>OX637537.1:17203049-17270549 GCA_951800035.1 Linnaemya tessellans
TTTCATTCCGCCTGTTTTTTACATTATGAAAACACATTATTGTCCTTACGTTTTTTCATAGTACGCGAATCAGAATTACTATGAAAAGCTGAAAAAACTTTTCATTTCACGTTTTCACAGAACCAGAATCGACCCCCAGATTAACTGGACATAGGTCAAACTTAAAATATAGGAATTATACTTCTACACAAAAAACAGCACTGTCTTTACATTGTCGTAATTCAAATCACTATCCAGATTTTGAAAATATTTCCATTTTAAATTCTGAAAATAGGTATAGACATCGCTATATGTTAGAAATGTTACAGATAATATATGTACCATTAGATAAAAGAATTAATTTTCAGGCTGATAGTGTAGCACAGAATTGCAGACATTTGATTTACAAGAATAGATTATTAAAAAGATCATTGAGTAATCTAGAATGTGTTCAAATTTTATTAATTATTATATTCATTTCCTCATATTTCAATTTTCATTATGTAGACAGGAAAGAAAAAAAGTTACAAATTTGAAATGTTTTTTAATACCTATAGAAAAAATTTTTTCATTCATTTTTATATAAAAAAAACAAAAAAAAAGAACAAAAATATTTCACCTTGAATAATTTGAAAAATTTTGTTATTGGTAAAATATTATTATGAAATCTTCTTATTTGACACATTGTTGTCACAATACTACTATATATAAATGAAATTTATTTGTTGGTGGTTAAGCAATGTCTATATGCATTTCATTGGTGCTTTACCAAATCGTCAGTAGACTTTAACCACAGTTTTGAAAAGCTAAAAACCTCTTATCTTATGCATATACTTCCGAAAACCATCTGAGAATTCACAACTTGTAAATTACAAACTATTTTCAAAAATAACAACAGAACAAGAACATAGGCTTGCAACTCATACAAAACCAAACCAACAAATAAAGTATGTTCGATATGAATCTATTTTATTTTTCTACACCTTCATACAATCAGAAATCCATTGGATAACAAGAAAAGTATTTATAAGGCAAAATGAAAACTAAAATCTAAATTAAACTGTTATGAAATCTTCTTATTTGACACATTGTTGTCACAATACTACTATATATAAATGAAATTTATTTGTTGGTGATTAAGCAATGTCTATATGCATTTCATTGGTGCTTTACCAAATCGTCAGTAGACTTTAACCACAGTTTTGAAAAGCTAAAAACCTCTTATCTTATGCATATACTTCCGAAAACCATCTGAGAATTCACAACTTGTAAATTAGAAACTATTTTCAAAAATAACAACAGAATTCTCAGATGGTTTTCGGAAGTATATGCATAAGATAAGAGGTTTTTAGCTTTTCAAAACTGTGGTTAAAGTCTACTGACGATTTGGTAAAGCACCAATGAAATGCATATAGACATTGCTTAACCACCAACAAATAAATTTCATTTATATATAGTAGTATTGTGACAACAATGTGTCAAATAAGAAGATTTCATAACAGTTTAATTTAGATTTTAGTTTTCATTTTGCCTTATAAATACTTTTCTTGTTATCCAATGGATTTCTGTTTGTATGAAGGTGCAGAAAAATAAAATAGATTCATATCGAACATACTTTATTTGTTGGTTTGGTTTTGTATGAGTTGCAAGCCTATGTTCTTGTTCTGTTGTTATTTTTGAAAATAGTTTGTAATTTACAAGTTGTGAATTCTCAGATGGTTTTCGGAAGTATATGCATAAGATAAGAGGTTTTTAGCTTTTCAAAACTGTGGTTAAAGTCTACTGACGATTTGGTAAAGTAAAATATTATTATTAATTTTAAATTGTTATCCTGAAGAAGATATCCAGAGGATATCGAAATATTGATTAAAATATAAAATAAATAATTTTATAGTTATAATTTTATAAAAATAGGCCCCAAGCTCAATATTATTACAGTAAAAATTCGATAATCTGGACTCCACTAATGAGGAATATTCGGTAATCCGTACAGAATTTTGCAGCTATTTGCGTATTCTATAATCCGGATTGATTGCAACTCTATAGTCCGGATTGAATAACACCCGTTTTTATTTATTTTTTTTATCCAAATCACAGCACGCTTTGAAAAATACAGTCATTGCGTATTCTATAATCCGGATTGATTGCAACTCTATAGTCCGGACTGAATGAAACACTTTTTTATTTATTTTTTTATTCAAATCACAGTTAGAATAGTGTGATATGAGTATGTTAGCACATGCATTTTTAGTTTAGTATTGATGCAAGATGCCTTCAGTGAAGAGAGCACACAGGACTTTATCTATTTCAGATAAAGTAAAAATTGTTGAAGAACTTAGTAAAGGTATGAGTGGAAGGGTGTTGGCTTTAATAAACACATACATGCGTAGTAATCCGGATTGGGGTCTGCAATCAATTATTGGCATTATCGAATTATTACTGCACTAAAATTAAGAATTTTATATATAAATCAGACAAAGGCACAAACACATCAACATTTTGAGTTTGTGTGTGTGAGAAAAATTTTGCAAACTAGCGATCATTCTCCCCACCCTTAAATAATTTTGTATCAACAAGCGCCAAACAACCGCCTTGGTCGGATGCTCGTGATAAACTGAATTGTGATCAGCGTTGGCTTCAGTGCTTTTTTTCATTCGGTGGCATTATACAATAACAAATTTTGCTATTAAACTTTTATCTTTACAATATTCCAATGCTGAAGTAGAACGAGTTTTTAGCTCAATGAATCTTTTAAAAACGAAAATTAGAAACCGAATGTGGCTGCATAAATGATCTAAAATTGTTCTGATTATTATTGCTCTCTATTATTTTTAAGCTTAAGGTCTCTTTATTTCGATTTAAAATAATTTATTTTTCAATATTTCGTCACTGCTCTGTGTGACTTCTTCAGGAAATTAATTATTAATAAAATGAAAGGCAATTAAAATAAAAAAATATTTATATTTACTGCTATTTTTCAAATATTACGCGTGTTTTGTTCGGCTTTGGTGCTTTTCAAAATTTCTAAGTTGACAACGATGATTGTGATGATTGAAGTATACAATAAGTGTTGCCGATTAATGCGAAAATTGTTTGGTACAAATACAATATATTATTATATGGGCAAACAATGTGGAAAATGATCAAACTTTGATACATATTGAGGTGCTTAACTATTATTGATTTTTTCAATCCAAATTTTTGATTTGTTCAATCTAAAAAATTAAAAATGTTGATTTTTGCTCATATATTTATGTACATTAGGGATTTAACTTTTTACCAATTTCAAAATTGGAATAGTATAGTCAAGTAGGCTGTAAAAAACTATGATGAAAAATTTTGTTTATTATTCGCAGCCGTTAAAAAAGTTCACGCAATAGATATAGAATTTTGAATTAACAATTTCTAAATTCTTAAATTTTTTTTCACATTTTACTATTTTTGTATTTGCACAAGAAAAGAACCTTAAATAACAATAGATATAAGAAAAGCTAAAATTTTTTCTCAAATCGCGGAAATTGTTTAAACTTTTTTAACAAAAAATTTATTACCTAAACCGCTATCTGATTAAAAGTAAATCATAAAAAAGTAAAATGACATAAAACATTCAAAGCAATTTTTCTCGAAATCAAATTTTTTGGATTATGACCCTCTTTTCGCAAATGAACGGTATGTACATACATATGTATGTATATTTTTGTATACCTCTAAAATTAATATTGGATAATTTTTGTATGTGTAATACAAAATTTGCTGCTCTGGTAGCACTGATGAAGAGGTTAAGTTGTTTTTTTTTTTGTGATTTGAGAGTAACTACATATACGTGTTATTCTCAAGAGCACTCGCTCTTGAAGCGCGCATTGGAAGCGCGCTCACCCACAATGCCTATTCTTGATGTAGTACACGACTATCCGCACAGGATATTTTACGTTTCTCTTTCATCAGTGCACACTGATACAGGTAGAAGCGGTTCTACAACAAGTACAACAATACAAAAAGAACAGGCATTTTGTTTTGTGAAATCTTATTTAAATATCACAATTAAGTGTGTAGAACAAAACAAAACGAAAAAGTACAAAAAGAAATATATATGTTTGTTTTGACATTTGCACTTAAGTTTTGTATGGAAGTAAATACGTGAACAAGTGTTAACGTTTGTACTTGAATTACTCCCAACAACAATATAATCAACTGGGCTATCGCTCCTACCTGCATGAGTGCTCCTACTATCATATTTTTAGCAATTAATTTAGTGCTTGTATATGCAAAAAGGAAGACCAAAAGAGATCTGAAAAAATGTCTGCTTTTCAATTCCGTGCTTATAAATGCGGTTTGTCGAGACTCTTCGCCCACTTGAAATAGTTTGTCGTCAGCGGTTCCAATTGTACTTATGGCTTAGATGAAAGGAATGTAAACGAACTGGTCAATATTGGACTATAAAGCAATTACCAAATATGTTGTTATAAATTAGTGTGAGTTTGAAATACAGTTTAAAGCTGCTGTCTTAAACAAAATTTATAGTTGAGCTATTGAAAGTTTCAAACAATATAAATGCACGGCTTATATATATTTTCGTTTGTATATGGTTTTTGTATAACTAGCGTTGAAAGTTACAAATCTCATAATATTCAACAACGTAATGGATTACAACAACAACAGCGTGTAACATTGCACGAAGAACATCTCTACGGAATTGCTCATGAAGAGTCAGTAGTACTTACAAACAAAGCCAAACATATCGAAAAGAAATTTGATATTTTTTTTTTGTGTTTTTTTTTTAATTTTCTTATGGCCAGTTTCTTAATTTGTTTGAGTAGTGACTTTTAGCTAATTGACCAAATTCATCTTTAATGTAAGTAAAATTCCTTTTAATTACAGTTTTTTCCCGACGTTTCGTAGATTCTTTGTCTACTTTTTCAAGGGAACGTCTATTTAAATTAATAAAAACTTTTATGAACATACAATATTTATGGATATTTTGATATATTACTTACAGTTATAGGATATTATATAACATTTAAAAATTTAACATAATTAAAAAAATAAATAATTTAACATAATTAAAAATTTTTTTGTTCAAATTTGTTTGTCAAAAAACCACTTTACACATCTTAGAAAGTCTTGCGAATAAAATTTAACTAAAGTATAGTAAAATTTTATTCGTTTAGAACGACCCTGTAATTCGCGTTAATATTATCCGTGTCTTCTTTTAAATTCATCGTTTTGCTTATTTTCTGCTGTATTCGTAAGCTTTCAATTGTGTATCTCTTTTTCGCGATGTTCTCTGTGTCCAATATTTTAACATTATCAATGTCAGCTGCATGTCCAGTTTGTATCATATGTTGTGCCAATGCCGTTGTCTCTTTTTTCCTTGTGATATCCAGTTTATGTTCTCCCATCCTCGTTTTCAAACTTCTTTTTGTTGTGCCAATGTAAATAAGATCACAATTATCATTATTTTCACCCTTACATTGTATTTCGTATACAACATTACATTTTTGTTCTTTTGTTATTGGTGTTTTTGTTTTTGAGAATATTGTGTTTATTGTTTGATTTGGTTTATATGCAAAACATATGGTGGGTGATTTTATTGTTTTTCTTATTGTTGTATTATCAATAAGATTAGGTAAGTACGGCACGGTGTAGTATTTTCTATTTTGTGTTGTAGACGTTGTGTTGTCATTGTGTAGGCTTGTATAAGTTGGTTGGTTTTGTAAATTTTCGATTAATAACTTACTGATATCTGTGGGAAAACAATTTTTCTTTAATGTTTCGAATATTATGCTTTCATTCTTGTTGTGAAATTGTTTATCACTGATTTGAAAAACTCTTCTGATAAAGCTTTTTGCGGTATTCATTATTTGGCTTTTGGGCTGGTTAGTGTGGAAATTCATTATTCTTCCAGAATACGTATCTTTAGTAAACCAGTCGAAAACGATTTTATTTTGTACTCTATGTAGCATTGTGTCTAAGTAGGGAATTTTTCTATTATTTTCAATTTCCATGGTAAATTGAATCTTTTGGTGGTAATTATTAAGCGCTGTCAGAATGGCATCCTTAACTTCACGTTTTATGACTGCTAGAAAGTCATCTACATATTTAACGATATAGTTAATATTAACGTTATTCTTTCTTAATATATCCAATGTACTGTCCAATAAGTTATCAAGAACTATATCTACTATTGTTGGGGAAAGAGGGTTCCCCATGGGCATTCCAAAAATTTGGTTGTACGTTCTTTCGCCATATATAAAATAATTATTTTCGTTTAAACAAAATTTAAGTATATGCAAAAAATTCCTCCGTGTTATTTTTGTAATTTGTTGGATTTCGTCCCATTTTCCCATTATGTTTCTAATTGCCAAATGTGTAGGGATGTTAGTAAAAAGAGAAACAACATCAAAAGAAACCAATATTTCATTTTCTTCCAATTTAATGGCTGCCATTTGTTCTTTAAGTTGCATTGCATTAGTGATATTGTATTTATCAGAAACGGTTTTCCTTAAAATGGTTCCCACGTATTTTGATAGTTCATAGCAAGGTACTTGCATTGATGACACTATTGGCCTCAGGGGTGTATTAGGTTTATGTATTTTAGGTAATCCGCATATCCTTGGGGCTGTAGCTGCTGAGCGAATTAGTTTTGATTTTTGCCAATTATCAATACAGCCATTTCTGAATAATTGTGATACTATTTTGTTATTTTCTCATAGTAATTTATTTGTTGGATCATCTCTAATTATTCTATATGTATCTTTGTCGTTAAGTAGTTTAGACATTTTTGTTTCATACTCCTCCTTATACATTAACACTGTTTTGTTACCTTTATCAGCGTGGGTAATAATGATGTTATCATGTCTTTTTATAAAATCCCTTGTTTCTCTGAATGCCGACAAAATGAATTTTTCACGTTCCGTGTTCCGGATGTTTTTCTTAAAAATACTAAGTCTATTGGCTAATTTGATTCTAGCAACTTCTTTTTGTGTGTTTTCCTCTAGCGATTGTATGCATTGCTCTACATCTGCTATAACGCGTACGGTTGAAAAATTTTGTGCGGTAATTGGTAATGCGAATTTTTTCCCCAATGATAGTATCCACTTACATTGCCATGGTATATCCAATTCAGTGTTGTTTACAAACCAATCCTCGTTACATACAAAACCTAGTTTTTTAAACTGATTCTCTTTTAGTGCAAAGAACTTTTTATTTTGCGTCTCCCTAATATTTGCTTTTATATGCTTTTCCCTTTCTTTTTGTTTATTCATTAAAGTTGTGAAGTCATTGGTGGTTAACATATTTTTGATGCTGTTGAACAAGCATTGCGATTGTTTTTTCGTTCGGTGAATGTTGGTGTTCGTTTGTCATATTTCTAAGTTTAAAAGCTTTTTGTGGAAATTGCTTTCAATGTTTTTAAGTTTGTTCTTTATTGTTATTGACGAGAAGAGAAATTGAACTTGTTTTGTTGTGTTAAAAGTATGTGTTGGAATTATACCATTTCTTCGACATGTCAATAAAAAGTTTAGTCTCTCATATTGTTGAGTCAATCTTTTCACTTCATTACAATAGCATTTCATTGTTCTGCATAATTTCTTGTCATATTTGAGTGCGATGTGTTTAAAGTAGCCTTTCATTTTGGATGTTATTTGTTGTTGTTTTTATTTATTCAAATAGATTGAGTTAATTTCGGCTAGCTATCCGATGCAGTTTTCTTAAAATTTTCTTATGGCCAGTTTCTTAATTTGTTTGAGTAGTGACTTTTAGCTAATTGACCAACTTCATCTTTAATGTAAGTAAAATTCCTTTTAATTACAGTTTTTTCCCGACGTTTCGTAGATTCTTTGTCTACTTTTTCAAGGGAACGTCTATTTAAATTAATAAAAACTTTTATGAACATACAATATTTATGGATATTTTGATAAATTACTTACAGTTATAGCAAATTATATAACATTTAAAAATTTAACATAATAAAAAAAAATAAATTATTTAACATAAATAAAAATTTTTTTTGTTCAAATTTTTTTGTCAAAAAACCACTTTACACATCTTAGAAAGTCTTGCGAATAAATATTAACTAAAGTATAGTTAAATTTTATTCGTTTAGAACCACTCTGTAATTCGCTTTAATATTATCCGTATCTTCTTTTAAATTCATCGTTTTGCTTATTTTCTGCTGTATTCGTAAGCTTTCAATTGTGTATCTCTTTTTCGCGATGTTCTCTGTGTCCAATATTTTAACATTATCAATGTCAGCTGCATGTCCAGTTTGTATCATATGTTGTGCCAATGCCGTTGTCTTTTTTCCTTGTGATATCCAGTTTATGTTCTCCCATCCTCGTTTTCAAACTTCTTTTGGTTGTGCCAATGTAAATAAGATCATAATTATCATTATTTCCACCATTACATTGTATTTCGTATACAACATTACATTTTTGTTCTTTTGTTATTGGTGTTTTTGTTTTTGAGAATATTGTGTTTATTGTTTGATTTGGTTTATATGCAAAACATATGGTGGGTGATTTTATTGTTTTTCTTATTGTTGTATTATCAATAAGATTAGGTAAGTACGGTACGCTGTAGTATTTTCTATTTTGTGTTGTAGACGTTGTGTTGTCATTGTGTAGGCTTGTATAAGTTGGTTGGTTTTGTAAATTTTCGATTAATAACTTGCTGATATCTGTGGGAAAACAATTTTTCTTTAATGTTTCGAATATTATGCTTTTATTCTTGTTGTGAAATTGTTTATCACTGATTTGAAAAACTCTTCTGATAAAGCTTTTTGCGGTATTCATTATTTGGCTTTTGGGCTGGTTAGTGTGGAAATTCATTATTCTTCCAGAATACGTATCTTTAGTAAACCAGTCGAAAACGATTTTATTTTGTACTCTATGTAGCATTGTGTCTAAGTAGGGAATTTTTCTATTATTTTCAATTTCCATGGTAAATTGAATCTTTTGGTGGTAATTATTAAGCGCTGTCAGAATGGCATCCTTATCTTCACGTTTTATGACTGCTAGAAAACTGGATATCACAAGGAAAAAAGAGACAACGGCATTGGCACAACATATGATACAAACTGGACATGCAACTGACATTGATAATATTAAAATATTGGACACAGAGAACATCGCGAAAAAGAGATACACAATTGAAAGCTTACGAATACAGCAGAATATAAGCAAAACGATGAATTTAAAAGAAGACACGGATAATATTAACGCGAATTACAGGGTGGTTCTAAACGAATAAAATTTAACTATACTTTAGTTAAATTTTATTCGCAAGACTTTCTAAGATGTGTAAAGTGGTTTTTTGACAAAAAAATTTGAACAAAAAAATTTTTAATTATGTTAAATTATTTATTTTTTTAATTATGTTAAATTTTTAAATGTTATATAATTTCCTATAACTGTAAGTAATTTATCAAAATATCCATAAATATTGTATGTTCATAAAAGTTTTTATTAATTTAAATAGACGTTCCCTTGAAAAAGTAGACAAAGAATCTACGAAACATCGGGAAAAAACTGTAATTAAAAGGAATTTTACTTACATTAAAGATGAATTTGGTCAATTAGCTAAAAGTCACTACTCAAACGAAATTTGATATTGTTAATGAGTGGAAATATTTAGATTTTGAATATATAACGTATGAACAAAGAAAGCGAGCAATTGAAAATCGGTAATTTTTTCTAAAATATTGGAAAATTATAAATAAAATAAAAAATACGACTCATACTTTTACATTCAATACATTTCAAAATATTTTAGTGACCTAATAAATTTGTGGACAAATCTGAAACTAATATTTTTATTACTACTAACATGTTTCTAAAAATATATATGAAATATTTATAAACTGCCATATGTATGAATGTGCACATGTGCAAATGTGTATATGTATATTAGGGTGCGCCTTATATGTATGGGACAATTTTTTTTTAACAGATTAGATCGTAACTCCACCCAAGAATGTTCTACGTATTAAAAAAAAGCATTGTGTAAAATTATAAGCAGATTGTAATACAGGAAGGCGTGCCGCATCCGCCCACAAGTTGGCTATATATGCTAAATTCATATGAAATAAGTTAGGATGTTAATTTGCGGGTCATTTAATAAAACTCTGGTAAATTTGATGTAAACTATAATCTTGAATCTTTTTCCGTTTACAAATTAATAATAATGAGGAAAAATGTTTAGCAATACTTTAAAAATATATATTATGATTTTAAGAATATCGTGATTTTAACAGCAAATGTAATATATCGTTTGTGAGCTCAGACAACAACTGAAAAATATGTGGCCAGTTAAGTCCGGCATCTTTTGAAATTCAATAACGCCCAGTTGTGTAGTATCGCTTTAATTGCTAAACAAAACGGTGAATTCCCGAATAAAAGCAATCGAACTTCAATTAAATAATATTTGTATCGAATGGGCGTAAGTACATATACAAGTGAAAAATAAGTGTTATTAAAAGAAATAAAGCGATAAAACAATCAAGTTTGTAAAATAATATAAAAATATATATGAACACAAGACGACAAGAGCAGTTGTACCTTCTATGGTGCCTTCCAAACAATCGGTGCCAAATTGCCTTCAATTGGTCAAGTTTTGCGTGTTTTATTTTACAATATGCGAAAAGTAAAACTAGACTTGCGTGCTAGTGCTTCCCTTGTAGTGAAAGAGGTAGAAGTTTTATGGAACAAAGCACGAATACCACTTAGAGCTTTTGACAAAAGTGTCTCAAAAGATGAAGGTTTGTATTTAGAATGGAGAAACTTGCAAAAAAGTTCGAAACGCCGGACATTACTCCAGGAAAAACGCGAAAAAGACTTCGTAAATAAATTTGATGATTTCTTTGATGTCGCACATGCCGATGCATTGGATATTATCACTCTGGCAGAAGATAAGCTTTTTTTAACAAATCAAAGTAAACAGGGAAGACCTGGTGCAATGATAGGTTGTGACTGCAACTTGGCGAAAAAATAAAAGGCAAAATCGCTTAGGGAAGAGAAAAAACAACGTTTCCTCGAGAAACATACAGTCGTATTGCAAGGTAAATATTGAAGGTGTAGTATGTCATGTCTTCACTTGCAAGTCCTCAGTTTAAATCTATTATATTATTCTGCAATATTTCTTATAAAATTTTATAGATCAATGTGAAGCCGTCCAATGGCAATCAAGTGATGAAGAGACTATTGAAGATTGTGAAGTGCAACAAATTCCAGAGTTAGCATATGAAGTAGGTCCTAGTACTTCAAGAAAAAAAACGAGGTAGACATAATTTTATCACACCAAAGCTTGTGTCAGTATTAGATAGGTGTAAAGTAAGTGACCGTGACGCCGTTCGAATCCTTATAGCAACAGCGCAAGCATTGCAACATAACGTTAGCGATTTAATTATAAATTGCACTTCAATTCGCCGATCGCGTACAAAGTTTCGATTTGATGCAGGAAAAAGAATCCGCGAAACATATAAAAACAAAGAAATTAAGGCGGTGACTGTTCACTGGGATGGTAAAATCTTGCCATCATTGATGGGTAGTGAACACGTCGATCGTCTGCCTGTAGTTGTATCTTTTAATGGAACAGATCAGCTACTCGGCATCCCAGCGATAACTTCAGGTACGGGAAGACAGCAAGCAACGGCTGTCTTTGACTTACTCAAAGAATGGGATCTCGATGAAAAAGTGGAAGCCCTGTGCTGCGATACCACCGCATCAAACACAGGACGAATACAAGGCGCATGTGTGCTTTTAGAACAAACACTAAACAAAGATCTTCTGTATTATCCATGTCGTCATCACATATTTGAAATACTTTTACGGAGTGTAATTGATGCAAAAATAACAACATCTTCGGGTCCTAGTGTCAAAATATTTCATAGGTTTAGAGATGCCTGGACTAAAATAGACAAAAGTAATTTTAAGTCTGGAGTTGAAGACTTACATGTGAAAAATGTTATTGGGGATGCAAGGGAGATACAAGAGCTTACATTAAAGAGTTTAAAAGATATGCAACCACGGGAAGATTACAAAGAGCTTCTCCAATTGGCGGTAATTTTCGTAGGCGGGTCACTTCCAAATTTTTCATTTCGAATGCCTGGAGCGTTCCACCATGCACGTTGGATGTCCAAAGCAATATATAGTTTTAAAATTTACTTATTTCGGAACCAGTTCATTTTGGCTGACTGTGAGTTGAATGGAATTAGAGATATATGTGTTTTTATTATAAAAATATATTTAAAAGTTTGGATCAAAGCTGCCATTGCCGCAGAAGCTCCTACCCAAGATTTGACATTGCTAAAAAGTTTATATCTTTACAATTTAGGTAATGAAAATTTAAGTCGGGAGTTAATTCGAAAATTCTGCAATCATTTATGGTACCTATCGCCAGAAATAGTAGCGCTTTCATTTTATGATATTCAAATTGCAAACAAGTCAAAACGACTCATGGTTGCAGCGCTAGATCGAGCCCAATGATGACAACAAAAAAATTACAATTCTTCCTCATTACATAGAGCAATACGTTAATAAAAATATTGAAGATTTTATTTCGCAAAAAACTTTAAATTTTTTCAACCGATATTGTATCCCAACGGATTTTTTGAAGGGAATGGGAAAACGATAAATCGTATAAAATTGGCTTGGAAATGGTTGGTAAATTGAAAGTTGTCAATGATACTGCAGAAAGGGCTGTAAAGCTTATGGAAGAATACAATCAAGTTTTGTCGCGTGATGAAGAGGAGAAACAGTTCATAATGCAAATTGTAGCTGATTATAGGAAACAATATCCAAATGCAAACAAATCGGTTTTATTAAGCATATGAAATAACTTAAATTAATATATTTAAGTACGAAATTAAATTAAAAAAATAAATAATTTTGTATGAATGTTAAAGTGTAATAAAAAAGTCGGTAAAAACTAAATTAAACTACTTATTCCTTTTTTATAAGTTTAGTGAATCTTGAAAATACATTAATGGTTATTTTATAACAATTTATAAATTGTTAATTTATAAAATTTTTACAATTTGTGGGTGGATGCGGCACGCCTTCCCCTGATGCAATCTACCTAAAATTTTTTATAACATACTTTTTTGTTACGGAGAACATTTATGAAGGGAGTTAAGGTGCTATTTCGCTTTTTTTTAAATAAGGTGCACCCTAATATATATTTATATATATATATATATATATATATATATATATATATATACATATATATATATATATATATATATATATATATATATATATATATATATATATATATACATATATATTAGGGTGCACCTTATATACTTTTGTAATGTCTTTTATTCGTGTATGACAAAACAAAAAATATTTTGCTTTATTCGTTCATGTATAAGAGTACTTGAATTATATATTGATTTATATCCAGGTATCGGCAAACACATACATCTTCATTTTAAGTTTGATGGGTGAGAGAAAATTACATTTTTCTCCATACACTTTTTTCATAAACACAACAACGACAATAGCAACAACAGCAAGGTATTTTTTCATAAACATACAACAACGACAATAACAGCATCTCCATTGAAGGTTCGTACGAGAATGAGAGTAACTATATGTACTCAGTAAAAGCATGTGTGTGACCAGCGTGACCGTTGAGAAATTTCGAAAAGTGGCACAAAAAGGGGATTTAAAAAATAAAAGTGGCACGAAAAAGGGTATTTTTTTAAAACAAATGGGCAACTATTTAAAATCCAAAAATTCTAAGTAAAAATACGATTTAAAGTTTATTCTTTTTATTAAAGAATAACTTTTGTATATATATAATAACTAAAAACAAAACGAAAACATTCACAAAAAAGTTAATTGTTATTACGACTTTTATAAAGTTTTATTTAAAATTTATACATAAAAAACTATATAACAATTCAATAATACATATATGTATAATAAAATCAGGTATTTTGGTATTTTAAATGAGTTATATTTTGAAAACATTTGTATTAAATTTTTTAAGTTGTAATATTTTGGAAATGTATTATATATTTCTTGATAAAGTCTTCTGTAGGACTATAATCTTCCAAATCAACTTTCAACAAATTTAATGCTGAAAGCATATCTTCACAAGTACTAACCTTCAATCTATTTGACAATTTATTTTTCATTAGTGCTAATTTTGAAAAAATACGTTTAGCAGAAGCACTGCTATGTGGTAAAGTAAATATATATGTCGAAAATTTATATAAATTAAAAAATAAATATTTATCAAACGTTTTTTTAGCTTTCCTATTTCGTACCAAAAGCTTTCCGGATTAGTAATTGTAAAGATATGTTCGTAGCTTTTGTCGTTTATTTTACTCTCTAATAACTTAAACTCATTAATAAACATTTATGTCTGCATTTGTCTTTAAAAATGTTGGATTCAGATATCGCATTACATTAAGTTTTTTGGCTGTATGTATGTTCTTTGTTGCAAACACTTTAGCTTTCGTATAGGTTGAAATACGAAATAAGCTGTCATAAAAAATAATGCTTACAGAAGCAGAATGATATCAACAGATATGATGGTATTTCTAAAAAGGGGCAGAGTATAACAAAAAGTAGCAGATTTAGCACATTTTAAAAAAGTGGCACTAAAAGTATAAAAGTAGCAAGAAGGTCAGAAAAGTAGCAAAGTGATACTTTAGTATCACAGACGGTCACGCTGTGTGTGACTCTCAAAAGTAAATTTTATTCTCACGTGCAACCCGCCGCCGGCTTCAGTTTATATCAGATACGGGCGTTTCATAGCACAATTGTGCTCAGATTAGCGCACACTGATACATGTAGGAGCGGTTCTACAAAAATAACAACCTACATGTATTTTGTTTTTGTGAAATCTAATTCAAATGTCACAATTAACTGTGTAGAACAAAACAAAACGAAAATGTACAAAAACAAATATACATGTTTGTTTTTACATTTGCTCTTAAGTTTTGTATGTATGTAGATATGTAAAAAATTTTTACGTTTGTACTAGAATTTCACCCAACAACAAAATAATCAACTGGGCTATTTCGCTTTTTTTAAATAAGGTGCACCCTAATGTATATACATAAGGCAAAACGCTCTATCAAGCATTTTAGATATTTTGTAATATAACTATAAGAGAATAACCAAATTTCTTTCTGCTTAAAATATAATCTTTGTTTGTTACACTCTAAAATTTCTATATAACGTAAACCATTTCTGAAATTTTTCTGAGTCCTCTGCAAAAAAACATCTTAATCGCAAAGTCTATATGTTCTGTTAGGTGTATATCAAGGTACATTTATATACCTTGGTGCATATGTAAAGCGTTAATATATCGAAGTATTCATTTAAGTCTCTATACAAGTGCGTCACAAATTAGTCAGTTATTTTTTAATTTTTGCTAAAATGTGCAAATATAAGTGTAAGTTCATTTCTGGTGCAAATTTATTTGCATCACTCCGAGGCAGCAACGGACGAGCTGTTACGTGTTATGGAGAGAGAGTGCATATCCGTGGCCTTGATCCAGGAGCCTTGGCTAGTTGCTAGTAAGGTTCGAAGGCTTCGGTCACGTTTGTTTACTCTTCTCTCTCCTCACACGGAAGGTAAGATTAGAAGCTGTATTCTGATTAGCAAAAATATTAATATCAACTTGTTTTTGCTATCTCATTACAGCTTTGGTGATCTAACGGTAGCTGCTCTGGAACGCAAGGATCTCCCGATGGTGATCCTGGCATCGGCGTACCTATCGTATGAAATGGACGACCCTCCTCCGAGTGCGGTGCGCACACTCATTGGCTGGTGCGGGACACGAGGGCATGACCTTGTACTGGGCTGTGATGTAAACGCGCCTCACACACTTTGGGAGAGTACGAATATTAAGAAACGAGGTGAGGATTTATTACAATTTCTCTTGTCAACCAATCTTAGGATTTGTAATAAGGGCAATAGGCCAACGTTTTTCAACAGGATCAGGGAACAGGTCATTGATTTAACTTTGGTTAGTGATAAAGACTCCGCTAGAATATCTGAGTGGAGGGTGAGCCTTGAGTGCTCATTCTCTGATCATAACAGGATTACCTTTACGATCGATCTTATTCCGAGTGAGGGGCAAGCTTTACAGGAACCCTAGGCAAACGGATTGGGGAAGCTTCAGAAAGCTTGTGGATGCCCTACCACCTCCAGAAGCGGAGCGGGTGGGCAGCATTCGGAAGCTGGAGGACTCCTCAATCCTTCTGTCAAGGACACTGAGGGACGTCTATCATGCATCTTGTCGGGAGTGGCAACAGTCGACGAGGATCCATCAGAAATGGTGGAACCCAGGACTCAAGCAGCTCAGGACAGTTTGCCGGAGACTTTTTAATAAGGCGAAGCGCGATAGGAATCCCATATACTGGGATAATTATCGTTGGAACTTCACGTCTAAGAAAACTACTCTCAAAGGAGTCTGGCACGCCCGGATCCCTGATGAAACCTAATGGGACTTTTACTGAAAGCAGCGAGGATACCCTGGAGCTACTGATGGAGACTCACTTTCCGGATGGCGAGGACGGGGCAAGCGTACTTGGTGCGGTTGTCCCCGTCCAAACAGCTATCAAATCGAGTGACGTGGTGGACTCCATTGTACAGCCAGCCAAGGTAAGATGGGCAGTGGCGTCTTTTAAGCCCTTTAAGTCAGCGGGGCCAGATGCTATTTTCCCAGCGCTGATGCAGCATGCTATGGAGGCGATTTTACCATGGCTGCTAACCATCTTTAGGGGAAGTATTCTTTACGGGTACATTCCCATGGAGTGGAGGGAGATGACTGTGGTTTTCATTCCGAAGGCGGGGAGGATTAACCACTGTACCGCTAAAGATTACAGACCAATCAGTCTGTCGTCTTTTCTGTTGAAAACACTGGAGCGACTGGTTGATGTGTATGTCAGGGAACTTCTTTCACCGGAGAACTTCTGTGGTGCACAGCATGCCCACCAGAGGGATAGGTCGGTGGAGACGGCGCTGCATGATGTTGTCGGCACTATAGAAGATTCCCTTGACAAAAAGGAGTTTGTTATGGCATCCTTTCTAGACATAGAAGGCGCTTTTAACAATATGAACATATCCTCGATAACTAGTGCGCTCAGAAAGATCGGGGCGGTCCAGTTGATTACGGACTGGACAGGGAGCAGGCTTGGGAGCAGATCCATAATCTCCAGTTTGGGCATGAGTACGAAGAGGAAGGCTGTTACAAGGGGCACTCCGCAGGGGGGAGTTCCGTCTCCGCTCCTTTGGAACCTAGTCCTGAACAGCATTCTTTTCATGTTGGACGCAGATGGCACCAAGGTAGTTACGTATGCTGATGACGTTGTGCTCCTTATAAGGGATAAATATCTGCCTACGATAAGTGAACTCATGGAATCAGCGCTGAACGAACTACTCGACTGGGCCAAGGGGAACGGTCTGGGTGTGAACCCTACGAAGACTGTATTGGTACTTTTTACCAAGAGATATAAGATCCCGGCTTTCAGGCCACCATGCCTTGGTGGCACGAGCTTGGAGCTCTCGAGGGAGGCGAAATACCTCGGCATTGTTTTAGACTCTAAGCTATCGTGGAAACGTAATGTGAAGGATAGAACGAGGAAGGCTCTATGCGCGTTTTACGCGTGCAAGAGAGTTTCTGGGAGGAGATGCACTGGATGTATATGGCGGTGATCAGACCCATTCTTACTTATGGATCACTTGTTTGGTGGAGGGCTGTGGGCAAGAGTACATATCTCTCTATACTGGGCAAGGTACAGAGGCTGGCATGTCTTGATATGACTGGCGCGATGAGATCGGCCTCTAAGGCCAGTCTGGAGACGATGCTTTACTTGGCTCCCCTTGGGGTTTACATAAGGTACATATCTGCAAGATCTGCCCTCAGACTCATCGAGTCTGGCAGTTTCAGGCATGACCGTACGGGACACGGCATTATCCTAGGAAGGGTAGGAGGGCAGGTCCTGGGGAGACGGACTGATTATATGACTCCAGTCATGAACTTCAACAAGTCCTTCTCAGTCGCGTTTCCGGAGAGGAAGGACTGGATGGAGGGCTCCGAGACTCGCAGCAATGCGACCTTGGTTTTTACGGACGGCTCGAAGGTGGACACTGGCACTGGTTCGGGGCGGCATTGAGGATTGATGGACTCAGTTTGGAGGCAAGAATTATTGACATTTGTGTGGATAGTCTGGCAGCAATTAGGGCCCTAGACTCGGGGACAGTGAGGTCGAGATGTGTGCTGTCATGCATTCAAACTCTGGTTCGACTTGAAGGACATGACGTCAGGATAGTATGGGTTCCAAAGCATGAAGGCATTCAAGGGAATGAGATGGCGGACGATTGCGCTAGAGCGGGTTCGGCCTTGGATGAGGTAGCCTCACGTAAGCATATTGACATTCCCTCAGTTGAGCTGCTAAATAGGATTCAGGAGTGGGCAGAGAGGGAGGTGACAGGCAGGTGGTCAAATATTACCACCTGTAGGGTCTCCAGAACTCTATGGCACTCGCTTGACAGGAGAAGGACTAGACAGATTCTGACTTTTGGGAAAAAGTCGTTGGCACTCCTGGTGGGGGTCTTGACCGGGCACTGTGCAATTGGGCACATGTCGGGGCGCTTGGGCTTTCCCCATGGTGGTCGCTGCTGGAGCTGTTTAGATGAGGAGGAAGAGGTGTCAGTACAGCATTTTCTTTGCGAATGTCCGGCCCTGCAGGAGCGTAGGCTTAGACATCTAGGCTCACATTTCCTGCGGGATCTAGACTGCCTCAGGGATGCACAGCTGGCTGCCCTGGCGGGCTTCGTGAGAAGTTCTGGGTGGTTCTCAGGAACCACTACTTCGTTTTGAAAGGATTGTGTGGGGTGTAGTCCTCTGGACATCACAATGAGCCTTTATGGCCGCCGAGTGTTTTTCTCGCTTATGGCGGCAGCCCTTCTAACCTAACCTAACCTCATTTCTGTACGTGAAAAGATTTCTATAATTGATGTTGATCGTGGTGTCAAATCTAAGTAAGAAATTGCTAAACAATATAAAATACCGTCGAATACTCTTTCAACAATATAAAAAACTGTGAAACTATGTGCAATAACAAAGCTTGAAGTGCAAAAGTTCTTTTTAGTAAAATAGAATTTGGAAAATGCTATAGTTATAACGAATTTTTTCGCTTTCTTCATATTTTGTTATACAAATAAAAAAACACAAAACATACAACAAAAAAAAGCATCCTACAAGGGTAATTAGTAACTGTATGTGCGAGAACAATTAAAACTGTAAAATTTCAGCAATTAAATTTTACAATTTTAATTGCCAAATTTGTGTTAATTGGTTTTCTTCGTAATTTGATTCTTTAATGTTTGTGTGTGTGTATTTTCCCACGGTTAAATAGGGGTGTTCACATTGTTGTTGTTGGGGTAGGCGTGGAAATTTTTGTCTGTCCTTATGAGACCTTGGGAGTTTGTGTCTGTCCGTATGAGACCGTGGGAATTTCTGTCCGTCCATATGTGAGGGTACTTTGGTGGAGGGGTGCTGTAGTAACCAAAATGAGTTTGTATAAGTGAGCGTGAGACCGTGGGAATTTTTGTCTGTCCATATGAGAGCTTGGGAGTTTGTGTCTGTCCATATGTGACCTTGGGAATACATGTCCGTCGGTATGTGAGCGTGGGAATTTCTGTCTGTCCATATGTGAGCTTAGGAATTCTGTCTCTACATGGGTGCTATGGCCTAATAGAAAATAAGAAATTTTTAGTATCTGACAATATTTTTTAGGAAGTACAATATCTCAAAAGTGTTGTATAAATGGATGGCCCTAATGTTTGTGGTTCGTTTCTTCTTGCTGGAGTGAGATTTCTTCTTTTATTTTTTAGCTTGTTTTTAATTTTGGTGTGTGTTTACTTAAGATATTTTTAATTTTGGTGTGTGTTTACTTAAGATATTTTGTCCAGCAATTCAGTTATTTCTTTTTTGTGTGCAATGCTTGAGTGTGGGGGAATAATTTGATTATTCTGATCTTGAAGACGTTGTGAAAAAAAAGAATTACTATTGCATAAATATTGAATCTGAAATTTTGTTTATTTTATACATGACGATCATCGATGGATTTTATTTGGGGATCTGGATGGTGGTGCGATTTCTGTATTTTGTAGAATATGAATATTTATGCTATGTTTAAGTGTGTGTGTGTGTTTTTGTGTTCTGAGTGGCGATTGGAATGTCTGCCTGTCAGACAGGCTGTGTGTGTAACGATTGGTGAGTCTGTATGGCAGTCCGCTTTTTTGCTTCCCTGGATTTAGCGCAAGTGGGTCAGTATAAAATGAAATAAATTTGTAGATATTTATGTACGCATATACATACAAACAAATAATAAGCGTTTATTCGTTGTGCCCAAATATTCCCTTGACCATTTGAATGAATGAACCATTGTTTAAACATATGCATTGTTTTAATTTTTATTAATAAATTTTTATTTATATCTTAATGTAAATCTGCCTCCATTGCTTCCGCTGTCTCTACCAACAATTGTTCGTCTCCATACATCGCAAAAAAAATAGGTATATCAATTTTTGGGAGTATTTGAACACTCAATATTTCTATTTGAGGTTTGATTGCTACCTCTCTTGGATTATTTTGATGGTCTGTTTTTGTTGGCTGCGAAGACACCGCTAAAAAGAGATCCTCATCGCCTGTTAGCATCTCTTCATATGTTGCATTTTCTGTGGCTGCGTGAGACGTTGGCTGCGATGACAGCTCTGGGAAAAGTTCCTCATCTCCTTCAAGATGTCTCGTGAACTCTTCCTGTTTGGCTTTTCTCAGATATTCCTTCAAATGATGACGCTGAAGTTTGCGATACAATGGTATGTACCAGAAGGGCTTCATTTTACAAATAAAAGCTCAACTTAAAATTTTAATAATTCTGCTTTTGAAAATTAGTTTAGCTACAAAACTTTTGCAGTTTGTCATTTACATAAATATTGTCCACGTAGCAGTTTTTTTGATACAAAATTTTGGAACGTCTCTACATGCATAAGCATGCATACGTATTCTGTGCATATCACTTATCAAAATGTTTGTTTACATAAATATTGTCTACGTAGCAGTTTAATTCCCTAAAATATTTTGTATCGTAGAGGCATGTATAATCATGTCCCTGTACTCCGTATATATCACATTCCGTTCAAAACTTTGTAACGTATCTTCATGCACAAGCATGTCTCTGTACATATCACTTATCAAAATGTTTGTTTACATACATATTGTCTACGTAGCAGTTTATTTTGCCACAAAACTTTGTAACGTCACTACATGCATAAGCATGCCTACGTATTCTGTGTATATCACTTATCAAAATGATTGTTTACATAAATATTGTCTACGTAGCAGTTTCATTCCCTTAAACATTTTGTATTGTAGAGGCATACATAAGTTCCATCTCATATATCCGTTGTACTTCCAGAACTACTTTTTTAAAATTTTGCAACCAACGATTTTTGTAGCTACTAACTACGCAAATACTGAAAACTACTTTGTTGAAATGTAGCGTACTAGACCATACTAATCATTTTCACGAATTAATGTAAATAAAATTTTTTAAGACGGAAGTCAGTACATTTTTGTATCTAAAACAAGTAAGTCGTGAATATTACAAAACTCCTTGTTTTTCAAAAAGTAGAACTTTTTTTATATTACAAATTTAAGACAGTATATAAGTACATTTATAAAGGTGTTTCAATATATATATATATATATATATATATATATATATATATATATATATATATTGAAACACCTTTATAAATGTACTTATATACTGTCTTAAATTTGTAATATAAATTATATTACAAATTTAAGACAGTATATAAGTACATTTATAAAGGTGTTTCAATATATATATATATATATATATATATATATATATATATATATATATATATATATATTAAAGTGTTTTTTCAATAAATAAATATAAGAAATATTAAAAAAATGAGTTCTTCAGTTCTCCGTTTTAATATCTGTAATAAGCAATGCAGATACCAAAAGTGCATTTTAAAACATTGCAAAAGTCATGTTCAACCCAAAGATGTGCAGCAGTCTGTACAACGCCAAGATGTATATCATTCCATGCAACCCTATGACCCAATGGTCCACAACAATTTACTATATCAGTATCCCGTGCAGTATCAGTATCCAGTGCAGTATCAGTATCCCGTGCAGTATCAGTATCCAGTGCAGTATCATTATCCCGTGCAGTATCAGTATCCAGTGCAGTATCAGTATCCTGTGCAGTATCCGTATCCAGTGTCAACCAACCAATTCACAGCACCTATGGAAATTCCATATCCCATTGAATATAGCGTACCTATACAGTTGCAGCAAAATAATATACCTAATTATTAGCCAAGCTATTTGCCCGTAGAGAATCCCCTTCAAGATATGGATATAAGTCAAGTTATTCCACATGATCAATCAAATACTCAAAATGATGAAGTAGAAATGGATATCTCAAATTCTGCGGATGATCTACTGTCTCAAGCTCCAAATGAACGCAAATATTATATAATAAATAGTGCTTTTAAAAATAATATTACAACATTTGGAGCTTTAATAAATAAAGATTCTATTTGAAGATGTTATTATGGATAATAGAACTAGCATCAAAGAAAGACTTGAAAATAGTCTTGCCGTGCACAACATAATTAAATTTTATATTACTATTATTGGGGAGTATATTAAAATTATAAGCGATGAAATGGAATTGTGTACTATATCTTACCGGGCACAGATGGATCTTCTGTACATTGGAGATGATGTTGAGGAAATTATGGCAAAGAAATTTCAAGAAATCCACAACAAAATGTCTGAATTTCAAGAACGGGATTTAGGATGGACTTTAATTAGAATTGTTCGCCTCGAAATCGCCATAAATAAGTCATCTTTGGTGAGAGGATCGAACTGGATAAGTACGCCAGAGAAATTAAAAAGTAGAGCTGCCTACATAAATGTTGAAAACAATTATATTTACTGCTTTAAATGGGCTATAATATCTGCACTGGATACCTCTGTTATTAAAATACCACAACGTTGCAGCTCATACAACATTGCAGACATCAGCGCTGATATCATATACTTGCAAAACGGAATTGAGCTTGATTTCAAAAATTTAAAGCTTCCGTTGGCATGAAAGAGTATCAGGATATATGAAGAAATTTATCCTAATATTAGCGTCAATGTGTTCGGATACAACAATGAAAGGAATGAAATTGTTGAACCATTCTACAACACCAAGAATGAAAAATCTCAACATATAAATTTTTTATTATTAGAAAATGCTGGATGATATCAGCATTATATTCTTATAACAAATATATCAAGGTAAGTAAAGAAATATACATATATCCATTTATTTACGTAAATATATTAATATGTATTCTTATAACTTTTTTCTTTCCACGGACTTTTAAAATTCCAGAATACCAAGCACTGCAGAAAACTTGTGTTTTGTAACAGCTGCCTCCAATATACCCACAATGAGAGGACGTTAGAACAACATAAAGAAGAATATGGAAAAATTGTTGCGGAGCTACCGTGTGAGGAAAAAGCGGTTTTGCAGTTTAAAGCCAGCAA
Source organism: Linnaemya tessellans (assembly GCA_951800035.1). Lineage (NCBI taxonomy): Eukaryota > Metazoa > Arthropoda > Insecta > Diptera > Tachinidae > Linnaemya > Linnaemya tessellans. Next base: position 17,226,645 of record OX637537.1, read on the forward strand.
CGACAAATGGATGTACCATTTGTTGTGTATGCAGACTTTGGATGCATACTGCAGTAGGTTAGTATTAGAGTAAGTGATAAAAGTAATTATATCAAGAAGCACTTAACTTGTGCTTATAGTTATTGTATTAAGTGTAAGCATAATGATAGTTTAGGTAAATTTAAATTATATACGGGGAGCGATGCAGCAGAAAAGTTTGTAGAAAATTTGATTGAAGATTGTGAAGATATTTATAATGAATATCTAGCAACCAAAAGGGAAATGGATGCTTTATCTCCTTTTGAAATTTTTAATTTACAAAATGCAATAAATTGCCATATTTGCCACAAACATCTAGGCAATGATAGAGTGCGAGATCACTGTCACATAAGTGGTAAATTTAGAGGCGCAACTCATAAGATTTTCAATTTAAAATTTCAAGTTCCTAAATTTATACCAGTTTATTTCCATAATTATTTTTCTTATGACTCGCATCTTTTTGTTAAAGAGTTGGGTAAAAAATCCGACAATTTAAAAGTTCTTCCGCTCAACAAAGAATTATATATATATCACTGTCTACATTTTCAAAAATGACCGACAACTACAACCTTGAAATTAGACTTTTAGATACAATTCGTTTTATGACAGATAGTTTAGAATCTTTAGCCAATAATCTTTTAGAGCAAGACTTTCACATTATTAAAAAGCAATTCAAAACCAAAACAGAGTTTGATCTTGTGAGAAGAAAACGTGTTTTCCCTATGATTTTCTAAATTCTTTTGAAAAATGTAATGTTGGTGAACTTCCAGCAAGGGAAGATTTCTTCAACCAGCTCAATAATAAGGAGTGCTCGATTGAAGACTATGATCATGCAAAAGAAGTTTGGAATGCTTTCAGCTGCAAAACCTTGCAATATTACATGGAAGTATATTTACTTGCAGATATATTTGGAAGTTTTAGAAAGGCTTGCAAGAACATCTACCACTTAGATCCATGTCAGTATTACACTGCACCAGTACTATCGTGGGATGCTATGTTGAAGCATACAAATATGGAATTAGAGCATTTGACGGATATAGATATGTACAATTTCATCAAAAAAGGAATATGTGGTGGGCTTGTAAATACAATGTAGTAATCGTTAGTCAAAAGCTAGTAATAAATATTTATTTAGCTGATTTCGATAGAGAGAAGCCCTTAGAATTTATTGTGTACTTAGACGCAAATAACCTTTACGGTTGGGCAATGTCTGAGTATCTACTTTATGGTGGATTCAAATGGATGTTGTGAAGTTTGTGTTATTATTTCTATATTCCCTATAGCCCTTGGTTATTTTATACAGCTGTCAGGGTATTCAGCACAACTTTAGGCGTTCAAAAGAACTGCCGAAATAGTTGTAGAAACTTTAAATCAAAACAAAAGCAGGCTGTTGCCGAATTTATGAATCAAGATAAAGTCTGCTTTATTTATAAAAATGCATGGTTTATATACTACCCGTACTTATGAGATTTAGAGTTTACCTCTCTAACTTATTCTAGCTTATCATATAATTATAACTATCTCCTTCAATATCATGCATTTCTCCATTTCCCCTATTCTCTAGTTACATTGGCCTATAGGAATGTTTGTTGTGCGAACATAAATTGTCACTCAAACTGTAATGATTAATGCAATCGTTAGTTCGATCAACTGCACTGCCCTTGGTATATGCTTATACCCTATGCATATGTGGGTTCTAGTTAGGGTGTGATACACTACACCCTCACCCTTACGAGAAAAATTATGGAGAGATTTTTCTATAGGATGCATGACATTGTTTCAACATTCTTTGTATATATACAATTTTAATAATAGTAATAATAATAATTTTAGTTTAATTTATAATCGCTATGTAATAGTGTCTCTTAAATAATTTTTAAAATCTATTGTTTAGAGTATCTAGTATTTAAACAATTTTTCTTTTGTGTAAAGTAGTTATAATTGGTTATATATTATTATTTTTATATTTAAGTATTTAAGAAATTTATATTTAATTAATTAATTGAGAAACATTCTCTTATATATTTAAGGTTTTCTATATAATAATTACAATTGGTTAAACTTTATTGTTAGAGAATTTAATTTGATAATGTTCTGTACGGTTTCTAATTATTATTATGTATTTCCTTCTCTACACCATTATCGTCTATTATGGTGTTTACATTATTTCTTTTTATTATTTTAAATGGTCCCTTATAGGGACTTTGATTTTTTTTCTTATTTTCTACTTTTATTAAAACTAAGTCTCCTACTTCTGGATTAAATTTATTAGTGTGGTCATTGCTTACGATTCTTTTTTGTTTTGCTTTTATCAATAATTCTTTTGCTTTATTCAAAGCAAATTTTAACCTGACTTGTAACTCTTGTACGTAGTCGTCATAATTGAAAAAGTTTTGTTTATTTTCTAGAATGTCAGAGGGTAGATATGGTATTTTTCCATATATTAATTCAAAAGGCGTGTAGCCTGTGTCTACATGTGGTGCCGTATTGTAGGCAAAAGTAAAATATGGAATCCACCTGTCCCATTCATAATCACTTGCAGTTGTTAACAAAAATTCGTTGATTACTCTGTGGTTTCTTTCAACTGACCCTAATGTCTCATGATGGTATGGTGTGGAAAATATTTGTTTGATTTGTAACAATGAGCATATGTTTCGCATAACTTCATTTGTAAATTCTGTACCTTTGTCAGATTTGAGCACTTTAAATTGTCCATGTTTTAAAATAAATTGCTCAACCATTGTTCTTGCTGTCGTAAATGCATCTTTTGTCGGCATCGGATGTGCAAGAACAAATTTTGTTAGTTCACACTGCATGGTAAGAATATATCGGTATTCATTTGAAATACGAAGAGGACCAACGGTATCAATTGAAATCACTTCAAAACTATTGTTTGGAGTGTCTGTTAGTGTAAGTGGTTCTTTAATGTGTTTAGTTTGTTTGTTTCTGTTGCAACTATCACAATATGTAATAAATTTTTTTACCATCTTATTCATATTTTTCCAAATATATCTCTGTTTTAGTTTAATGATTGTTTTTCTTATTCCTAAGTGGCCTGCGTGTGTGGTATTATGAAACTCGTCAATTAGTTTGTATTTTAATATGTCATCTGATATTCTTTTTGGGGCGTTGTATATTAGTATATTTAGTTGGGGACTTTCTTTATTAATTTTTATTCTTGCATATGCTTCTTTCAATATTTCTTTTGTATACATCTTAAAAATTTTATCATTATTTGATAGCGCTAATTCTCTTATATTTTCTTTTCTCATTTTAGATATCAGTTTCCTCAGAATCGAATCTAGTTTCGCTGAGTTATCGCTGAACCTTGCTAGCTTATTATATTCTTCATTAATGACATGTAACTTCTTCGATGAATTGTGAATTATCGTTATGTCCAATGTGCACAATGTTATCTTCTATAGATATATCTTCTTCTTTTATATCTTCTATATTATTAAATTGCAATTTTCTTATATTCTTGACGTCATTTACTGATGTACATTCCCATATGCGAAGTTGATCAGACTTCTGAGAATCATCGTTTCTTACACTCGCGTCGTTATTTTCTGTTATTTTATTTGCCTCCTTATTTTTACTCCAACTCCTTTTTGCCTCATTTTCTTTGTTTTTCATAGCCCTCGTAGTTATTAATACTTTCTTAGCTTGTTCATCATCATCTGTTTTAGTATATCCGAATTTATTTCTATCCTAGATAGTGCGTCAGCGTTTGTATTCATCTTTCCCATTTTATAAACAATATCGAAGTCGTAGTCACACAAGTCAAGTCTAATTCTCGTCATTTTTGAAGAAGGATTTCTATGGGAAAATAGTCTATGGTCAGCTACTACAGTAAATTTTCTACCGTACAAATATGGTTTGAAATAGTTGATGCTCCAGTGGATTGCCAATAGTTCCTTTTCAATTACTGGTTTGTTCATGTCATGTTTCTGCAATGCCTTACTTGCATATGAAATTGGTCGGTCTTTACCTTTTTCGCCCTGTGATAACACTGCTCCTAGTGCGTAATTTGAAGCATCTGTTGTTAATATAAAGGTTTTGTCAAAATCATGGTATTGCAATACTGGGGGACTTATCAGTTTTCCTTTTAGGTCATCAAAAGCTTTTTGGCAATTGTCCGTCCATTTGAATTTTGTGTTTTTCTTTAATAATTGGTTTAAGTCTTTAGCTGTGGTGTGGGATAATTCTTAATTGCGTCGTATTTTGATGGGTCTGTTTTTACTCCGTCTTTAGTTGTAAGATGTCCAAGATAAGTAACTTCTGGTCTTAAAAATTGAAATTTTTTTGGATTTAATTTCAAATTGTACTGTTGTAATCTGTCTAATACTTTTATTAGGTTTCTATTGTGGTGGTTCAAACTACATCCGTATATGATAATATCGTCCACATAAAGAAATGCTTCAGATTCTAGTCCTGAAAGTGCTATTGTCAACATTCTTTGAAAGCTGTTTGAGGATATCTTTAGTCCAAATGGTAATCTTTTATATTGATAGTGGCCTTGTTGTGTAGAAAAAGCTGTTAAAGGTCTAGAATTTTTGTCTAAATTAATTTGATGAAATGAGCTAGTCATATCAAGTGTAGAAAACCATTTTGCTCTACCTAATTTGTCCAAAATATCTTCCAATCTAGTTAAAGGAAATTTTTCATTTATTAACTAGTCATTAAGTTTTCTGAAATCGTTAAGTTTTTATCGGGCTTAAGTTCGAATCTTGCATGACTGCAAATTATTTTTTGTTATTTTTTTATTATTAATAAATGAATTTGTTTAAATTCTATTTATTATTTTTATATTAAGATTGGAATATTAAGAATATTTTTAATAATCATCAAACCAGCAGAACGGATCAGTACTGATTTCGAGGCCGCTACGCCATCTCATCAGCGTTCTTTGTTCAATTTTTCCCACTTTTTTGCAAGTGGTGCTAGTTAGTAGGAATATCAACTATTTAACCAATATTTTAACGAAAATTGAATATGAGAAGTTATCACATTCATATTATTAAGTTATTACATTTTGGTTAGTACGAAATTCCCCAACCCTGACGATTAATATTCCAAATATTCCAATATCTCTTTTGCTTTTTCCAGAGCCATCGGCTGCTGATAGGTAAAGCTTCTTTGTTATTTTTATGTTCAAGTAATTGAATTTAGTTGTCAATTTACTTTGAACAAGTGCGCGTGCCCCCGCAATGTTTTACATTATGTATGAATTTTTATTAGTCGAACTTTTTCTTATGTAAATTGTTAAGTTTTTATCGGGCTTAAGTTCGAATCTTGCATGACTGCAAATTATTTTTTGTTATTTTTTTATTATTAATAAATGAATTTGTTTAAATTCTATTTATTATTTTTATATTAAGATTGGAATATTAAGAATATTTTTAATAATCATCAAACCAGCAGAACGGATCAGTACTGATTTCGAGGCCGCTACGCCATCTCATCAGCGTTCTTTGTTCAATTTTTCCCACTTTTTTGCAAGTGGTGCTAGTTAGTAGGAATATCAACTATTTAACCAATATTTTAACGAAAATTGAATATGAGAAGTTATCACATTCATATTATTAAGTTATTACATTTTGGTTAGTACGAAATTCCCCAACCCTGACGATTAATATTCCAAATATTCCAATATCTCTTTTGCTTTTTCCAGAGCCATCGGCTGCTGATAGGTAAAGCTTCTTTGTTATTTTTATGTTCAAGTAATTGAATTTAGTTGTCAATTTACTTTGAACAAGTGCGCGTGCCCCCGCAATGTTTTACATTATGTATGAATTTTTATTAGTCGAACTTTTTCTTATGTAAATTGTTAAGTTTTTATCGGGCTTAAGTTCGAATCTTGCATGACTGCAAATTATTTTTTGTTATTTTTTTATTATTAATAAATGAATTTGTTTAAATTCTATTTATTATTTTTATATTAAGATTGGAATATTAAGAATATTTTTAATAATCATCAAACCAGCAGAACGGATCAGTACTGATTTCGAGGCCGCTACGCCATCTCATCAGCGTTCTTTGTTCAATTTTTCCCACTTTTTTGCAAGTGGTGCTAGTTAGTAGGAATATCAACTATTTAACCAATATTTTAACGAAAATTGAATATGAGAAGTTATCACATTCATATTATTAAGTTATTACATTTTGGTTAGTACGAAATTCCCCAACCCTGACGATTAATATTCCAAATATTCCAATATCTCTTTTGCTTTTTCCAGAGCCATCGGCTGCTGATAGGTAAAGCTTCTTTGTTATTTTTATGTTCAAGTAATTTAATTTAGTTGTCAATTTACTTTGAACAAGTGCGCGTGCCCCCGCAATGTTTTACATTATGTATGAATTTTTATTAGTCGAACTTTTTCTTATGTAAATTGTTAAGTTTTTATCGGGCTTAAGTTCGAATCTTGCATGACTGCAAATTATTTTTTGTTATTTTTTTATTATTAATAAATGAATTTGTTTAAATTCTATTTATTATTTTTATATTAAGATTGGAATATTAAGAATATTTTTAATAATCATCAAACCAGCAGAACGGATCAGTACTGATTTCGAGGCCGCTACGCCATCTCATCAGCGTTCTTTGTTCAATTTTTTCCACTTTTTTGCAAGTGGTGCTAGTTAGTAGGAATATCAACTATTTAACCAATATTTTAACGAAAATTGAATATGAGAAGTTATCACATTCATATTATTAAGTTATTACATTTTGGTTAGTACGAAATTCCCCAACCCTGACGATTAATATTCCAAATATTCCAATATCTCTTTTGCTTTTTCCAGAGCCATCGGCTGCTGATAGGTAAAGCTTCTTTGTTATTTTTATGTTCAAGTAATTGAATTTAGTTGTCAATTTACTTTGAACAAGTGCGCGTGCCCCCGCAATGTTTTACATTATGTATGAATTTTTATTAGTCGAACTTTTTCTTATGTAAATTGTTAAGTTTTTATCGGGCTTAAGTTCGAATCTTGCATGACTGCAAATTATTTTTTGTTATTTTTTTATTATTAATAAATGAATTTGTTTAAATTCTATTTATTATTTTTATATTAAGATTGGAATATTAAGAATATTTTTAATAATCATCAAACCAGCAGAACGGATCAGTACTGATTTCGAGGCCGCTACGCCATCTCATCAGCGTTCTTTGTTCAATTTTTCCCACTTTTTTGCAAGTGGTGCTAGTTAGTAGGAATATCAACTATTTAACCAATATTTTAACGAAAATTGAATATGAGAAGTTATCACATTCATATTATTAAGTTATTACATTTTGGTTAGTACGAAATTCCCCAACCCTGACGATTAATATTAATAATAAATAGAATTTAAACAAATTCATTTATTAATAATAAAAAAATAACAAAAAATAATTTGCAGTCATGCAAGATTCGAACTTAAGCCCGATAAAAACTTAACAATTTACATAAGAAAAAGTTCGACTAATAAAAATTCATACATAATGTAAAACATTGCGGGGGCACGCGCACTTGTTCAAAGTAAATTGACAACTAAATTCAATTACTTGAACATAAAAATAACAAAGAAGCTTTACCTATCAGCAGCCGATGGCTCTGGAAAAAGCAAAAGAGATATTGGAATATTTGGAATATTAATCGTCAGGGTTGGGGAATTTCGTACTAACCAAAATGTAATAACTTAATAATATGAATGTGATAACTTCTCATATTCAATTTTCGTTAAAATATTGGTTAAATAGTTGATATTCCTACTAACTAGCACCACTTGCAAAAAAGTGGAAAAAATTGAACAAAGAACGCTGATGAGATGGCGTAGCGGCCTCGAAATCAGTACTGATCCGTTCTGCTGGTTTGATGATTATTAAAAATATTCTTAATATTCCAATCTTAATATAAAAATAATAAATAGAATTTAAACAAATTCATTTATTAATAATAAAAAAATAACAAAAAATAATTTGCAGTCATGCAAGATTCGAACTTAAGCCCGATAAAAACTTAACAATTTACATAAGAAAAAGTTCGACTAATAAAAATTCATACATAATGTAAAACATTGCGGGGGCACGCGCACTTGTTCAAAGTAAATTGACAACTAAATTCAATTACTTGAACATAAAAATAACAAAGAAGCTTTACCTATCAGCAGCCGATGGCTCTGGAAAAAGCAAAAGAGATATTGGAATATTTGGAATATTAATCGTCAGGGTTGGGGAATTTCGTACTAACCAAAATGTAATAACTTAATAATATGAATGTGATAACTTCTCATATTCAATTTTCGTTAAAATATTGGTTAAATAGTTGATATTCCTACTAACTAGCACCACTTGCAAAAAAGTGGGAAAAATTGAACAAAGAACGCTGATGAGATGGCGTAGCGGCCTCGAAATCAGTACTGATCCGTTCTGCTGGTTTGATGATTATTAAAAATATTCTTAATATTCCAATCTTAATATAAAAATAATAAATAGAATTTAAACAAATTCATTTATTAATAATAAAAAAATAACAAAAAATAATTTGCAGTCATGCAAGATTCGAACTTAAGCCCGATAAAAACTTAACAATTTACATAAGAAAAAGTTCGACTAATAAAAATTCATACATAATGTAAAACATTGCGGGGGCACGCGCACTTGTTCAAAGTAAATTGACAACTAAATTCAATTACTTGAACATAAAAATAACAAAGAAGCTTTACCTATCAGCAGCCGATGGCTCTGGAAAAAGCAAAAGAGATATTGGAATATTTGGAATATTAATCGTCAGGGTTGGGGAATTTCGTACTAACCAAAATGTAATAACTTAATAATATGAATGTGATAACTTCTCATATTCAATTTTCGTTAAAATATTGGTTAAATAGTTGATATTCCTACTAACTAGCACCACTTGCAAAAAAGTGGGAAAAATTGAACAAAGAACGCTGATGAGATGGCGTAGCGGCCTCGAAATCAGTACTGATCCGTTCTGCTGGTTTGATGATTATTAAAAATATTCTTAATATTCCAATCTTAATATAAAAATAATAAATAGAATTTAAACAAATTCATTTATTAATAATAAAAAAATAACAAAAAATAATTTGCAGTCATGCAAGATTCGAACTTAAGCCCGATAAAAACTTAACAATTTACATAAGAAAAAGTTCGACTAATAAAAATTCATACGTTTTCTGAAATCTCCATTTCTTCTTGTCTTCTACATTCTTTTTAGGTACTAAAAGGAGTGGTGCATTATATGGGCTAACTGATGGTTCTATTATGTCATCAACAAGCATTTTTTTTACTTGTTCATTTATTACGTCTGTATGTGAATGTGGTAGTCTGTAATTTTTTATATAAACTGGATTGTTGTCTATGGTCGTGATTCTTTGGTTGTATAAATTGTTTACAGTTAATTTTTCATCTTCTAAGTGGAAAACATATTGATATTTTTTAAATATATTTATTAGTTCTGTTTTTGCATTGTTGTCATTATTTTGTAATTGCAGTTCTTTTACTATTTTATTGAATCGTTTACTGTTATCTTGAAAATTGTTGCAATTGTAATTTAATACGTCATAGTTTGAAAGTGGGTCAGTTCGTATTTTGAAATTTTCTAAAGTTATTGTGTCGTTCGTTGTGTTTAATATTTTTATGTGTGTCATGCCGTTTTTTGGTGCTATTGAATTGCTTAAAAATATTCCTTCTTGTATTTCATTATTATATATGACGGAATCTTCTGTTAAGTTTAAGTTAATGGGTTGAATGACTTCAGTTCTTGGTGGTATTGTTATCTTTAAGGTGTTAATTGATTTTGCTTGCATAGGAATTATAACTGTGTCATTGTTCACAAATAAGGAAATTGTGAATGTTTCATAATCTATTTTGCATAAATATTTCTTAAAGAAATCTCTTCCTAAAATGCCATCTGTTTCTATTGGAAAATTTTGTTTTACCAATTGAAATGGATGTTCACATATTCCGTCTGATGCTGTTAACTTAAGTTCAATTGTTCCTATCGATTCTATTACTTCTGTTGTGACACCTGTTAGTTTGCATTTTTCCTCTGGTTTAAACTGTTAACCTATGAACTCATTACGCATTCGGCAAAGTGATATGTCGGCGCCAGTGTCAATAAGAAAAGTTAAATTTTTGTTCTTATATGTGACATTGATATAATTGGAATTGTTTTTGGATATTTTGTGAATCTTTAATTTTTGCCCTCCGGGATGACTATGTATCCCTGGCCCATCTCGTTTCCCGCATTTTGTATTGTGTGTACGTATCTGTTGTTATTATTTCTATTTATGTAGTTATGATTTCTTCTGGGATCATTTCTATTATTATTATTGTTATTAATGTTATTATTGTTAAATCTTCTACTGAAATTGTTATTCGTATTATTGTTGTTTCTGGAGCTGTTAGCTATATTGTTTCAATTGGAGTTGTTGTTAAAAACGTTATTATTATTTCTATTATTAGTATTGTATGATCTGTTGTAATTGGGGTTGTTATTTTGTCGCATGTATGTGTTGTTTCTATAGTGATTTTGTTGTTGATACCGTGGTTGATACGTCCTAACATGCAATATTGAGCCAATTTATTGTTAAGTTTAGTTATTACATTTTTTTCGTTTTCAGAAACGTCGTCACCTAGTTCATGCATCCCTAAATTGTTTAACTTATCTATTAAACATGTTATTTTCTCCTTGTATGTGTTAATGGTCATTTTTCGCTTGAAATAGTGTACTCAATTTATTTTGTAATTCTGGAATCGTTTCCCTGTTCTTGTACCTTTGTTTTAATTGGGTTTTTAATGACTCAAAACTTTCTGGTTTTGTGAAGCTTGCTATTGCAGTTCTGACGTTTGAAGTTAGTTTTGCGTCAAATATGTATTTGAGAAAATCTACTTTAGCCTCAGTTGAAAGAGAGTTATTATAAAGTTGAGTTGTTATTGAAAAGCTTTCTAACTCGAGATAATTTCCGTTGAATAGTGGAATAGCTTTGGAAGTAGAGTTGTACGGCTCCTGAATGAATTAATTCAATTGAATCATTCATTCAATTGAGCGAGGTGAATCTTTCATTTTATTGAGCGTTTTTAGCTCTTTTCTTTCACTTCTTTCAGTTTTTTCAGTTGATCCAGTTGTTTCATTGAATCTATTTCTTTCAGTAGCTCTTTTCTTTCACTTCTTTCAGTTGTTTCAGTAGCTCTTTTCTTTCACTTCTTTCAGTTGTTTCAGTAGCTCTTTTCTTTCACTTCTTTCAGTTGTTTCAGTTGATTCAGTGATTCAGTTGTTTCAATTGCCTCATTGAACCTGTCTCTTTCAGTAGCTCTTTTCAATGCTTGTATGTCAAAATCTATATGAAAAAAAGGAATTAATTAACTCAATGCAGATACACACATGGTGTGGCGCTTTATATTATTGGAGCTGCCAGATGAAAATTTTTAAACAGCACTGCCATGATACATATTTCAGTACTTATTAACTTGGTGCGTATATATACATATGTATATAAACATATACATAAATTAACTGAGAAAAATCTCCAAAATACAACGTTAAATAGAAAATAATACTTTATTAAAATAGGTTCGAAAGCAAAATATTTAAAATCACTTAAATATGTATCTAGTTATTACTTATGTTCAATAAATGTGTTTTATATTACATATTAAGGAAAAAATAAAAAGGCATAAGTGGTTGTTGTATTAGATAGTCTGATTCTTTCATTCTCTTTCATGACGTTTGCATTTCATGAATTATGGCTGAGCTAAGGAATCAACTGAGGTAGTGAATGAAATGAATGAATTAATTCAGTAAAGTGAGCGGAGCGAAAAAGAGCGCTCACTCATAAGAGCTCTTTTGTACAACTCTATTTGGGAGCTGTTTCTAAACTGAATGACGTCATTGTGATGGTTGTTTCGGTTTCAGTTCTAATATGTAATGGTATTTGCTCGTGTATAGATATTGGTAACTCTAGTGCAGTGATGTCAAATATGATTGTGTTGGTGAGATCACTCTTATCTCTTACATTCCCAGCGGGAAAAATGTGCGGTTACGAGGCCTAACTAGTGGCCTTTTCTAAGAGTATCCTTTTATTTACCAATAATAACTTCTAATTTTATAAGTTGTAAAAAAGGGTTTCGAAAATTGCCAAGTGCTCAGATATTCAATTTTAAAATATTTCTCCATTTTTAAGCTGATAATTTGGTTAGTTTATATGCAGGAGAAAAATTTTTTACAAAGTCTTACTTATGAATTAATTTAAAAGCTACTTTAAGAAATTCCCGAAAAGATGTACCTATATACAGTGACTCCAACTTATTTCAAACCTCTTATATGTATTGTATATATATATTTATATAAATATATTATTTCTGTTTAGAGGCCTCAAAACAGGACTTGCGATACTTCCCGCTGAATGAGAGTGTTCTTTAGTAAACAATTATATTTCACGCTCTCAAAATAAAAGAGCGTAAGCGTACATGTGAATTTTGTTTCCACAATTGTGTATGACGCTGACATCACTGCTCTAATGACATGTTCTTTTTGTTAGCTATATTTATAAATTTGTTTCTAATGCCCAAAAAAAATGCATCTGCCGCCGCTTTGTGTGCTGTTGTTAATCTGTTATAATTTACATTAAATATAACTCTAATTTCTTCAAGAGCCTGCAGCAAGGTTCCTATGTGTCTTTCAACAGTTTCACCTTTTGTTGGCCTGTCGAGATTTAAACATTTGTAAGATCTATCAAATTTTTCTTTTATTAATCTAACTTTTACCAGTAAATTTTGCCATTCCATTCCATAAAATAGCTGTATAAAAATGTTTATATTCTGTCTACATTATTTGTACGACTTGTGTACTTCTTCCTCAAAGATTTTTTATGCAATTGGTACAATTTTATGAGTAAATTTATTGTCCTTAAAACTACTAACAATAATAATAAAATAAAGGTTGAGTTATCAGACTGTCTTCCGTACATTGAATGCTGATGGTTTCCCCAAATAGGACCTACCATTTAATGTTGTGGGAGTTTCTCTTCTTTTTTCTTTTTCATTGGTGCTTTCTTCTATTCTTTATCTTGTCTTTTATTACTTCTTGAGTTTCCTTTGAAGTAGCGAGCATCAATTCCTTGTACAGGATTGCAATCTCTTTTCTTGCTTGGAACTTTTTTCCAGCTCACTTCTTTTTAATAGCCCTTTTTTCTACTGTTTCCTTTTTTTCTGGCCTTGTTTCTTTTGACGCTTCTTGTATTCTTCTAAGGTTATTGCTTTTAGACCAGTGCTTAGCGGTGTAGCCTGGTATTTTGGAGCTGATGTGTTGACGGGAACTGGTGCGTACTCTTCATGGAGGTATTCTTCCCAGCGTTTGAAAATGTCTTCTATTTCTTTATCCGTCATTAAATAGTAATGTTATTTTTTTTTACTGTTAGAGGATTTGTTAGACGATCAGAAGGTCTGGTCCGTTCGCAGGATCGCCATGTGAAGCTTGTGTTATTATTTCAATATTTCCTATAGCCCTTGGTTATTTTATACAGCTATCAGGGTATTCAGCTCAACTTTAGGCGTTCAAAAGAACTGCCGAAATAGTTGTAGAAACTTTAAATCAAAACAAAAGCAGGTTGTTGCCGAATTTATGAATCAAGATAAAGTCTCCTTTATTTATAAAAATGCATGGTTTATATACTACCCGTACTTATGAGATTTCGAGTTAACCTCTCTAACTTATTCTAGCTTAGCATATAATTATAACTATCTCCTTCAATATCATGCATTTCTCCATTTTCCCTATTCTCTAGTTACATTGGCCTATAGGAATGTTTGTTGTGCGAACATAAATTGTCACTTAAACTGTAATGATTCATGCAATCATTAGTTCGATAAACTGCACTGCCCTTGGTGTATGCATGTTCTAGTTAGGGTGTGCAGTGTATACTTGTATGATACACTACAATGTCAACTGAAGAGCTAAATCTAGATCCGACAACTATAGAGGATAGTTTAAGCGATGGATATGTCCATGAAGTTACTTTAGACTATCCTTCTCATTTGCATGACTCCCACAATGACCTTTCTTTCTGTCCAGAAAAAAAAAATTTTGCAAACAAAGCACTTTAAATTAGTTGCAGATTTTTCTACAAAACAAACATATGTCATAAATTATAGAGTTCTTAAACAATGTTTGCAGTATGGTCTAGTTCTAAAGAAAGTGCATCGAATTCTCACCTATAAGCAATCAACCTGGTTGAAAAGTTATATAGACTTGAATACCAAACATAGTCCTACTGCAAAAAATTTTTTTTTTTAAATTTCTTTAAATTGTTAAATAATGCAGTATAAGGTAAAACTATGGAGAATGTGGAAAAGAGAAAAGATGTACGAATAGTTACGAACAGGAATAGGACAAACTGTAATCATTTAGGAGCTCAAGATTGGATATCTAAACCTAATTTTCATAGTTTGTCAATATTTTCTGAGGATATGGTAGCGATTGAAATGAATAGAATGAACGCCTATTACAATAAACCTATATATTTAGGATTTTGTGCATTAGTGCAGTACAAACTGAAGATTTCTTTGCTGACATAAAAACTGACGTCGACCATAAGTTTGATACATTTGATTACCCAAAAGACAATGTATATGGATTTCCACTGGTAAACAGAAAGGTGTTGGGTATGATGAAGGATGAGAATTGTGGAAAGGTAATGAAGGAATTTCTAGGATTGCGATCACAATTTACTCTTTTAGTGTGCAATATCAAAGTGATATTAAAAAAACGAAAGGAGTAAAGAACTGCATTCTTAATAATTATAGTATAGCTTCATATGGAAAATGCTTATTCAATAAGTCGACTGTGTATGATATGCTAACATTTAAATCAAAAATTTATAAAATTTACACAAATCAAATAAATAAAGTAATATTAAATTATGCAGATGACAAAAGAAAAATAAGAAGTGATGATAAGAGTACATATGCTTGGTATCATTTTCGAATCGAAGAAACCAATACCAATTAAGAACTTGGTATGCTATTGTGGGAAATTTCAAGATTAGAAAAGGAAGAATCAATGGAATAACTGCACCAAATTTTTAAGGTAATAATTTCTATGTGTAAGTAGTTAAATCTAGTAATAGAAGAAAACATGTTTAATTTTTAAGTTAAATATTGTTTTATTGTTAAGAGAGAGAGAGAAAAAACTAGAATTGTACAAAAATATATTATTTATTAAAAAACATTCAAGATTTTGTTTTATTTTGATTATTTAGTTTTAATGAAATAATGCATAATAGGAATTAATTAAATGGCTAATTGCCATTTTTCTTAAATAATATACCGAACACCGGCAGGTGTCTGGTCCCTCCACATAATCCGAATGGCTCCAAGGACAGGATTTGAAATGGCCGTCGTCCTTGTCTTCATCTTCCATTATACCAAAACGATGAAATGTTTTGATCCAACATGTCTAGGAAATATTTCATCATATCCCGGTGTTCATGTAGTTGACATCCTTCAAAGTTGATTAGGAATTGCTCAATCTTGTCTCTTATTTGACTCGTGTTTTTTTATTTTAAATTTAATCTTTTTATTAGCAAAATTTACTTGCATCCGTTTGACTGTTACTTTGCAACTATAATTGCTCATTTCAACGAACCAGTACGAAGGTGCATGTTATGACATTTAAAAAACGAAGCCTGGTCGTTTTTAATCCGAAAAATAATTTAAAATTTTGAGTGAACGACTCAATAATATGTATTCATATGTATATCATCTCTCTATCTTTTTTCAACTACTTAGTTTTAAATACTTATATAGATTTAATTTTTCCTCACTTCGTCTTTTGTCAAAATAAAACAAAAAAATCATTGTATAACGATTTTCTGTACCATACCTAAATACGGGCGGAAAGCGGAACGTTTTTTTCCACTGAGCTTTAACGCTGAAATGCCATACCTAAACAAAAGCGGCAGCGTTAAATAAAAACAGGGTTATCAAACAAACAAATTAAACAACCCTGATTATTTTAACAGCTGGACGGACGACATTTGTGATTTTGTTATTAAAATTTTGTACAAATTACAAACGTGCATACATATGTATGTATATAATCATATTGTAAATATTTTCTTACCACCATTTTCTAATACGAAATGCACAAATTGTTTCTTTTATTACATATTTCACTTTTGTAAATCTTTGCTCTTTTTCTCTGGTTAAAATTCTCTTCTTTTGCAACCAACTTCATTAGAAAACGCTCTGTCAAAATCGCAAAGCGTTATCGCCGCGTTATTTCGGTATGCTCCATACAAAATGTATGGACATGAGAACTTTTGACAGCTGAAAAACGCTTGCCGCCCGTATTTAGGGATGGCAGTGAGGCTTCTTACAGTCTAAAAAGCTAAAATCGAGGTTAGTTTGTAATAAAAGTTCAAAGCTATAAGTTGTGAAAAATTTCTACCGCAATGGATTTAGTGAAAAAAATTAATTCGTGCAATACAAAAACCTCAATACATATAAAGGATTTAAATTATGTATGAATTTTTATTAGTCGAACTTTCTTATGTAAATTGTTAATTTTTTCAACGGGCTTAAGTTCGAATCTGCATGACTGCAAAGATTTTTTATTATTTTATTAATAAATGAATTTGTTCAAACTCTATTTATTAAGATTGGAATATTAAGAATATTTTCAATAATCATCAAACCAGCAGAACGGATCAGTACTGATTTCGAGGCCGCTACGCCATCTCATCAGCGTTCTTTGTTTAATTTTTTCCACTTTTGCAAGTGGTGCTAGTTAGTAGGAATATCAACTATTTAACCAATGATATTAACGAAAATTGAATATGAGAAGTTCCCACATTCATATTTTTAAGTTATTACCTTTTTGGTTAGTACGAAATTCCCCAACCCTGACGATTAATATTCCCAATATTCCATGTATCTCTTTCGCTTTTTCCAGAGCCATCGGCTGCTGATAGCTAAAGCTTATTTGTTATTTATTGATATTGTAGTTGTATTCAATATTTCTACCTAGATATTTGTTTAATTCTAAAGGAGGTTGTAAATTTCCAAAGCAGTCGAAATATTGTTTTTCATACCTGCTTCTATAGTATGCTACCCAATGATTACCTGGACCTGTTGATAAATCTAAATTAATTATTCCACATTCTACTGTCCTTGACCGTTTTGGCAGAGTTCCTCTAAAGTGTGGAATATTTCTTGAGAAATTTCTTAGATCAAATTCTTATAATGGTATGTTTGGTAACATTTCTAATAGTTTTTTGAATGATCCTTACAAACAAGTCCATAACCCTTTTTATATGGTTTAAGGTACAGTCTTTCTCCCACAGCAATAGACTCCATTGCCTTATTGTGTCTGGTGGCTTCCTCAAATTGTTGTTTTTTTGCGTCCTTTGTTGTATTTACAGCCTTAGCTATAGCGGTACCTCCAGTTGTGAGACTATCAAGTGCACCTAGAGCAGTTAGAATCGGAATTAGCGGTAAAAATCCACCAATTTTTGAAACATTGATTATGCGTGGTATTAAAAAGCGTGCCTTTTCCCCCTTAAGTGATCTGTTAGTAACTTTACGAGCGATTTTAATGGCCAAGTTAATGTCTTGTGGTTTTTCCTTCCGTAATGTTTTTGTTGCTGCTCTAATTGAACTATTGAACAGCTTTTTGTCATTTAGATGAGTTCGTGGCGATAGTCTTTGCCTATTTCTGCTCTTCTTCTCCATATCCATACCAAATTTAGTTCTTTCTTTCATTGCATTGGTCATCATATATGCAAATGGTTTTTCTGCAAGATTGATACCGGTTGAAAGAACTTTTTCCCAAGCTTTATTTTCAAGAATTTTATCAGCTTGGTGTCTACTGTTTAATTCTTTGTTTTTGGAGTTAGCTATATCTTGATTTTTGCAAGCAGCATCCAATAAATTAATTCCTTTACCTCCTCTAGCTAAACGCTTTTGTAATCTTGTGGCTGGTCCACAGTACTGATATCCAGGAAGATGTAATTCAAAAGGTAGAGAATTTATTGTTTTTTTAGTAAACCTTCTCCAAAGATAGTTTTCTTATGACTGAATGTTTTTTTTATAAAACGTAACCATATTTTTTTATTCTAGAATAAAAGATATTGTTTTGTGAATTTTACAAGTAGTTTTTGAAATGCGCTTAGTAAAACAACACAAAAATATTTTAGTTCGTAATGTGGATGAATCATAGTTCCTTGCTACCAAATTCTATTCGAGCATTAGTAGTTGGTCCATCCAATTGTGGAAAAACTAATGTAATGATCAGTTTGCTAGAAAGTCCTAATGGTCTCAAGTTTGAAAATATCTATTTGTACTCAAAATTTTTGTGTCGATCTAAATATGAATACCTAAATAATTTAATTTTGTCAATTAAAGGAATGGGATACTACACATTTGTAGACAATGTTTTCATCCTCAACAATGAAGTTGGAAACAAGTACCCCTAATTGAAGAATCAATGTTTAATCAGTCTAATAGTAAAAGTAACAGCGATTTTGATGAATATTGAATATCCTGACTTATCACTATAGCAATCGAGAAATGAACTAGATACTAACTATGGTCCACATAGAGATTATAATAACGAATGGAAATTTGGTAGTAGCTACATCGAGTTAAATCAAGATAAAATACAAGTTGGTAGTCAAATATGGGCTCTCAGCCCAGGACTGTTTTCTTTAATGTTTCATAAAACACCAAAAAAAACTATGATAAATTCTAGCTTGAAATCTATAAAAAAATATTACTTACTAGTAATGCACACAGAAGAGATTATACGTCCGATGGTCAAAGTACAAACATATTATTGAAAAACTTTTTAAAGAGAAAAATCATAAGAGCTCATCGGAATTAACAAAGGCTAATTATTTTGGTAGGGGTTGATGCAGGTAAATCCTCATAAATCAAACTATATATACTGGGATGATCCAAACAAGTTGGTAGATCGACTTAGACTACTGCTTGCATCACAGTCTGCAGGTCATACTAATCACAAAAACGACATAGTCTCAATTATTGAAGAACTACGTGAAGCTAATATAATAGTATAAACTATATAAGCGCATACACATTTTAAATATAAATTATGTCTGTTGATAAATTCGGACATTATCTAAACGACACAAGCAGTATAATTTCATTGAAAAATGCACCTAAATTGTTGGGGTTCTTTTTGGATGCGAAAAACAACATTGATGTCCAAAACAAAAGAATCAAAAATGTTGCAAAAGCTTTGGAGGAAAACGATGCTATCAATAAATTGTTTTTGCAAACTCAAATCGAAGAAGTAGAGCACAAAATGTTAACAGAATTTAAAGAAGATAACAACAAAATGCACAATACTCTAAAAAATCAAATCGAAATGCACCAACATGAAATAATATTACAGTTGGAAGAGAATAAAAAAATGCAAGAAAGTATTTCCAAGATCAGAGCATCCTTCGAATAAGAAATTGAAAGATTAAATGAGAGAATGTATAGATTTGAAAATTACATGTTTGTGTCAATTGCTGAAAGCGCATCAGGTAGATTACAACACACCCAAAAGACTTCTTAAAGCTTAGACATGGATACAAAAATAAATTTAGTGAACGAGCTCCATAAGAAAGCTTAAAAAATGTTTGGACGCCGTAGAGTTGTTATGATAGGAATAGACGATCTTTGGCAAGCGGATTTAGTTGAAATGGGGAACTATTCTACATACAATAAAAATTATAGATTTTTGCTAACTGTAATTGATACATTCTCCAAATATGCTTGGGCAGTACCTCTGAGAAAAAAGACAGCTGTTGACACAACGCAGGCAATGGAGACTATTTTTTAATTGGGACGAGTGCCAAACAACTTACAAACAGATGCTGGTAAAGAATTTTTCAACAAAGACTTTAATCAATTGATGGATAAATACAACGTCAAAAACTACTTAACCTATAACATCATGAAAGCATCAATAGAACATTAAAAGGAATGATACGGAGAGAGTTTAGTTTTAATGGTTCCTACAACTGGCATGATATAAACAAAGATTTACTTAATGCATACAATAGAAAAGTTCATCGCACAATTAAAATGCCACTGATTAAAGTCAACTCAAAAAAATTAAAAACAGCTTCTAAATACAGTATACAGTAGAGCGTCTCGCCATATAGGCAAGAAAAAATAAGTTCGCCGTACACCACCGAATACGAAGTAATGTTGTAAGACATTTTCAAAAAAAAATTTTTTAATTTTTTTTGCCGAAAGTAGGGGTCGCCAAAATACATTTTTCGTTATATCTTCGGCATTTACAGTCGGATCTCAAAGTGTGATATATCGATGTTTTTGTCTCAAAGAGACCAATGTTTTGCTTTAATAGTCAATGGTATTTTGTATCCCGTTCTAGTATTTACCCACCAGATCTCATTTTCTACCACCCTAATGTACCACCCTAATAGCAGAAAATTAAAGCCCGAAAAAAATCATTAAACTTTTGTTAAAGAAGTTTTTCAATAGTTCCAACAGAAGTGTTAAAAAAATATAATTTATGTTTTTTGCCGAATGTAGGGGTTGACTTTTTAAACAGTTATCATATATTCGGTATTCACAGTCGGATTTTATAGTATTATATATCGATGTTTTTGCCTAGTATCTTCTTTTTTAAATAGTGATACACTCTTTTCGAACTTACCATAATATCTGTACCAATACAATAAAAATTCATATGGTAATATGAGTCACTTTCGAAGTCTATGAAATTTTTAACTTGTGCACCGTACATTTGACGAATGCCTACTGCTGCTTCATTTCGCGCAGACAAAATCTTGTTATAGCCGTCTGAACGTACTAGCGGATCTTGGTCCGTTATCATCGATAACAATACATTCTCGGGGTGGAAAAAGTACGCGTTATTTTCTATCGACGGACGAAGTATCTGTTGAACATCTTCTGGCAATTGACGAATCCAAGATATATATTTAAAAACGTGGCGACTTCCGTGAATTGCACATTTCCTAGGCTCGACAAAAAACATGAATTTTTTTTCTTATAGATCTACCGGAATTATGGAAATATTTCGTAAGAACAGCCTTAACTATTAGAACGGTTATATTGAGGTCAATGAATATTAAAGAAGCCCATTGGCCTCCTCGAGACAAAAACATCGATATATCGCACTGTGAGATCCGACAGTAAATACAGAAAATCTGACAAATATACTCAAAAAGGTAACCCCTACATTCGGCAAAAAACATAAATTGTATTTTTTAACAGTTCTGTTGGAAATATCGAAAAACTTCTTTAACAAAGGTTTAATGATTTTTTGCGGGCTTTAATTTTCTGACAATAGGGTGGTACATTAGGGTGGTAGAAACTGAGATCTGGTAGGTAAATACTAGAATGAGATATTTGAGGTTAACGACTATTAAATCAAAATATTGGCCTCCTCAAGACGAAAACATCGATAAATCACACTTTGAGATAGGACTATAAATGTCGAAGATATAACGAAAAATGTGGTTTGGCGACACCTACTTTCGGCAAAAAAAATTAAAAATTTTTTTTTCAAAACTGCCTTGCAACAATACTTTATATTCTGTGGTGTACGGCGAACTTTTTTTTTCGAGACGCCCTGGTATACAGCCATTTAAAGATGTACAAAATGTCAAAATTTAATGCAGGGACCATGTACGTATTAGCAAATATAAACATATTTTTGAGAAAGGAGTTCAAGATACATATCCTACAACATACATACTAGAAGATTATCTTGGAAATCCTTTTAAAGGTTGCTTCTATACGGAAGAACTGTCAAGAATTAGATTTCCAAATACATATCTAGTTGAAAAGGTGATTCGACTGAAAGGGGACAAAGCATTAGTTAAATGGTTGGGATTTTCTAATCAACACAATTCCTGGATAAGTAAACATGAAATACTATAGTTGGAAAACGAAATAAATCGCCATCCGCAATGATAACAACGCCAATAACATCAATATTTTTAATAACTAATGTTAATTTTAAAATAAGATTATGAAATATATATGCAAATCATTCTTATAAACCATGCTGTGTAGTAAACTTTATTTATTTGTGAACAGACTGTTATAATGCCAATAACACTTACTCTGAGCTCTAACTCATCAGCGCTATATGCTAATTATTTTCCACCCATTGACTTAAGCGACACATATGAGTGTGCGCTAACTGATTTTCATTAATACACCAGTATTCCAAATGTAGACTCCTATAACAATATGTTTCATATAGGGAAACATGTAATTGAAATACCAATTGGATCTAATGAATTGAAAGAAATAGTTGACTACATAGAAAAGCAATACAAACGACTTAGTCCTGGAGAGCATATTTTTATAGAAGCTAACAAAAATACCGTGCAAGTTAAAATAAATAGTTCTAAGGATCCGATATATTTTAATAAAGAAAATACAATTGGGAATCTTTTAGGATTCAATAGTAAAATCCTAACACCGACCGATGATCATTACTCAGATCTTCCAGTTAATATTTTTAAAATAAATCTCTTGCGAATTGAAAGTTGTATCGCTAGTAATACATATATGAACAATTCAAAATCACATACACTTCATTAGTTTCCGATTAATGTACCCGCAGGCTATAAAATAGATGAGATTTCAAGGAATCTCATTTAATAACCTGTAAACACCAAAGAGATAAGTTCTCTATCACTGCGCGAATTATGTTTTATAACTTTATTTGATGAATTGAATCTTAAGATTAAAAATTATTTTAACTTAAAACTAACTTAAGCTAAGCAACGTAGGTAATAGTATGCTTACGTTGCTGTCTATCAAAATGTGAGAAAATAAAAATAATAAATGAAATTTACCTTGAGGTAAGCAACGTAAGTATTTTATGCTTACGTTGCTGTCTAGCAAAATGTGGGAATAAAACTTTAAGATTTCCCTACACTTTGTCAGCCATTATAATTAGTTTGGGGATCGGGACGTAACTCCTCCACCCCTTGTCTGAAACTTTCCTGAGTTTCATTTATTTAAAGTTCTATTACACTATTTATTTAGTAATCATTGTTGTCATCAATATTTAAATCGCAAAAAATTTATTTATCTTGGGTTTTATACCTTCTTATAATCTCATTTACATTATCGTTCATTATAATATTTTCTTTAGTTTGCTTTTCTTCAATATTTATTTTAATTTTATTTCTTCTTATAGAACAATACAATATAATGATCGCTGCAGTGAAAAGAATTATCATTTACGCCATAAGATACATTTACGCCATAAGATACATTCTTATGGAATTTTAGTTCTTCTATTGCCTTAATATTATTTGTATGATCTAAAATAATATCATCAAATTCAGGATTTGGATTAGTTATGTTAACAATCTGCGTTGGTGGAAAAAAATATTTCTCATGAATTATGTACTTATTGTTTTCAAAAGTCTGATCATTGATTGCAATACTGCAGTTATTAACATATATTAAATAATTTCCAGATAAACTTAAATTTCTATTGTCACAAGTTTGCTTGAGTTTTATTTTTCTAGCGTTTTTTAATAAAATAGTTTCTTCATCTATTTCTATTGTATCGGTTCTATTACTGAATATATATTTACAATTATTTTTAATTGAACAATGATTACTTTTTTTGAGGTGTTTAAGTATTATATTTTCTTTATATTGTAAAATAACATTATTTATTTCTATGATTTTTTCGTTACGTTCGTCAATTTCCATACAATGACTATTTGGTACTGCAGTGAGTAATCTTAACTGTATGGTTATGAATTGATTAGGGATTTGTATAGCTATTATTAAGGAATTTTCCCTATAACTCATCACTCCGATTTTTAGAAGTTTTAATTTGTAAGTCAATATTGAATTTTTCGATCTCTGCTTTTGTAAATACACTAGGATGAATGAAATTATTTCTTGCAGATGCAATATTGTCTTGTATTTATTCTACTTTGTCTTCTAAAGCATTTAATTTGGACAATTGGTCGAGATATAGATATCGCTTTACAATCTCATTATTACTCTTCCTGACCTGTTCTAGAGCATATTTGATATCAGATCAATCCTTTTCTATCGCATTTTTCAAAATGGTAAGTGATTTTTTAAATGTGTTATTTATGATAATCTGTTTGTTTACTGTATTTATAATGTTTCTATTATTTTCTTCAGTTACAGAAATATGCTCCATTATTTCCTTCCTGTCGTCATCGTCCATTGTTCCGTACAACCATCTTTGTGCGGTACCTACAAAATTCACTAAACCTCTCTTTCCCCTTTGTTGTCTCGGTTTTATTGTCAGAATTTTTTCATGTATGTTATGTAATTTTTATAAGAGGATTTGCCTATTGCTTAAGTCTATTGTGTTAATATTTTCCTCCAATAAGTTCAGTGTGTCCAATATTTCGCCAACATCAATGATGTGAATTACTGTACTAGTAGTATTAGTTATTTCTACATCGCCAATCTTTATGTCGATAAACCCATTGTTATCCGGCAGTTGGTTAATTTGCAGTAGTCCTACGGTGTTACTGACCATTAGGAAGAGTACCATGATTGTTGCCAAAGTCTGAAAATTTAAAAGGTCGCTTAATGTTTGATTCTTGAACATTTTCCAAAGGTTTCTCAATAAACTTCGGCTTTTCCTTATGTCTCAAGCTTTTATAGTTTTTTATATATTCCACATAATTTTCTCGGGACTCATTTCTCTTTTCAATCGTTTTTGATTTTGCACTCTGCAATCTTTGTTTTATGATACTGTGATCGACCAATTTATTTTGCACGTCTAAAGGACTGCATTTTGTCGTGCTATGATAATTAATATTATAGAATTTTATTGCCTTAATTATTTGGGTGTTTATTGGAAGTTTTTCCTCTAGGTTAAAAGCTCTGATTTTTTCTGTTATCGTATTATTAAATCTCTCAATATCCGAATTACCGGTATGGCTATTCGGTTTTGTAAAATGATAATGAATTCCTTCTTGATCAAGGTAATTCTTTACATTTGCGTTATTAAATTCGTTATCAAGTACAAATTTGGTAACATTGCCCTTAATAGCCAAAAATGCCCTAATTTTTGCAACCAGAGTTTGACTATTTCTATCGTGTAAGTGAAATGATATTACATGTTTCGAAAATTTGTCAATAAATATTATGAAGGAATGCTCACTGTTCACATACGTAACCACGTGAATTATTTCATTGGTAGTTGAAGGGGTTTCAGTCATTTTGAATTTATTTTGAATTGGGTTTCTGTCGTATTTAGATGCTGAGCAAATTTCGCAGTTATTAATTACTTTTTGGATGAATTTCTTCAAATTAGGATTGTATATTTTATGTTTAATTTTTTCATAAGTTGGGATTATGCCTGCATGGCCTGTTTCAAATTTATGAAATAGTGCAATTTGTTTTTTCAGTTCGTTCTCTTTGACAATATCTTTAGCGAACTTAGAACACTTAACAAATTTAATTTTTGTGTTTCCGGGAAATTCGGAAATAATAATTCGTTGCCATGTATTATACTCATGTCCATTCAGTTCGGAAAATATTGCAACTTTTCCTTTTGAAATTTCTCTTTTCAGAATATTTACAACATTTCCATTCGCACAATCATCTCTATCGATAAATATCCGCTTCTTTCCGAAAATTTCCACCATAGGAATATTTTTCTTCTCTACTAAAATAATTTGTGTTGCGAAACGGTTTACTACGGTATCTAAAATTGATATATGGTCATTGTTTTCCTCTTCCTGCGAATGAACGGTTCGAACCCGTAAAGAATCTTCATCCCCCGTTTTATATGATTCGTCAGTACCATTCTCCATTAAATGATTAATTTCATTCATGTCGGAGTTAATACGACTTAAAAAATCGGCAACTTTATTCAGTTCACCTTTTATATAATTCACCCGCATGTTATATTCTCCCAATTGAACCAACCATCTTTGGAGACTTGGACTGATATCCTTACCCGTATATTTTACTTGTAACCACTTCAACGGTTCGTGGTCGCACTCTAGATCGAACTCTCTTCCATAGATATATGGTCGAAAGTATTTCACACCCCAAACTATCGCCAACAATTCTTTCTCAATTGTTGAGTAGTTTGTTTCGGTTTTATTCAGAGTACGAGAAGCATATGCAACTAGGTGACCTTCTTGTGAAAGAACGGCGCCAATGGCAAAATTGCTTGCATCAGTGGTTATCTTGAACCTTTTGGAGAATATTGGATATCTAAGGATTGGTGCATTGGTGACAATTTCCTTCAATTTTTCAAAAGCCAAAATGTAATTAGGATCATAACTATTAATTTTTTCGTTTTTTCTGAGTGTATTTGTTAAAGGGTTTGCAATTTTCGCATAATCCTTGATAAACTTTCTATAGAAACCCGTCATTCCCAGAAATGACTTGATCTGTTTGGTTGTTTGCGGCAGTTTTAGATTTTGTATTACTTTAATTTTTGTGGGGTCCGGTTTAATGCCCTTATGAGTCAGTAGGTGTCCCAAAAAGTGAGTTTCTTTCTTCAGAAAGTCGCACTTATCTATTTGGATTTTTAATTGGGCTTTTCTTATAGTGTTAAAAATTGATCTCAGAGAATTTATATGTTCCTCCAGAGATGTGCTAAATACTAAAATGTCATCCATATATACAACACAGGTTTTATTGATTTGGTCATTGAGAATATAATTCATCAGCCTTTGGAAGGTTGATGGCGCATTTTTCAAGCCAAAAGGCATACGAACGAACTCGTAATGTCCGAAAGGCGTTGAAAATGCTGTTTTCTGGCGATCTTCTTCCTTTACCAAAATTTGGTGGAAACCCTTGGCAAGGTCCAATGTAGTAAAATATTGGGCCTTTCCCAACTTGTCTAGAATACCGTTAAGATTTGGTATAGGAAACCTATCATCGACTGTGTTCTCATTGAGTTTCCTATAATCGATAACAATTCTCCATTTTTTTATCCCAGAATTATCCTGTTTTTTAGGCACAATCTATAAGGGACTGTTATAGGGGGAATTACTTTCCCTGATAATATTTTGTCTAAGCATATCTTTGATTTGCCTCTGAATTTCATTTTCGTGAACCTGTGGGTGTTGATAAACCTTCGAATATAATGGTTTATCCATCGTAGTGACTATCTCATGGCAGATTTCGGTTGTTGCGGATAAAGTGTCCCCTTCTACAAAAAACAAGTCCTTCAAATTATTCAGCAAATTTTTAATTGAATCCTGTTCCTTTTGACTTAAGTCATTTATTCGGAATTTGCTTTGTATGTCTTCACCCTCCGAGTACTGAAGACTTGTTATCATATCGAATGCTAATGGATAATCATTCTATTCAAAAAATGTTCTATTTCCTAGTATTTCCAAATAATTTTGATCAAGGTTTATTTGAGCCTTGAAAGGGACCAAAAAATTATGACCTTCTCATAATTTCCATTTTTGAAGTCCACTACTTTCCATGAAAGAGTACCTCTAACCGGAAATTGGGAAAGTATTGGGGTAACAACGCAATAATTTACTTGGTTGAAGCTGTTAAGAGTTTTAATATAAATAAGTTTTTTCAAATTCTGTTTCGTGTAAAGGGAAAATGTGTTTGGTTTCACTACGCTTGTACTTGCCCCGGTATCTATTAACCATTTAAAACTCTGTTTACCTATAGACAAAACGATTACGGGTAGTTTGAATTTTGAGGCGGTTCTAAAAAATTTGGGTCTTCATCGGGAACTATTACAGCTTCCTGTAAGGTATCAATTTCCATATATTTAGAATTATGAGACCTCTCTGAATTTATATTAGTATCAATACTCATATGCGACAAACGTGTTTGGGATGAACTGGGTTTCTCATTGTAACTACAAGAATTTTGAGGTTGATAATTTCCATTTTCCTTTTTGTTGACTATTTGTGGTTGACGAGAGTTAAAATTACGATTGTCATAATTGTTATATTTATGATTGTGTTGGACCTCATTACTGCCATAATATTTTTTCCTATCATTTTGGTTAACACTTTGAGATTTTCTTTGATTTACAAAATTATTATAATTGTTTTGATTAATTTTCAAATTTTTATTAACTTTATGTCTACTATCAATAGTCCTATTGTCGTCAAGTAATCCTAGTTTTGTGTATTTGATGATAATATCGTTTAATGTTAAATTTTCGTCCAAATGAACTCTGAGTGGTCCATCGATTTTTTCAATTAGGATATTGACTAAATCCCTATCTACATTTTCAGATTGATACAACAGAGGTTTACTATCATCGAATTCATAGATTTCACTTATCATATATTTAGCCTTCTCAAAATAATTAAACAATTGCCTTAAACTACTTACTTTAATATATCGACAGTTATTAAACACTTCTGCATACGATGTTTTTGGTCTGGCTTCGATCCTTAATTTCGCTTTCAACTGCTCCCAGGAAATGTCTCCTACTTCTCTTATACATGTTCCGAATTCAGCCGTAATTTTTTCGTTGATAATTATTTGAACTCCGAATCGTATTAGTTCTTGATTATTTCCACAAAGTCCTATTATCATTTCCACGGATTTGGTGAAACTGTTAATGCAACGGTTGTTATACAGCGTTCTAATTTGCCGAAATTGTTGAATAATGTCCTTTGGTGTCATGAAGAGGCAATTTTGTGCTATAAATTGTTCATATTGTTGTTGTTGAGGTTGTTGTTGTACTTGTGGTTGCGCTTGTAGTTGTTGAGCTTGTTGTAGTACCTGTTGTTGCGCTTGTAGTTCTTGTTGTTGTTGGGCTTGCTGTAGCTGCTGTTGTTGTTGGTATATTTTAGCTTCTTGTTGCTTTAGAACAGTGATGTCAGCCTCATACACAATTGTGGAAGCAAAACTCACATGTACGCTTACGCTCTTTTATTTTGAGAGCGTAAAATATAATTGTTTACTGAAAAACACTCTCATTCAGCGGGAAGTATCGCAAGTCCTGTTTTGAGGCCTCTAAACAGAAATCATATATTTATATAAATATATATATATATATATATATATATATATATATATATATATATATATATATATATACAATACATATAAGAGGTTTGAAATAAGTTGGATCCACTGTATGTAGGTACATCTTTTCGAAAATTTCATAAAGTAGCTTTTAAATTAATTCATAAGTAAGACTTTTTGTAAAAATGTTTTCTCTTGTATATAAACTAACCAAATGTTCAGCTTAAAAATGGAGAAGTATATTAAAATTAAATATCTGAGCACTTGGCAATTTTCGAAACCCTTTTTTACAACTTATAAAATTAGAAGATATTATTGGTAAATAAAAGGATACTCTTAGAAAAGGCCACTGCTTTAGAACAGTGATGTCAAATGTGATTGTGTTGGTTAGATCACTCTTATCTCTTACATTCCCAGCGGGAGAAATGTGCTGTTGCGAGGCCTAACTAGTGGCCTTTTCTAAGAGTATCCTTTTATTTACCAATAATATCTTCTAATTTTAAGTTGTAAAAAAGGGTTTCGAAAATTGCCAAGTGCTCAGATATTTAATTTTAAAATATTTCTCCATTTTTAAGCTGAACATTTGGTTAGTTTACATACAAGAGAAACAATTTTTACAAAAAGTCTAACTTATGAATTCATTTAAAAGCTACTTTAAGAAATTTTCGAAAAGATGTACCTACATACAGTGGATCCAACTTATTTTAAACCTCTTATATGTATTGTATATATATTTATATAAATATATTATTTCTGTTTAGAGGCCTCAAAACAGGACTTGCGATACTTCCCGCTGAATGATAGTGTTTTTCAGTAAACAATTATATTTTACGCTCTCAAAATAAAAGAGCGTAAGCGTATATGTGAGTTTTGCTTCCACAATTGTGTATGAGGCTGACATCACTGCTTTAGAACAGTGATGTCAAATGTGATTGTGTTGGTGAGATCACTCTTATCTCTTACATTCCCAGCGGGAGAAATGTGCGGTTGCGAGGCCTAACTAGTGGCCTTTTCTAAGAGTATCCTTTTATTTACCAATAATATCTTCTAATTTTATAAGTTGTAAAAAAGATTTTCGAAAATTGCCAAGTGCTCAGATATTTAATTTTAAAATATTTCTCCATTTTTAAGCTGAACAGTTGGTTAGTTTACATACAAGAGAAACAATTTTTACAAAAAGTCTAACTTATGAATTAATTTAAAAGCTACTTTAAGAAATTTTCGAAAAGATGTACCTACATACAGTGGATCCAACTTATTTTAAACCTCTTATATGTATTGTATATATATTTATATAAATATATTATTTCTGTTTAGAGGCCTCAAAACAGGACTTGCGATACTTCCCGCTGAATGATAGTGTTTTTCAGTAAACAATTATATTTTACGCTCTCAAAATAAAAGAGCGTAAGCGTATATGTGAGTTTTGCTTCCACAATTGTGTATGAGCCTGACATCACTGCTTTAGAACAGTGATGTCAAATGTGATTGTGTTGGTTAGATCACTCTTATCTCTTACATTCCCAGCGGGAGAAATGTGCTGTTGCGAGGCCTAACTAGTGGCCTTTTCTAAGAGTATCCTTTTATTTACCAATAATATCTTCTAATTTTAAGTTGTAAAAAAGGGTTTCGAAAATTGCCAAGTGCTCAGATATTTAATTTTAAAATATTTCTCCATTTTTAAGCTGAACATTTGGTTAGTTTACATACAAGAGAAACAATTTTTACAAAAAGTCTAACTTATGAATTCATTTAAAAGCTACTTTAAGAAATTTTCGAAAAGATGTACCTACATACAGTGGATCCAACTTATTTTAAACCTCTTATATGTATTGTATATATATTTATATAAATATATTATTTCTGTTTAGAGGCCTCAAAACAGGACTTGCGATACTTCCCGCTGAATGATAGTGTTTTTCAGTAAACAATTATATTTTACGCTCTCAAAATAAAAGAGCGTAAGCGTATATGTGAGTTTTGCTTCCACAATTGTGTATGAGGCTGACATCACTGCTTTAGAACAGTGATGTCAAATGTGATTGTGTTGGTTAAATCACTCTTATCTCTTACATTCCCAGCGGGAGAAATGTGCGGTTGCGAGGCCTAACTAGTGGCCTTTTCTAAGAGTATCCTTTTATTTACCAATAATATCTTCTAATTTTATAAGTTGTAAAAAAGGGTTTCGAAAATTGCCAAGTGCTCAGATATTTAATTTTAAAATATTTCTCCATTTTTAAGCTGAACATTTGGTTAGTTTACATACAAGAGAAACAATTTTTACAAAAAGTCTAACTTATGAATTAATTTAAAAGCTACTTTAAGAAATTTTCGAAAAGATGTACCTACATACAGTGGATCCAACTTATTTTAAACCTCTTATATGTATTGTATATATATTTATATAAATATATTATTTCTGTTTAGAGGCCTCAAAACAGGACTTGCGATACTTCCCGCTGAATGATAGTGTTTTTCAGTAAACAATTATATTTTACGCTCTCAAAATAAAAGAGCGTAAGCGTATATGTGAGTTTTGCTTCCACAATTGTGTATGAGGCTGACATCACTGCTTTAGAACAGTGATGTCAAATGTGATTGTGTTGGTTAGATCACTCTTATCTCTTACATTCCCAGCGGGAGAAATGTGCTGTTGCGAGGCCTAACTAGTGGCCTTTTCTAAGAGTATCCTTTTATTTACCAATAATATCTTCTAATTTTAAGTTGTAAAAAAGGGTTTCGAAAATTGCCAAGTGCTCAGATATTTAATTTTAAAATATTTTTCAATTTTTAAGCTGAACATTTGGTTAGCTTATATACAAGAGAAACAATTTTTACAAAAAGTCTTACTTATGAATTAATTTAAAAGCTACTTTAAGAAATTTTCGAAAAGATGTACCTACATACAGTGGATCCAACTAATTTCAAACCTCTTATATGTATTGTATATATATATATATATATATATATATATATATATATATATATATATATATATATTTATATACATATATTATTTTTGTTTAGAGGCCTCAAAACAGGACTTGCGATACTTCCCGCTGAATGAGAGTGTTTTTCAGTAAACAATTATATTTTACGCTCTCAAAATAAAAGAGCGTAAGCGTACATGTGAGTTTTGCTTCCACAATTGTGTATGAGGCTGACATCACTGCTTTAGAACAGTGTAATTGTTTACTGAAAAACACTCTCATTCAGCGGGAAGTATCGCAAGTCCTGTTTTGAGGCCTCTAAACAGAAATAATATATTCGAAAATTTTTAAAGTAGCTTTTAAATTAATTCATAAGTAAGACTTTTTGTAAAAATTTTTTCTCTTGTATATAAACTAACCAAATGTTCAGCTTATAAATGGAGAAATATTTTAAAATTAAATATCTGAGCACTTGGCAAATTTTCGAAACCCTTTTTTATAACTTATAAAATTAGAAGATATTATTGGTAAATAAAAGGATACTCTTAGAAAAGGCCACTAGTTAGGCCTCGCAACCGCACATTTCTCTCGCTGGGAATGTAAGAGATAAGAGTGATCTCACCAACACAATCACATTTGACATCACAGCTTTAGAACAGTGATGTCAGCCTCATACACAGTTGTGGAAGCAAAACTCACATGTACGCTAACGCTCCTTTATTTTGAGAGCGTAAAATATAATTGTTTACTGAAAAACACTCTCATTCAGCGGGAAGTATCGCAAGTCCTGTTTTGAGGCCTCTAAACAGAAATAATATGTTTATATAAATATATATACAATATATATAAGAGGTTTGAAATAAGTTGGAGTCACTGTATATAGGTACATCATTTCGAAAATTTCTTAAAGTAGCTTTTAAATGAATTCATAAGTAGAGCTTTTTGTAAAAATTGTTTCTCTTGTGTATAAACTAACTAAATGTTCAGCATAAAAACTAATCATACTTAGGAGCGAATTTAATCCTCCAGATAGGGAAAATATTAATGAGTTCTGGAAAAATTCAGACGGGGCGCTATATCCTTTATTAAAAAAAATTCCTTTAAATATTTGTCGCTTTTCCCTTGCGAACATATATTTTCCGATTTAAAATACATTTGCTCAAAACAACGCAATAAATTAAAATCCGCAATCTAAAAAATGTTTTGTTGTTACGAAACTGCAATATAAATTTAGAAGATACTATTGGTATATAAAAGGATACTCTTAGAAAAGGCCATTAGTTAGGGCTCGCATCCGCACATTTCTCCCGCTGGGAATGTAAGAGATCACTGCTTTAGAACCATTTCAAGTTCTGCTATTCTTTGCAAATTTTTATCCATGTTTATCGGACGGTTTTCGTCAAATTTGTTCATTTTAATTTTATTTAGTAGCACAAAAAAATTTCAAATTTTATTCACTTCTTTTCTTTTTGTTCCGTTTAGAATCAAAAAGTTTACAACATACACATTATATTAATATAAATAAAATAATGTATCAAATGCGGTTAATCGCTTTTTTTGTTGTTCTTTTTATTTATTCTTTTGAATAAATTTCCGTGCCGACTGCGCCAATTTATTAAGATTTTCTTTTTTAATTAAAAACTTTTTCAAAATTTCTTCTTCCTCAAGGTTTTCTTCTTCCATAAAAGTAAAAATTTTTTAGCCATTTTGTTTTTTGTTTCAAAGTCTATTCTATCAACGAATAAACTGAATGCTACGCATTCTTCATTAAGGTAATATAGATGATTAATAAACTTTGTTATAATCTTCTAAATTTCTCAAAAATAATATGTCGTTTAAGGGAGCTTGCTCCGCTTTATCTGAATTGAACCAGAAAAATGAATAGCACTTTATAACAAAACCTGCAACTTCAAATAGACCATTTATTTCCAATTCTGTGATTTCTGGGAATTGATTGCGAAACATCAATATCTTAAGGCAATATATTCCCTTAGCCATCCATCAAGCTAAATGAAGAGCACCGGGCTTAAAAAATGTTATGCCACTAGGAGGACTTCCACCCAGAAATATGATAATCAATTCCAGGAACTCTTTGTAGTCATTTCGTGGAAAGTCCTCTTTAACTTTTATATCACCTACTATGTATTTCTTTTATTCGAGGTATTGCTAATCCCGTCATATACTCATCCTTTTTTACGTTCGACCATTGTTTTTTGAATTTTTTAAATAAGCTGATTTCTGGGCCAGTCGAAGAAGTTTTGTTTCATTAAAAACAGCTGCTAAAATTATTTCAAACACACCATGTGCATGCTAGGAACAAAATGTCTCTACGTATTTTTTTTCTAATATATTGCAGGTCCCTTTAAATATGCCAATCCAAAACGTGATACTCTTCTAATGAATCATATACTGCAGATGCTATTTCAGCGCCAGTTCCAGCCGGTATATCAGGAATATTAATTATTTGTTCAAAATCGGGAGCGGTTGCAATTATTGACTGTCGGTCTTCGTTTTTTCCTGATATGCCAGATAACAGTTTTGTATCCCAGTGTATCGTTAGTGGCTGAATATTGGATTGAAGTTTTAACCCGATTCGAGTACTATTTGCTTTTCTGAATGCATCCTTTTGCCGATGAATAGACGTGCGGTTAATGACATACTCTGATGAGTTTAATCCAACTGTATCCGAAACTACAATAAGCATGTGAACAGTATCTCTAGAGCTTAATTTTAATTTATCTAAAACTGCAGCAAGTCTGAGCGTTAAAATTTCTTTAGATGGCCTTTTTGTGTTTAAAGTATTTTGTTTTTGTGAACTATTCAAAGTATCAGGACAACGCGTGGTCATTGGGTCTATTATATTATCATTAGCTTCCGTAGATTCACCGTTTTCTGACTCATCTGAACTTGTTACATATGTAGTAAATCCTACATTTTTTTTATCTGATTATAAAAAAAATCAACACTTTTTTAAATATTTTAGGTGGAAATTATGATTTTAGTATATTAAACCCATTACAGGGTAATAGAAGGCTTTGCTGGGTTTGTAAAAGTTTCACAGATTTATAAAAACTAGTTAATTACTATAAAAATTACCTCTTGATACATTTTTCTTTTAGTTTCTTCCCGCTGCTTCCGGGTTTCACGTCTTTTTTCAGTTTTCTTTAATTTTGCATCAACTCCCACCATGCAACCTTCTCGTCTTTTTCTCTCTGTTTCAACAAAAACAATTTATCCTCCTCGATTTTCATTAACTTAAGTGCATCGGGATGTGCGATGTCAAGCAAATCATCGATTGCATCTTTCCATGCTTCTCTCTTTTTCTTATAAATTTCGGATGTTCTGCTTTTTCGTCTATTCTTTTCCCTCCACTCCTCGTACAAGCGAGTTAATTTCTTCTTTGCATTTTGAATTGACATAGTAGGAATCCGAGCTTTTTTCAAAAAGTAAAACACTCCTTCACTGTCTTCCAGTCGTTCACTTCCAGTCGTCACTTCACTTCGTTCACTGTCTTAAATTTTTAATTTCACAGTTCTTTAATTATAAAATATAACTCTGAGACAATCCCTTATTGATGGAAGTGTACTCCCAGTTAATTGACTTTTTTCAAAACCGATGAGATAAATTTCATCTCTTAATAAAGGCGTTGTTTAAAACTATTTTTTTGACAAAATACCACTTTGCACTGTTAACTCGAGCGTTTAACGCGTCAAACTGATTAAAATAATAAAGCTTTGCAATTATCTGTAATTTCTTGTAAAAAAAAAAAATCTAGTATGCCTTGACATTTTTTTTTTTAAATCCGTTAAATTTA
Source organism: Linnaemya tessellans (assembly GCA_951800035.1). Classification (NCBI taxonomy): domain Eukaryota; kingdom Metazoa; phylum Arthropoda; class Insecta; order Diptera; family Tachinidae; genus Linnaemya; species Linnaemya tessellans. The sequence goes on from OX637537.1 coordinate 17,262,416, forward strand.
AATATTATCGGTTTGTATCTACACCAACTGATAAAAATCATGTTTTACAGGGGTTGAGGTCTGCACTAACAGGTTACATGCAGGGCGGTTCATATATATTTTTATTTCGTAATGAAAACAAAATATTTCAAATGGGTAGTTTTGACCCTAGTGTCTAAAAAGGGTTAATATTTCTATTAAAAATATTTTTCGTTTTTCAGGATTGGTATATCACCTTTTTTATATTGTATGTTGTATTTAAAGCTAAGAAATTTGGTCGTTTTGACCCCCGTGGCAAAAAAGGGTTAAATTTACTCATAATATTTCAGAATACTTTTAAAAATATCTAAAGCATCCAGTTTCTGAACAATTTAAATGAATATACTTAAAAAACGATATTTTTAGATCAATTATAGTTAAATATACAGAATTTCCCAAAATTTGAACTTTGACCTCAAAGGTGCACGGCATAGAGTTACCCGATTCGGCTAATATTTTCAGCATGCAAGTTCAACACTATGTGGCACATTAATCCCGTTGGATTTCGGTATAATTCATATCGAAAAGCTATTTTTTAGCTCCAATATAGGCGAATACACTATATTTCCCAAAATTTGAAATTTGACCTCAAAGGTGCACGGGATAGAGTTATCCGATTTGGCTACAATTTTCAGCAAGTAAGTTTTAGACCAAGTGGCAATAGAATCTTCACATTTATCATAAAAAATCCAAAGTTGATTTTTCATTGTCACCCTAATATACATATATATATATATATATATATATATATATATATATATATATATATATATATATATATATATATATATATATAAATGAAATTTATTTGTTGGTGGTTAAGCAATGTCTATATGCATTTCATTGGTGCTTTACCAAATCGTCAGTAGACTTTAACCACAGTTTTGAAAAGTTAAAAACCTCTTATCTTATGCATATACTTCCGAAAACCATCTGAGAATTCACAACTTGTAAATTACAAACTATTTTCAAAAATAACAACAGAACAAGAACATAGGCTTGCAACTCATACAAAACTAAACCAACAAATAAAGTATGTTCGATATGAATCTATTTTATTTTTCTACACCTTTATACAATCAGAAATCCATTGGATAACAAGAAAAGTATTTATAAGGCAAAATGAAAAATAAAATCTAAATTAAACTGTTATGAAATATTTCTATTTGACACATTGTTGTCACAATACTATATATAAATGAAATTTATTTGTTGGTGGTTAAGCAATGTCTATATGCATTTCATTGGTGCTTTACCAAATCGTCAGTAGACTTTAACCACAGTTTTGAAAAGTTAAAAACCTCTTATCTTATGCATATACTTCCGGAAACCATCTGAGAATTCACAACTTGTAAATTACAAACTATTTTCAAAAATAACAACAGAACAAGAACATAGGCTTGCAACTCATACAAAACTAAACCAACAAATAAAGTATGTTCGATATGAATCTATTTTATTTTTCTACACCTTTATACAATCAGAAATCCATTGGATAACAAGAAAAGTATTTATAAGGCAAAATGAAAAATAAAATCTAAATTAAACTCTTATGAAATATTTCTATTTGACACATTGTTGTCACAATACTATATATAAATGAAATTTATTTGTTGGTGGTTAAGCAATGTCTATATGCATTTCATTGGTGCTTTACCAAATCGTCAGTAGACTTTAACCACAGTTTTGAAAAGTTAAAAACCTCTTATCTTATGCATATACTTCCGAAAACCATCTGAGAATTCACAACTTGTAAATTACAAACTATTTTCAAAAATAACAACAGAACAAGAACATAGGCTTGCAACTCATACAAAACTAAACCAACAAATAAAGTATGTTCGATATGAATCTATTTTATTTTTCTACACCTTTATACAATCAGAAATCCATTGGATAACAAGAAAAGTATTTATAAGGCAAAATGAAAAATAAAATCTAAATTAAACTGTTATGAAATATTTCTATTTGACACATTGTTGTCACAATACTATATATAAATGAAATTTATTTGTTGGTGGTTAAGCAATGTCTATATGCATTTCATTGGTGCTTTACCAAATCGTCAGTAGACTTTAACCACAGTTTTGAAAAGTTAAAAACCTCTTATCTTATGCATATACTTCCGAAAACCATCTGAGAATTCACAACTTGTAAATTACAAACTATTTTCAAAAATAACAACAGAACAAGAACATAGGCTTGCAACTCATACAAAACTAAACCAACAAATAAAGTATGTTCGATATGAATCTATTTTATTTTTCTACACCTTTATACAATCAGAAATCCATTGGATAACAAGAAAAGTATTTATAAGGCAAAATGAAAAATAAAATCTAAATTAAACTGTTATGAAATATTTCTATTTGACACATTGTTGTCACAATACTATATATAAATGAAATTTATTTGTTGGTGGTTAAGCAATGTCTATATGCATTTCATTGGTGCTTTACCAAATCGTCAGTAGACTTTAACCACAGTTTTGAAAAGTTAAAAACCTCTTATCTTATGCATATACTTCCGAAAACCATCTGAGAATTCACAACTTGTAAATTACAAACTATTTTCAAAAATAACAACAGAACAAGAACATAGGCTTGCAACTCATACAAAACTAAACCAACAAATAAAGTATGTTCGATATGAATCTATTTTATTTTTCTACACCTTTATACAATCAGAAATCCATTGGATAACAAGAAAAGTATTTATAAGGCAAAATGAAAAATAAAATCTAAATTAAACTGTTATGAAATATTTCTATTTGACACATTGTTGTCACAATACTGTATATAAATGAAATTTATTTGTTGGTGGTTAAGCAATGTCTATATGCATTTCATTGGTGCTTTACCAAATCGTCAGTAGTATCGAACATACTTTATTTGTTGGTTTAGTTTTGTATGAGTTGCAAGCCTATGTTCTTGTTCTGTTGTTATTTTTGAAAATAGTTTGTAATTTACAAGTTGTGAATTCTCAGATGGTTTTCGGAAGTATATGCATAAGATAAGAGGTTTTTAACTTTTCAAAACTGTGGTTAAAGTCTACTGACGATTTGGTAAAGCACCAATGAAATGCATATAGACATTGCTTAACCACCAACAAATAAATTTCATTTATATATAGTATTGTGACAACAATGTGTCAAATAGAAATATTTCATAATATATATATATATATATATATATATATATATATATATATATATATTTTTTAAATTAAATTTAATTTGAAATATTTTCACAATTCTATTTTAAATGAAATTTATTTGTTGATGGTTAAGCAATGTCTATATGCATTTCATTGTTGCTTTACCAAGTCATCAGTAGATTTTAACCATACTCTTGAAAAGTTAAAAACCTTTTATCTTATGCACATACTTTCGAAAGCCATCTGGTAATGCACCAATGAAATGCATATAGACATTGCTTAACCATCAACAAATAAATTTCATTTTATATATATGTATATATAAGGGACATACTTAACATACCGAAGGGTACTTGCGCATGCATTTAGTGCAGACATAAGCGTTTGCTAACTGCATGTGCAGGTACATTCATGGAATTGTTTCTATGACACTCAATTCAATGAAACTATTTGCAACTAAGCTTTTAATATATTTGTATTTTTAAATTTTAAGGTAATACCTTTTTTTTTCTTAAATAAAAATTTATTATCAAACCAAACTCAAACCGTGGAGTTTGTATTTTACTGTCGCAGTCGGCTTTAAAAACCTACAATAGAATAGAAACAATAATTTATAAGTGACTTAGTAGTTAAAGGTAGTGATAAAAAAACATTACTTCAACAATTAAAAATAATTAAATAATAGAACAACTATTTGTTTAAAAAATAAATTAATTAAATGATTAAAAAATAATTAAAATAAAAAGGTAGTGTCTGAAATTGAATAAATCAACAGCCTGTTTAATAAGTGCACAATTACAAGCATGACAAATAATAAGGAAAAACAAGAACTAGCATTTCAAAGCCTAAAATTTCATCAGGCCTATGAGGCCTAAGTGTAATCCTGAACGAATTGGGATAGCTTATGCCCCTCTCTTCAACCTAACCTAACCTAAATTTCATCAAGCCATTTCAGGGAGAGACGGAGGGGCACGCAATGTTTGTTGCACATATTGATTCTATAGCGGCTACCATTGCCGGTCTCGAGATTGAGATTAAACAGCTTTGTTTACCGCAATCCAGAGAAAGCTGATCGGGCCAGCGGCAGATCTATTCAGGAGGGAGAACCCAACAGATTGGAAGGCACTGCGCAGTGCCCTACTAGATGAGTTTGGGGAAAAAAAATCTCAGCCCTCATTTTGAAACTAGGTAATATTAAATTTACAAATAGTGTTAAGTTATTTTGCGATACTTCAAATAGTGACATCTGTAAAATTAAAGATTGCATCAAATTAAGTGAAGAAACAGAAACTTTAAAAACCATTTACAAATGGGAAGTAGATAGATTTAGTATTAAGAAAAAATTTGCCTTACCATATATGCTTATTATAAGTTAACCTTTAAAAATTTTAAAAGAAAGCAGCTCATATCTCTTCGAGTTTAAGGAAAAAAAGTTTCAAAGGAGTAAAAACAACAATAGCTTTAATCAAATGAAAAATTATCAACCTTTGATTACTCAAATCTTCATTTACGACCTTGCGAAAATTACATTAACACTTTATGTAAATAATAAGCCCTATTATTTTCTTCTTGATACAGGATCTTTTGTTAGTATTATAAGAAAGAACATAAAAATAAAAACACTTCACATTTATACATATATAAATGTCTATGCATGTAAATCACTTAAAAACAACAATTTCATCAAATTAAAAAATCTCTTTTATTGACATTATAAAATATTAAAATATAAACAAATATACAATCAACTCTTTATCACATTGCTCAAAACAAGCCCAGTTCTTCTTTTCTTTAATAACACTGCACATGCAAACATACTTATGTACTACAATATATAATCTATATTTTTAAATAAATCACACATAATTTATATTAAACTTACAAGACATAAACAAACACACCAGTTACTTTGGATGCAAACGCAAAAGAGCATCACACAACAACAAAAACCAGTATCGGTACTCCAGCGCGTGATGGTGTGGCTGAAAATTTTCAATCGTATCACCAGGGAAGCTCGCGGTTCTCACACGCAGACTCGCCCTTTAGAACGATGACAGTAATGGATAAACGGTTTGACAAGCTTACAGATAAACTTCAAAAAGTTATGGAAAAAAAAACTAAGTGATTGCAAGGAACAATTACTAAACGAATTCGATAAAAGATTCAGTGAGATAAATAATGAGCTACTTGACATTACTAAAAGGGTTAAAGCATAAGAAACTATCGCGGTAGAAGTCAAAACTATGCAGGAAGAAATAGTTACACTAAAAATGCAAATAAGAACGCAAGAAAATAATGCCGTTGCGAGCGAAATACGGTTGAATGAAATTCCATATCAGGAGAATGAGAATTTAACTGAAATTTTTTGCTCCATTTGTGCTTCTATTAATACCACCGTTCCCGCCTTTAAATCGGTCTATCGTCTTCAGAATCACAACAACAAACATATTTTCAATTCGAAGGATGCCGTTATAATTGTGAAGCTGTGGTCTGCCTATGACATAAATTTCTTTTTAAAATCTCTTGAGACTACTAGGTTTCAACTCGCACAACAATTTTTATGTCAATGAAAATCTAACAAAAGATAATTTTGATATACTTCGTGCTGCTATTCGCCTTAAAAAGCAAAATTATCTTCACAGCCCTTTCTCCATGCGTGACTTAGTCTACATTAGAAAAACTGCTGAAGACAATATATTTCGTATTGACGAGATCAGACAGCTGAAAGAGTTATCCCCAGTCTTTGGAAATTAGATCCATGCAGATAAACACAATGATAGAATAAATTCAGTTGTTTACCTTAATAGAAGCCTTATTTCTTATTTTATACTATTTATTGTAATAAACTTATTCACAAGCGATCTGAAAGCTAAATGATGTTCATTTTCTATACTTTATATCTACACTTTTTTAAATGGTACTCTTTCTTATTACTGTGTAACGACACTCTCTGGCTGGTGGCTGGGGTAAGGTCAGCGGAGTCCAGTGTCGGGTCACATAAATTGATGAACAACACAAAGTCTAAGATTTTGTTTTAGCTCTTTATTAAAAATGGATATTCACAACCCTTATACTAATTACGTAAGCCTATAGCTAGTAGTTTTGTTCCCTGTGCTACTGAATGTCGTAGACTTTTGGCTAGTGCCGGTATGATAGTAGCCGTGGGCTATCTTGCTCCTATTGGTCAGAGTCACCTTGGATCAGCAACCTGGGTTCCAATGGTATCCCCTGTCCACCCTAGCTATTCCTAACCCAAGGCCTACAGACGGAGTTCACTGCCTAGGAGAGATATTGAATCAGCAACCTGGATTCCAATATCTTTCCACGCTACGGTTTGGTATGAGTTATATTAGAATAGCAACCTGGTTCTAATATATGTTTTTACCAGAACGAGCGCTGCACACAAACTCTTTCTACACTAACTAACCCAGTGCCTACAGACGGAGTTCACTGCCTAGGAGAGATATTGAATCAGCAACCTGGATTCCAATATCTTTTCACGCTACGGTTTGGTATGAGTTATATTAGAATAGCAACCTGGGGGTCGATTCTGGTTCTGTGAAAACGTGAAATGAAAAGTTTTTTCAGCTTTTCATAGTAATTCTGATTCGCGTACTATGAAAAAACGTAAGGACAATAATGTGTTTTCATAATGTAAAAAACAGGCGGAATGAAACGAAATTTTTCAATATTTGCACATCAATGGTGATTCTGGTTCAATGCAACTGTGTAAACAACTGTCAAAAAGTTTTCATATGAAAATAAAATTTTCACTTCATATATTATCGTGATAACAATGGAAAAGATGAAAACGCGCAACAGTTTATGGAAATACTTTTAATAAAGAGAATTCAACTATTAATACTTTTCATTCAACTTTTAATATTTTTCATTTAACTTTTAATGCTTTTCATTAACTTTTCTATTCTTTTATATGTATGTATATGCATTATATATATATATATATATATATATATATATATATATATATATATATATATATATATATACATACATATATATGTATATATACATATATATATATATATATATACATATATATACATATATATACATATATATATATATATATATATATATATACATTTATATATAAATATTTATATATATATATATATATATATATATATATATATATATATATATATATATACATATATATATATATATATATATATATATATATATACATATATACATATATATATATATATCTATATATATATATATATATATATATATATATACATAAATACACACACATATATACATATATACATATATATATATATATATATATATATATATATATATACATATATATACATATATATACATATATATATATACATTTATATATAAATATATATATATATATATATATATAGGGCCGATAGCCATTAGTTGCTAGTGCCTTCACTTCTTTTTGTTTATTGTAATTTTAATTATAATAGACTTGAAATAATAATAATAATATATATATATATATATATACACATATATACATATATATATATATATATATATATATATATATATATATATATATATACATATATATAGGAGAATTACAGGAATAGGAGGAAGGCCTAAAAGGATGCAATTCGTAGGAGCAAGCGGCAGTGTTTTCTTAATATCTGTGATGAGGTGGATGATAATCCTTGGGGTCTCGCATATAAGCTGGTCACCAAAAAACTTAAATGCCTGACCCCGTTGCAACCGAGTGAGGGGCCAATCCTGGAGGAAATTGTAGACCATCTCTTTCCCCAGCAGGACGCACCACCTTGGGAGCACAACCCTCCAATTGGGACATTAAATTTTCCCCCGGTTACAATAGCTGAGATTGAGGACGTTGTCTCTAGGTTTAGAGACAAGAAGGCACCTGGACTCGACTGCATTCCAAATATAGTATTAAAGGAGGCCGTCAGGCTTTGTCCCG
>OX637537.1:17275549-17310549 GCA_951800035.1 Linnaemya tessellans
AGAAAATGTTATGTACTTATATGATCTGTGTGTTCCCATAAAAACCAAACAAATCATTGCCTGTCAGCCACCATGGTTTAGTGCTGAGATAAAGTATTTAATAAAAAAACGTGATGAGACTTACAACCATTGGAAGAGGTTTAAAACTGACAATCTTAAAACTGTTCACAAATCTATTCGCAGGGAAGTCTTGAAACGAATTAAGCACGCGAAATCTTTAAATTATGAAACTAAATTCTAACGTAGAAGTTAGACAGCAAATCTAAATGGAAAGAAACCCGTAACATTGGTATTGGACAGAAAATTTTGTCTCCAAGCAACCATGATATCGATGTTAACACTATTAACGATAAGTTTGTAAACGTCAATGTACCATTTGCGTCAGATAAAACTTACGGCGATCTTTGTTATGTCTCAGTAAAATATCCATTTAGCTTTCGATGCGTTGACCAAGTTGAAGTGCTGAAAAGTTTTTTGGAGGTGAAATCTAATGCAGTTAGCATGACCGGCATCAATCCTATTTTTAAAAGAGTTTTAACACCTAAACTTATACCATTCCTCACATATCTGTTTAACTCTATTCTCACGAAATCTGCGTTTCCTGAGGAGGGGAAACTCGCAAAAACCATTCCTATTCCAAAATCTAACAATGAATTTCGACCTAATTCTATTCTTCCCTGTTTGTCTAAAATTCTGGAAAATCTTTTAAGTAAACAAATGAATGTAAACATTGCATGTAAGGATTTGTTATCTGCAAAGCAATCGGGTTTTATGAAGGGAAAAAGTTGTATAACTGCATTAGTTGATGTTGTTGAAGACCTCAGATCAAAAATTGATCGTAATATGGTGGCTTTCTTGATCCTTCTGGATCACAGCAAAGCGTTTGACATAGTCGATCATAAAATTCTGCTGTTAAAGCTCCAGAAGCTTTTTAATTTTTCAAGCTCTGCGTGTAAGCTTTTATCATTGTATCTCACTAATCGATCGCAAATAGTTCAGCTTAAAGACAAAATATCAGGTGCGCTGATAGTAAGATGGGGCGTTCCACAAAGTTCAATTCTTGGGTCCCTACTTTTTTGCCTATATATTTATTAATGACCTGCCTGACATCACAATGGATAGTACAGTACATATGTATGCTTGATTTTTAAATCTAGGAGAAATTTCCAGGAACCTCAGTTAAAAATTAACGGAGATAATATAGGTTTTGTTACAGCGTCTAATCTGGGACTAATCTTCAATGATAGGCTAACTTGGTCTGACCATATAAATGCTGGCAGCGTCTACGGTATGTTGCGCAGCCTTTGGGCAGTTAAGGATTCAACACCATCTACAATACGTATGTTAATAGCCAAAACCTATCTTATACCATCTCTACTATACGGACGTGAACATTTTGCAAACTGTACTTATGAATACCAAAGAAAGCAACCGACATACATTTATGATAGAATTGTGTTCGCAAGATCTAACCGCGCTAGGAACTTAATACAACTGAAGTATATGAGCCTAATATCCAATCGACAGTTCTTAATTCACACAATCAGTCTTTGGAACACCTTGCCAAACAACATTCAAAAATTAGGCAACGCTAACATATTTAAAAGAGAATTATTTAAATTTTTTATGTAATATTACTTTCTGCTCTCCTTCTTCTATTTAATATTTTTTTTTTTACTTTCTCCACTATATTATATTTTTCATCCTTTTATCGCAAATCTGCTTTTTGTTATTAAAATCTTGTTACAAATATCAATATTATTACTAGTCTTTGAAACCTAATTATATATTATATTTTATTTATGACTTATCTGCTTTTGTGTAATCGATAGCACTATCATTTATAAGACATCTTGTCTTGTTGTGCTATGTCGCAATTTAAATAAATAAATAAATATTTTGCCTTCAGTAATAGAAAACAAAACCAATTACTTTAAGAACAGTTACAGGTTTCGTAACATTAGATTCAGTTCAACACATTTGTTTGCATAATAAGTGGATAAAACTTTATATCTATGATTTTTTGGATAACTACGACGGTTTCATAGGTTATGATGCGGTACAAAATTTTGAACGCGCAAATTGATGTTGGTAGAAATACCTTAGTTTTAGAGGACTCTAAATATCAAATGGGAAATGACACAATTAGCGAGCGAGACTATGAACTTGCGAAACAAATATTTAATATACATGGAATTAAGATACTTGAAGAAAAATCTAAATTTCAGATTTGTAACCTCAATCGGGAGGAGCGTGAATCTTTAGTTAAATTATTACCTTAATATAACAATATATTCTGTAAGGAAGGCGAAAATTTTAAATATTCTTATCATATATGTGTAAATGATGATTGCATTAGAAGTGGGGGGTGCTGTTGGCTGAAGTAGTAGATCACGAGACTATGAAGCGGAGGGTCCTCAGTTCAACCCCTCGCTGAGTCATGAATACCGTGTTGAATTCATCTGATCAGCATTAGTGCATGGTTGTGCTAGTTGTTGCCAACCTGTTATGAAGGCAAATTACTGGTCACTGTTCGTAATTGGCAGCGATTGACACGATCATGTACCAAAAAACCAGAGTAACAGCAGCATACTCCTTCGTCGGTCCTGTAGCAAAAATTAGCCGGCGAAGTGAAAAGGTTGAAATAGCTACAAAAAATTCTCTTCCTCCTCATCTTCATCTGTCCCCTAAATACTATCCCCTCCTTTCTAATTCCGGCGCAATGCACCGCATATGTAGGGGTCATCCCCTGAGTGCTGGTCCGAGATAAAAAAAAAGAACTTGACCTCCACACATGCAACTAAACATTGCATTAAAACTGTACATGAGGACCCTATATATAGCAAATCTTACAGATACCCTGAAATCCATAGGAAAGAAGTAGATTGCCAAATAAAAGAAATGTTGGAACAGAACATTATTTGCCACAGTACCTCTCCATACTCATCACCAATATGGGTGGTGCCTAATAAGCCTGATGCCTCGGGGAGGGATCAGTGGCGAATTGACGTGGATTATCGGAAACTGAATGATATTACCATAGCCGATAGATACCCTATTCCTAATATGAAAGACATTTTAGATAAGTTGGGAAGATATCAATACTTCTCAACAATAGATCTAGCTAAGGGCTTCCATAGAGATGGACCTTGCAGATAGGAAAAATACCGCATTTTCCACGACCAATGGCCATTTTGAATTTTTGAGGATGCCCTTCGGTCTTAAAAATGCTCCATCAACATTTCCAGGTTGATGAACGAGGTTTTAGGGGAACTTATTGGTAAACATTGCCAATCTTTCGTCGGCCCTGTAGCAGAAATTAGCCGGCGAAGTAAACGGTTGAAAGGATTTTTGTAATCTGAAGATAAAATTGTAAATAACTTTGGCTATATTTCAATCAATCAGGGAAAGGTTGCGTTACTTACTGGACATAGTAATTATGTCGTGGAAATTAATACAACCGAACTGGAAACCTCATACAGGGAAATGTGTAGTGAGTACGATAAACATGAACTTTTGTAATCTGACATCATAGCTAGATATTTAAATATGGCGAATAAAGAAAAACAGTTATTCATTAAAAGACACAAACGAGGACTCTTCAATGCAATAGGTAGTGGTTTGAAATTTCTTTTTGGCACTCTTGATACCGAGGATAGGGATATGATAGAGAAATCGTTAAGTGATGGTGACGTCAATATAAATAGCATTATTCAACATGTGAATGCTGGAAATACATTGTTGAATGAACTTAACAAATGCCATCCAAAACATGCTTGTAACAAAGATTATTTCTGATACTTTTCTTGATAATGTAAAAACCTATTTGGAGCATATGCGGGATATTCAGATGGGAATACAATTGGCCAAATTGGGCATTATTAATCCTAAACTTATTGACATTGAAACCATATCACACTTAACTGCTGAATAATTTGAATTTATTAGAACTTCTGTTTTGATTAAAAAATATATGATATATTTTGTACTACCTATTCCTGGAAATTTTACTAGACATCCTAAATTTAAGATAATAGCAATCGCAGATAATAATAACCAAGAATTAGTAATAAGTTTAAACACAGATTTTTATTAAAAAAACAAAAATTTTATGAAATTGATAATCAAAGAATTAAACCTTTGTATGATTTATGTTTAGAAAATTTATTAATGACCAACTGTCCAATTGTACTTTTAAAACAAATAAAGATATAAGCATAAACTTTATACCATACTAATATGATATTTACTAAGAATTTAACTGAAACAACAATAAACAAAAATTGTAACGATCTAAATATATCAATTATTGGAAATAATTTACTAACAATTACTAACTGCAAAGTTAAAATTGGATCTTTTGAATTTGAAAGCAAAATAAACAATCCACTAACAAACATTCAACCATTTGTTAAAAAATCCGAAAACCTTGTAGAAAACAACAATGATTACATAACTGAAATAGAATTAAAAAATAATTATCACCATCACTATGCTACAAAAGAATCTAATTACATTATGCTTACATTAATTTTTGTTATTATGGTAACTTTAATATTAATAATATTACAATAACTTAATTTCTTAAATCTCATTAAAAATATACGTAGTGTAAGAAAAGTCAACGAGGACATTGAAATCTCTGGAGAAGGGAGGAGCGACATATATAACATACCGCAGGGTACTAGCGCATGCATTTAGTGCCGACGTAAGCGTCTGCTAACAACATGTGTATATGACACTCAATGCAATGAAACTATTTTTTATGCAACCTAAGATTTTAATATTTTTGTATTCTTAAATTAATTTTAAGGTAAAACTTTTTTCTTTATCAAACCAAATTCAAAACCGTAGAGTTTGTGTTTTACATATATATATATATATATATATATATATATATATATATATATATATATATATATATATATATATATACAGTAGGAGAAAAAACAGTTTACAAATACTTTAACAATTTCAATTATATTTCAGAATTTTTTTTATCTTACAGATAATTAAAAACTATTAATATATTTTGATAGTGTTGACAATTGCTTAACAAAAACAGTAAATTAATTGAAATATTTAAATTTCTAAAATGTTTAGTGATGTGTATCACGGCCTTATATTTTGCCATGCTAGAATGGCTCGCTCTCCCAATTCGTCGACCGTTTTTAGAGGAACTATTTCGACAAACAATTTAATTCTATTATCATTAATTTTTTTTTTTGTACATCATTATGCTGCATAAATATATCGTCTTATCCATGTTTGAGCCCAAATATATCTAAACGCGGAAGATAAGAGTCCCCCAATATGTTGACGTAGTATGTAGCTCGCATAATACCATTAATACGCCGAAGCACGCCGAGTTCGCTTCCACGAGAACACCTTCAAACCATGACTGATCCTCCCCGAAATTTCAGGGTTTGGCATATGTTGTGTTCCTGTAACCTCTTCGTGAATGAACAGTTCCATTTACGTCCCACGTCCATCTGATCCAATACGGTTAATTTTAGTTTCATTAGACCAAGATATTCTCTTCCAATAGTAACTAGTGTAATTTTCGTATTTTTTAGCGAACTTTAACCGTAATTTACGATGTCTATGATTTAAAAATGTTTTGTTTATGATCGCTCTGGTTTTAAATCCATGATTTTTAAGACATCTACAAATAGTTCTGTCATTAACATTGACTCCTTTGGTTTGTCTTAGAACTTCATTAGTTTCCTTTGCTGTGTTTGTAGCTTCTGAAACAACTAAGAGTCTGACTATTCGCGCATCAGCTGAGGTTGGTTTCTGTGAACGACCGCCGTAGTTTCTTGGCACTGATAATTCACATTGTTTTTTAATTTTTTGATAAGCCTGAGAGAAACGCTGTGCTTTCTTGCAATTCGTCGGTAAAAAATTTGATTTCTTAGGCTAGGTTAGATTAAGTTAACAGGTTGCTGGTGAAAGGAAAAGTAGAGTCCAGACCACTTGAGTCCAATTAATTTGATCCCTTTTTGCTACTTGTACAGGAAAGGAAGGTATGTAGGTGAGAGAGGTGAAGAAGAAGGAAGGGTTAGTCAGCGTTTAGGTATGAAGGATAGTATGAAGATGGGATAAGTATATAGATAAGAATTTTGATCGTGCACGCACGCCTCAGGGGAGTCAGCTGCCGAACCATCCACTGCTCCTATTAAAGAGACTCAGGTTTTTCAGTTCTATACCTCCAAAATGTCTCTAAAACGTGTTTTGCCCAGAAACTGTAGGCGCTGTTCCTCCAGAGGAGGACAGAGGCTGAGAAAGTATGCCATGCCTTCCTCCTCGTCATTGAAACTGGAGCAGTAGTCATTATAGGGGAGACCCATGCGCCTGGCATGGACCCCAAAGCTGCAGTGACAAGTAAGTGTGGCCACTATACTGCGTAGATAACCTTTTGCGAATTTCAAAAGATCTTTTGTCCTCTTAGAGTCTAGGCAGGGCCATAAAACCCTTGATATATCGCAAGTGAATTCTCTGAACCACCTGTCCTGAGCTAATTCGAATAGTGCAGCATCAAAGCGTCTCCAACAGGATGACAGTGGAATCCCACTTAGTTAGCCAATGTCGGCCTCCTAAAGTGCGGTTCCCCTCTTAGCTAGTTCCTCCACCTTAATGTTGCCTATGGTGGCCCCATGCCTTCGCACCCAGCTTAAGGTGATATTTTAATGTCCTGCAAGTCCACCAAGGGCTTTGTTGCATTCTTGGACAAGTTGGGATGTACTATACATCCCCGTAAGAGACCTTATTGCAGCTTGACTGTCGCTAAGGATTTGGATGTCATGGTTCGATATCCGTTAAAACCTTATCCACAGCGCTACTGTTCTGATAGCAGATATTTTCACCAGTAATATGCTACATTCCTCCGGGAGTCTGAAGAACATCTCGATTCCAAAGTCTGGGATAAAGACACCTCCACCGAACGTCCCTCCCCGTGTAGAGACATCCGTAAAAATCTGTAGGGATCCGTGAAATGGGGAGAACACTTCTGCCAGAGAAAACCTAAATTGCTAACTGAAGTAGTGTAATGATCTTTTCCAGTCGGTCCTCAAGCATATTATGATTACGAGAACGAGAGCAACGCAGGCAATGGTCGCGTGGTGATATTTGATGTGTTTAATATGTGATGGATGTTCAGCAGATACCCTTTTGTGTAATTTATTTCGGATTTCGGAGATATTTTTAAATTGGTCGAAATAGATCTTGTTGTGAATTCTTGTAATTTGAATCTCGTCTGCATAACAGATATCACCTATGTTGCTCATTGCTGTGTATGATCTTTGAAGAGATGTGGAGACAGTTTACAGACCTTTGATGATGGTTTTCATTATCGATTACAGCGTTGATGGTGTTTGGAATTTGTTTAGCATAATCCAAATCTAGGAAACCAAATAGGGAATTAGCGACGTTGCCAACAACGTTAATAGCACCACGTTTAGCTCTCCTCTTTAGTAAGAGGTTTTTATCCTTAAAGCCTGTTAGGCTGAAGTTAACTGCCTGGAGAACACTCGAACAAGTTGTTCTTTGAGTTAGAATGTTGCATAAGCTGTGTAAGCCCGTTGTTTCGTGCATGAAGGTACTTATTTCTTGCCAATATGGTTTTAAGTTATAGTAGGAAATGATGTTCCATTCTGACCGCGATACTCGTATGTTGCCAATACCTTCAAAGTGCAAGCCGATATTGGGTTCAAACTGTGTCACTTCGATTTTGTCTGTGGACACGAGTGGGAGCAATAGTAGTATTGTGAGTAGGGAGGTCGTAACTGAGTTGCCGAGGTGCACTGTTTTTTTGGGAGTGGCCATCCATCCAACGACTGTTTTGGTGATTCATTTTCTGCTAATATCTCACGATTATCCTTAGGTTCTGTGATTTGTGGATATGATTGTTGTGCTCTTTCTTCGGGTTCGTCATTGAGCTTAGGGAGTGGAGCCAAATATTAAATTGCACGTTTAAAGATGTCTGAAGCTGTCTGGACATCCACAAATCTTACAACCTCGTCGTGTCCTTTATATGTTTTTATTACCCGCCCCAGAGGCCATTTCATGACTGGAACGTTGTATCTTTTATAATAGGTTAGGTTAGCTTAGGTTTAAAAGAGGGGCACAAGCATAACAATCAGTCCTGGATTACACTTAGGCTTTATACGCCTGTTGTGCGCTCTATAATAAGGAGTTCCCTTTCTACTGTAGGGAGCCTCCACCGATGCCATGGAAACCTCTGAGTTTGATTAAGTCAAGAATCTAGTTTCGTCAATGTATTTCCTTAAATCTCTCCAATTAGAGCCCCTAAGAAATGCCATCCCCTGTATAATCTCCTGATTATACAGGGGACAGTAAAAAAAAAGTAGCTAAAAGTGGCTAAAAGCTGGACAGTAGCACAAGTAGTGCTCCAGTATCTCGTCCTCGGTAGCCTGTTATCGATTCCCTTCAACCATTTTATCCCTTCCGCAATAGCCACGATCTCACTCTGAAATACTGTGCTATGATCCGGCAGGCGGAAGTATTTGCGAAGGTTACGACCCATGTCACAGAAACCTCTACTCGATCGGTCACCAATCTTCGACCCGTCCGCGTATAGGTTAGTTATGGGGTTCAATGTACCTGCATCTTCCCACTCCATACCTTCCGATATTATGGTGGTGCAGTGTATTTGTACATATCTAATAGGGATCCTGTCGCACGTAACCGTGAGAGCGTTGTTCCCGGGTAAGACGTGTATTATACTCTGGTGTTTGGTTGTGTGTTCCTTCGTCAGCCACTCACCCATCACCATCAATCTCGTAGCAGTCAGAGCTGCTTCGTATTTAACCTGTATATCAATAGGCAGTAGTGATAGAATATTTTCCATCGCCTTAGTTCATGTGGTTCTCATCGCGCTACAGATGCCGATGCAGCACTGTCTTTGTTTACTTTGAAGATGTTTGATATTAACCTTCCTCTCCAAGGACGTCCACCATACTAACGAGGCGTACGTCACAATTGGTCTTACCACACTCGTATAGAGCCAGTGTGCCATCTTTGGGCTCATTCGCCATTTGGACCCGATACCCCTTCTGCAATAGGTCCAGACTCTTTGGGTTTGGATCACCCTACTCTCTATATGATCCTTCCAGGATAACCTCCAGTCGAGTATCACTACTAGATATTTGACCTTCTTATTAATCTGTATCGTCCTACCTCGAAAAACCGGTGATTCCAAATGTGCAATCTTCCGTTTCCTTGTAAACATACAAATTTCTGTCTTCTCTGGGTTTAAAAGCTAAATTCAGGGCCTCTATTACCTTCTCACAAAGAACCCTAGGATTTTTTCCCCTTATCAGTATCGCTACATCGTCTGCATAGCAGACGGGAGCAAATCCTTCCTGAGATAACGTCTTCAGTAGGGTATTCATGGTCACCACCCACAGCAAGGGAGACAGTATTCCCCCTTGTGGCGCTCCGCAACACACATTCCCCCCTACCCTTGTGTCGTTAACCTCGCATCTTATCTTCCTGTTCCTTAGCATATGACTGAGCCATGCAGTCAATCTCTGGTCAAAGTTACCTAGCGAGCCATGGTGTACATACCCAAATCGAAGGTTCTCTCTATATGATATACAACCTCTTGTAGGGCCGTCTCAATAGACCTGCCCCTAATATAAGCTTGTTGTTTAAATTTCCGTATATCGTGCGGTATCCTAGCGATCCAATAATGCTCGATTCGTTGCAAAGTCTTCAGTAAGAATGAAGTTAGACTAATCGGTATGTAAGCCCTCGGATCCGCATAGCTTGCCCTCCCCGGTTTTGCAATGAAGACAACTCTAGCCATTAGTTAGACAGATTGTGAAGATATTAGCCAACCTATCCTCTATCAGGTCCATACTTCTCTGAAGAAGAGGCGGGAAAATGCCATCAGGCCCTGCTGCTTTATAGGGCGAAAAGTTCTTCACCACTCTACATATCATTTGAGTACCTATTATTATCCTTGGATTGTCCATATTCCTCGGGGGGTATACCGCTTCCGGACGGCTCTCCTGCACCGTACGTAAGTGTGCCTCCATAAGAAATTCTAATAACTCCTCCATCGTGTCTGCCCTTTTGCCCTCCGAGTCGACAAGTGTCTCAGGTTGAGTGTTGGTTTGCAACAGAGAATTTCACTTGTTGATTAAAAAACCGTTCAACAATAACAAAGGCACAAAAGACTTGTCTTTTATTTGCAAATGATCAAACTTGCCCGCACACTCTCTTTTGTTGTTGATTTTAAAGCAACTGAACATATGCCTCTTTGTTGGTTCTGATGCTAAACACATCGGCTGACGATCAAAAATAATCTTTTTGAAGATAGGAATAAAGGAATTATCAAACTTGCTTAAATTTTTATATGCGTTGTTAATTTTAAGGCAATCGAACCATATGCAGGTTGAACACTTGCTTATTTTCATCATAGGTCGAATCAAACTTGTCAACTTGTGGACTTGTCTATTCCACTCAACGTTCAAAAATTTGATCAACATTAGAGTACAAAAAGCAAGAAATCATTGTGTATGAATTTGTTCATTCCTATCAACAAAGGCACGCTTGTTTTTTATATTAATTTACAGTCGTTTATGACGTCTATTCGTGTTGTTTATGAGAAAATAGGAAATTTTTGTAAGAAGATATTAATTTTATTTGCAGTTCAATATTGCAAATAATAATTATTATTATTTTTGTTTATTTTTATTTGATCTCCTTTACAATGGTGTGTGGAACCTTCTTTGTGTTATTTATTTTGTATATTTTATTAAGCTAATATTGTGAAGTACAAATTGAAATTGAGGAATTTAAATTAAAAAAAACCCCACAAGCAACATTTTTGGACCGCTTGTAAGATTTTAAGATCTAAGAAAATTAGAGCTAAAATGCGGTTAGCACCTGGGTCTCCTGTTTGTTGGTTAGAGTGTCAAATTCGAGAACATTGTAATTAGTGCATCATGATAAAAAACAGTACAATTAATAAAAAATAGAACTTATTTTTGAGTAAAAACAAAAGACAACCCTTTTTTGCAAATGATCAAACTTGCCCACACACTGATCGTGCATTTGTTTCCATTTTGTAAAAAAAAATTTCATAAACCACCGTGCATTTGCCCATGTGTATTCGCTTTAACTTTGTTTTTGATGAACAAATTCAAATAAAAACTAACAGCCTTATGCAAAAAAACTTAACACAGACTGGTAAACCAGTGTTAAGCAAAATTCCTTAAAGTATCATGTAAAAACGGTTGTTAGCTTAACAAACGTGTTGTAAACCGATGTTAACATCAAATAATTTAAAGTAGCTACTCATGTACTTTAAAGCGGTGTTAAATATTTTTTTTTGGCAAATGTTTTGTGAAAACTTTTACTTAAAGCATTTCAGTTTTGTATATTTTTATATTAAAAATGGATACATTAAATTTAATGAACAAAATCGGTAAAATTATTTATTTCAATGTGAAAACTTTATTCAATGTGTAATTTTTATTTAGAACGTATAAACCAAATAGCAGGCTATTATCGGGCACGTACTTATAAAAGAGAAGTACCGTTTTAGCAAGGAAACAGTGAGGAAAATTGTACCATTGGTAAAACAAGATATTGAAGTAGACAGCAGATGATGTGGAACATCACCAAAATACAATTTTGGTAGCCATCCCCTGATTTTTGAGCTGTGTTATTGTGCGTTGACTCCCGACACATTAACTGTTGAAGCTAAAAATTTAAGAAATGTAAAAAAAAGAAATGATTATGTGCTTTTATATATATATATATATATATATATATATATATATATATATATATATATATATATATATATATATATATATATATATGTGATGTACATAACTTTCTGCCACTTCCACCCATGCTTTTTTCTTTGAATGGTTGGTATTGTTGTCCGTATTTTTGTTTTCAATGACTTTTACCTTCTTTTTTATGAGTTCCTTAATCAGCATCTATGACGGTAAATATCATTCAAAGTATTAACACACATAATGTAAAAACAATACAATTTATAGTGATGTACATGCAATCAACACAAGTAAAGAATGGTTGTTTTTTAAATAATCGGTTTAAACCCTTAACAAAAAATTGGCGTATTTATTATTTTGCTATTATAAATATCTTTAGTTTCTGTTTTTTCTGTAGTATATATATTATTTTGCATATAAAAAATTAAAAATGTTATTTTATGTTAAAAATATACAAAACATTGTTAAAACATCCGACTATCAGGATGAATTAGTACTCATTATTTTGCATCGTTAACTACAAAGAGACAAGAGAGAATGATGACGTTGCCAGTATCAACAAGTAAAATTATTTGAAGTATGCAATAGTTAACGCACTGTTTTTGCATATAATTTTTTAACATAGGTATGTTAGCCTTAAAGTAGCTATTAACTGACGTGAACTTCAAGCATCAATTAACCCTGCTACTATGTTAGAAAAAAAATACACATGTTATGTTCGGGTCATATTCTGACCCCAAATATTTTATTGAGGAACTTGAAATTTGTGCATTTTAAAAATATTTTTAAGGCTTGTGATCAATGCAATATGTCGTCGTTAGAGTGATTGTGTGACGGACAAACTGATATTTTGCTAGTTATGCACTCAGTAAAGGTTTTTTTTTCCTTTTTCGATGTGCAAAATTTGCACCTTTTCCGTTCACTAGCGCATTGTCATTTTGGAGAAGGCGATACGAGAAATATTGCTAAATCGTTCCAAGGACATGATTGCTCTCAAAAAGGGACGACCATGAAACTGGTCCCACAGGGAATTAAGACTTTCCCCGTATGACCGGTAGACTCCTAAAAGAATAATATGTCCGTTATACAATTATAATAGAAAAAGTATATTGTAAATATATACCAATAAGTATAAGGTCCCAAGTAAGGATCGAACTCAATTGCATCTATAGCTTGACAATTTTTGAAAACAGCACTTCCTTGCAAATTTCTATAGTGAATTATATCCCTTTTCATAGCTGCTGTAAGGCATACATCAAAAGTATCACGAATTTTCGAAATACGATGAATAGCATAAGAAGTCACTCTAGGTTTTGCGTGAAGAATATTTTCACTTGTTGCACGACTTAGACATTGCAAAGAAGGTATTGTTGTCTACTTTATCATCCGATCTTTATCAAAATATTCTGTGCCATTAGTTACGGTCAATGAACTGAAGGCTTCTGTGCCACTGGAAATGGATTGTTCTGAAGATTCATCTTCCTAAGTACAAAATTAGCATCACCATCATCACTTGCATCGTATTCAAGGTCACTCAAGAACGCACCAATGTCATGCTCAGTTATTTGTCCACGCTGACGTTATGGCCAAGTAAATGCAAAAAAGAATTTTATCGAATAAATACTAGTATGAATCTAGAAAAAACTTAAGATTATATATACCTACAGTATGTCTAGATTCCATGTTTTATCAAAATCTATCGTCTATAAACTTAGATTTACAATTGCAACTGATCACTATTTGGCTTCTTGTTATTGAATACAAAAATTATAACTGTAAACGCATTCCAGTGCATTCGCAACAGAGAGGTGTTCCAGACGATGAATCTGCGCTAAGGGTTTTTGTTGACTTTCTTTCTACAACCATGCGTTATTTTTTTGGGCGTTTTGTCGGTCATTCTTATTTTGTTTATTTAGTTGTCATGTAAAACACCAAAGAGGTGAAAGACAAATGCAAAAACCATATAATATAGACATATTATATTATATATTTATTATTCGTTTTACAAAAATTATACTAGGGTCATAAAATGACCCGAACATGATATGTGTAAACACTTGCAATAAAAAATTGTCTAAGTCTAAAATGGTTATAAAACTAATTGAATTCAATATATTTCAACAATTGATGCACTGAGTAGTAAGAACTTTCAAATATATTCCACCAGCTAGAAATACGGTAATATTAAATACGATTTGGGTCATCAAAAGACCCTAACGTAGTAGCAGGGTTAAGATTTTTTTTTGCATAAGACCGTAAACCTGTACCTCCACTCATGTATCAATGTTGAATTGGTTATGTTGTTTGCATTGTTCGTATATCATATTGCTCAAGTCACACAGACAGTCGGTTCAAACATGTTGTGTGAATTAATGAGAATAAGAGCGTTTGGACACGATGAATTTACTACAAGCCCTTCTCTTGCCTGTGCGATCTTGCTCATTAAATGCTTTTGTTAATTCTACTCATAATCAGAATGTTATGTATACAGCAGAATAAAATGATTTTTAATCATCATTGAATTTTTCTTTAATCTTTAAAATGAACAAAAATTTTTGTGCTGAACAAAATCAAGAAAAATCGTGATTTTGAAGTACTCTGGTTTGCAACAGAAGTTTCTTTATTTTGGAAGCTTCACTAACGCTGTCTACCTGTTCGCAGAAAAGCTTCCAAGATTCGTGTTTGGTATCCCTTATTGTAGACGTTAAGTTTACTGTTATATTCTTCCCAGTGTATATCAAGTCCCTTCCTACGGGCCCTATTAAATAGCCTTCTGGCTTCTCTCCTGAGATTTATAAGTTGACCCGTCATCCAGGGTTTTTCCTTTGGGTTTCGCCTATTTATGAGTGGGAAACTGTCCTCAAAGGATTCCCTAATATCAGTACTTAGTCTATCTATCTCTGAATCTACACGCCCTACAGTATCTACTGGTGGTGGATAGTTCTCGAGTTTGTTTTGTAAAATAGACCTAAATCTTGACCAGTCCATCTTGGCCCTATTCCTAAATGTTATGGGGTTAGGACCAGGATGGTCTAAAGTCATGAAAATATAGCTACGATCCGAGAAGGAATGCAATTTCGGCACGTGTCAAATGCTTATTTCATTCTTGCCTAATTCTCTTAATGAAAGTTGGTTCATTCCCAGTATTTACTGTGAAGAGGTTATTTTCCATTAAATATTCAAATAACGCATCACCTCTATTGCTGCAATTAGTGCTACCCCAAGAGAGATGATGCGAGTTGGCATCACAGCCCATTAAGATATTCCTACCTTTACTCCTGGCGGAAGATTTGATGCGCCTCAATTCCGACGTTGGTGGAGGTGTCGGGGTATCCGAGGGTAGATACACTGAAGCCATCAGCATGTTTCGACTGCCATATACTAAAGTTGTGACGTATGATGTTGATAATTTTGGGGAAAAAAGAAAGCTTAGTCCCTAATGACATAGTATGCACGCCCTGGGTCTAGTCCCGGTCTTTGCATAAAAAAGTTGATAATTACAGTCGTTCAACCAGAAACCTTCTTCTTAATTGTCCATGGTTCCTGTATGAACACAACGTGTATCTTACCTTTAGTTATTTGCTCCACAGAGCTTGAGTCGCCGTTTTACTCCGATGGAGGTTTATCTTCAGCAGCATCTTTATGAGACGGCTTGTGAGGGGGCCTCTTGAGATAGACTTATCTCCGATTCCCCTTTTTCTTTAGGCTCCGCCTTATCCTTTTTGGCTTTCTCAGTCGGGCCTGCTGACCAGCCAATGGGAGTCTTCCTGACTTTGAAATATATGGCCGAGGTGGCAAAGAAGGCCTTCCCTTTTCGTTCCTCTAGGTAAGCCATGGACGCTTTGTCCAGACCTAGCACGATCAAGGTGCCCTCCTCTGCCTCCTCACGGTGGAAGATTTCCCACTTGCTCGCATCGAGGCCTTTGTTCTGCTTGGTAATGATATTTGTTATGGCCTCGGTCTTCAAGACTTCCACCCTATCCTTTTATATAAAAGGAATCCTTTGTTAGGGCTGGAATTTCCGTCTTCTTCACAAGCGGGAGTCTTCCACCTTCCCATGGTGCCTTAATGCTGTTTATTCGGGTTCGTAGTATCTCCACACAGGAGTCAGACTCCAGTTGCAGGAACATTACGTCCCGAACAAACTTGCTGCTTTCAATGTGAATTTGTGGAGCATCCTCATCAGCTGACAATATGTACTCCACAATACATTCGTTTATGGCACTTTCCAACTCCTTGTGGTAGTGCACTTGGATTTTGCCTGATGGGCTGCTGGAATCTATGACAGCATAGCTCAGCTCTTCTGCCAGTTTCCTGCGCGCCACTTTGGCATACGTGGGCAGCTCCTTATCCCTCCTTTCGTCTTGTTTTCTTTTCAGTGATTTAGAAGCTTTCGGAGCCCCTCCAACCACTGAATATTTCCCTGACACCATCGCCTGTTTGGAGGTACTAGCGCACGGTGTGGTCCCTACTCCCTTTGAGCCCTCCGAAGAGTTATCTTTAGGAAGTTTGGAGCCCCTCCCGCTACACCCCCTCCCTGCGGGCAGTATTTTTTTTTTAATTTAAATTTCTTACGGTGGCCAGCAGTGTTCTACTCCTCCGGCGAGCGAATTCTCTTGCCCTTCTCCGTGGAGATGGGTGTAGAGGTTTCACCTTCCTTTGAAGCATCCCGCTGATTCCTCCGTTTAAATTTTGCTGCTTTCCGCCGTTGTTCGCCTTAAAGATTGCTCCTTTTCGTGGTGAGTTCGGCTATGCTAGCACTTACTTCCTCGACCATCCTATCTTCTATGGAGGACTCCTTTATGTTTTTTGGATAAGAAGAATCGGAGACCCAGCCCGTCTTTTGTAACTGGGGATGGTTAGTCATCACCCTCGGCACCGATTCTACCTTTCCTAGTTTTCTTGTAGCTTTAGCAAAAGCGGAGGCCAAGTTGCCCACCCCCGAAGTTGTTTTCTTACAGTCACTTGCTGACGACGACTGGGGGCCTGTTTGCTCACCACCAATAGCCGCTGGTACTGAGTTATTTAAGCTCAGCACCGTAACGTTCATCTCTTCTAAGTTTTTTTCCATAGTAGTTATCATTCGGGTACCACCCTAGCTTGGTTTTGGTTGGTCCGCGAGGGATTACGTGAATCCCTTAGGTCCGGAGTAGTGCGGACGATCAACATCCCGGGTGTGCTGAAATCCTGTTCACTGATGTGTCCAGTTCCTTAGCCCATCCCGAGGCGCTAATCGCCCACCCAACTCCAAAATCGTTTGCGTCATTTGACAAGGGTAAAATGGGTCTGGAATTTAGGATTGCTTCAATTTCAGCAACTATGGTTTCAAGTTCTCTTAGAGATGCATTCCTTAATGTCCTTATCAACAGGTATTTTGCTGACTTAACAGCTGCCTCCCATAACCCACCGAAATGCGGTGCTCTTGGTGGAATGAAATTGAATTGTATACCCCTTTTACTGCAGACATTCGTAATAGCTTCTTTTGCATCTGATGCATGTATGATTGTGGAAAGTTCAGGTAATTTATTTTTTGCTCCGACGAAGTTTGTTGCATTGTCGCAATATAAATTGTGGCAATGTCCACGCCAGGATGTGAAGCGTTTAAGCGCACCTATAAAAGCTTCAGTTGTGAGATCGCTCACGAGTTCCAAGTGTACCGCTTTTGTGGCAAAGCAACAAAATACAGCAATGTAGGCTTTGTGTGGTCGTTTTCCAATAAGTTTATAATGTGCGGTGATTGGGCCACAGTAATCGACTCCAGTATTGATGAATGCACGGGCTGGGGTGGCACGTGTCGGTAGGTTCCCCATTAGTTGGTGGAACAATTCTGGTTTGGCTTTGCTGCATGTCGTGCATCGATGAACTGTAGCTCATGCCATAATTTTTCCCTTTATTGGCCAGAAACGTTGTCGAACAACTAATAATGTGTGCGGCACACAATGTTTGTAATTTTCATGAACCATTTGGAATATCAATTTGGAAATGAGGTCATTGTATGGAATAATGAGTTGATGGTTTGAGTCATATTCCAACAAAGAAGCTTCAAGGCGACCACCGATCCGTATTAGTCCATTCTCATCCAAAAACGGGGCTAGATTCTGAATAGTGCTTGTTCCTTGCACTTGTTTGTATTTTATTACTTGTGTTATTTCTTCCTTAAATTCTGAGAGTTGCATTTATGAAATAATGGGAATCAATGCTTGGCTGAGTTCCATTATTTGATGGCTTTCGCATATGCTTTTGACATCTAGTGTGGACAATGAAGTGCAGAACATATCCAACAATTCGCTGCAGACGATGGAATGAATTTTTATGGTTGATTTGGTAAACAAAGGTAGGTTCCGTTGTTGCCATTGCTCGTGATTCAAGCAGCTTTGCCTTTCATTCGAGATTTGTTGGGATGTTGGAACTTGGTTTGAACCTAGGTGACCACACCTGATGGTGCCATCTTTGAAAACTGATCGGAGGTAAGCCGCAGCTTCATAGGCCTTTTCGGATGCGTCTGTAAAAATATGTAGTTGTTGGGATTCTGGAACTCTTCCTTTGAACATATGTCTTGATATTTGGAGACTTTTTAATGCATTCAGGTCTGTGCGAATTGTGATTCATTTAGTGTGCAGCGATTCACGACCTTTCAGAAATGCGAATATAATTTGCATCATCTTCTTCTCCTAAAGGAACAGTGACCATATTAGAGTCTGTATTCTCATTCATATTACAATCGGCCATCTTTATTCTGAAAAACGCATCAGCGACTTGGTTTTCCTTACCGGGAATATGTTTTATATGAAAATCAAATTCAATAAGCTTAATTTTCCATCTTTGGAGTTTGGCATTCGGCTCCTTCAGATTGTGAAGCCACTGAAAGGGTTTATGATCACTATATACTAAAAATCTCCTAGCAAAGAGGTACGGGCGAATATATTTGGTTGTCCAAACCAAAGTAAAAAGTTCACGTTCAATAGTCGTGTAGTTAAGCTCAAGTACATTGAGTGTCCTACTTACCTGCATATCCTGCTGGCTCAAGACAGCACCCAAAGCAACGTTTGAGGCATCAGTAGTTAACGTAAAAACTTTTTCATAACCAGGATATGAAAGAATAGGTTCACTAATTATCATAATGTTTATAGTCTCTACAGCATTTATATAATTTCTATCATTATAATCTATCTTATTTCACCCTTTTTTAAACAGGAAATCAAAGGTTTTGTTATTCGAACAAAATCCTTTACAAACTTCCTATAGAAACCAGCAAAGCCTAAACTGTCTTATCTCAAATGACCCAAAAACTCAGCTTCTCTTTTCAAAAATTCACTATTATCTAATTGAATCCTTAAATTTGTCTCTGACAATTCTTTGAGCACTCTATCGAGTGATTCGACGTGCTCCTGCAGAGATGAGCTAAACACGATCATGTCGTCGAGATAGACCAAGCAATGTTTACCAATAAGGTCCGCTAAATCCTCGTTCATCAACCTGGAAATGTTGATGGAGCATTTTTAAGACCGAAGGGCATCCTCAAAAATTCAAAATGGACATTTGTCGTGGAAAATGCGGTATTTTTCCTATCTGCAGGGTCCATCTCTATGGAAGCCATTAGCTAGATCTATTGTTGAGAAGTATTGATATCTTCCCAACTTATCTAAAATGTCTTCCATATTAGGAATAGGGTATCTATCGGCTATGGTAATATCATTCAGCTTCCGATAATCCGCGACAAATCGCCACTGATCCCTCCCCGAGGCATCAGGCTTTTTAGGTACCACCCATATTGGTGATGAGTATGGAGAGGTACTGTGCCAAATAATGTTCTGTTCCAACATTTCTTTTATTTGCCAATCTAATTCTTTAATATGGATTTCAGGGTATCTGCAAGATTTGCTATATATAGGGTCCTCATTTACAGTTTCAATGCAATGCTTGGTTGCATGAGTGGAGGTCAAATTTTTTTTATCTCGGACCAGCATTTAGTCGATGACCCCTACATATGCGGTGCATTGCGCCGGAACTAGAAAGTAGGCGATAGTATTTAGGGGGCAGATGAAGATGAGGAGGTAGAGAATTTTTTGTAGGCCTTTTTACTTCGCCGGCTAATTTTTGCTACAGGACCGATGAAGGAGGATGCTACTGTTACTCTGATTTTTTAGTACATGATCGTGTCAATCGCTGCCAATTACGTACAGTGACCAGTGCTTTGCCTTCATAACAGGCTGGCAACAACTAACACAACAACGCACTAATGCTGATCAGAAGAATTCAACACAATATTTCAAGACTCAGCACGGGCCCGAACTCAAGACCCTCCGTTTCATAGTCTCGTGTTCTGCTACTTCAGCCAACAGCTTTTTTAATCGCTTAATCAGCAATTTTGGATTAATCGGTTAGGCGACTATATGCACCAGTAGCACAGTAGGAGCTATTCTCATGTTTACAAAACAAAATTACTGTAACCATTTCCTGTATACTTATTTAAATAAACGAATAAAGGCCTTATTCATGATTTTTTTTTTTATAAAACTGAATTCCATATAAATTTATTTTATAAGCCCCGTATAACACAGAAATATTTTTTATGGATGAGGCAATAAATTGTTTGATTTTCTGATAGTAACGCTGATATGTTTAAAAATTTAAGAAAAAACAGTTGCACAAACACTCTTTGAAATACTTTTTATACTCAACATCCATCAAGAGATGTTGAAAAAAATATAAACCAATTTGTTTTAATAAAAGCAAAATAACAAGATTGTGTTTAAAAAATATTTTTTGGTTCATAAAAGAACTTAAGTCTCAAGAGGAATGTCTTACAATACTTGCTGGTGTTAAAAATTGTTTTAAACACAACTACACTTAAGAAGAATTAAATTAAATTTTTATTAAATACATATATATATATATATATATATATATATATATATATATATATATATACATAAATATATACACATGAGTTATATCTGGAACTTCAAGGACCTTTTAAAAAGTGAGCAAATATATAAAATATGCTTGGAATAGATTAATTGTCACAATGAAATGCCAAAAAAGATTTGGAGTAAAATAAATAGTAAATGAATATACAATAATAATAAAACTATAATCGATTTCGTTATAACGAATAAAGAAAAACTATCAGTAGATATTAACAGTGACAATAAAATCAAGGATCATGAGACAATACAATAAGTATATATATTGAATGTAACTCAAATGAATTAGAACAAATACAATACCAAGAAGAAAAAAGTTTCAAATACAACAAAAATTAGTTGTATGGAGCAATAGGGCAAATACTAACAATTAATGAAAATGATAGCTTAAATAACAATGTAAACTTTTTTGATGTAAAAGAAAATTACGATTGCCATTAGTTTAATCAACACACTAAGGCACTTAAAGCAAGAAAATATTGTTAATTACCAAATTGCAAGGACAATAAATAGAACAATTAAAACATATATAAAAAAAAAAACAATAAGAAATTTATATAAAACCAAAGTAGTGAACGAGAAAAATAGATACATTTGCAATAAAACAAATAATGCAAATAATCAGAAACATATGTGGAAAGAAAGACCGAGCTGTGATAGAATCTGTTGTATATATGTAATCAAATAGAGTAATTGATAGTTACCGAATTTCTAATCAGTTTAACTTTTTCTTTATAAATAGTATAAAAGACATAAGATAGTATAGAAGATGTGCAATATGTAAGTCAAGTGCCTGTGATAACGAGCAAATTGAATTTACGAGCAATTAATATTCAAGAACTCTTAGATATATATATATATATATATATATATATATATTGTTACAAAGTTTAAAAATAGATTCAAATATAACGACAATGTGGCTATATGTACTTGGCGGCACTGCCAACTCATCTCTAGTTGTCAAAATGTTTCAACCATGGTCAACATAATATAAATAATATTCAAATTAACGGAAATGGAATATTCCGGATACATCGTCGAGAATATACAAGATCATCCGAGGCTGTGCAATAATCGGCCCTATTCCCGTTGGCGTTTTTCTTTTAAAACGAAACTAAAACGACAATTTGGCATCACCGTTGGCGTTACGATGTTTAGCATTCTCCGATGTATATTTATGTTCATTATTTCATCATTTATTACTATTAATTATTATTTTCGATAACTTATTTTCTTCATTTTGATATATTTCAAAAATGCCAATTTGGCAACGAAGCGACGATAAGAACGACAACAATATAGAAACGACAACACCAACGAGAATAGGGCCGAATAAGTGTAAATAACAACAACGAAAAACCAAGCAACATCAACGCTAAGAGATGATGATGTTATTCTTAATGATCTAGTACGCAAATATTCGCTGCTAATAAAAACTAAACATGTAGACAAATATACACAGCCACATACACACATAGCACAAGAAGGATCAAAACTACACAACACACAGAACACTCATACATTCAACCACACATAGTTACAATAAGCAAAACCCACAAGCCAGCATTGTCATATACAATCACACGTATATAGCTACATGTTAAGTAAAGCACAACCAACAAACAACCATGACCAGATTCTGCCCGAAGGTACCAGACAACGTCACTTTGCTATATATGTGATTTTAAGTCTAGCACGTGTGGGTGCTGTTGGCTGAAGTAGTAGAACACGAGACTATGAAGCGGAGGGTCCTGAGTTCGAGCCCGCTCTGAGTCATGAAATATTGTGTTGAATTCTTCTGATCAGCATTAGTGCGTGATTGTGTTAGTTGTTGCCAGCCTGTTTTAGTGATGAACGCATAGTCACTGGTCACTAAACATAATTGGCAGCCGCTGACACTATCATGTACTAAAAGCAGAGTAACAGCACCCACATTCGTCGGCCCTGTAGCAAAAATTAGCCGGCGAAGTAAAAGGTTGAAATAGTTACAAAAAAACTGTCCATCTTCTCATCTTTCCTAAAAATACTATCCCCTCGTTTTCAGTTCCAGCGTAATGCATTGCGGATATTAAAAAAAATTATAATAAATAAGCATGAAATTTGATGATCTAAAAGTTGAACAGCTAAAAATGTAGCTTAGTAAGTTGGAATTGCCAACCGCAGGTAACAAGGCTGAACTACAGAAGAGGCCGATAGATGAGTTTAAGAATCGCGGCATGGACATCGGTACATACGAGTTTGAAGACAAAGACGATGTAGAGGTATGTCCTCCTGCTACGACCAGCAGCATGGCAGTAAATTCAATGCTCGCTGCTATGATGATTCAAATAAAATGAATGAATGATGAACAAACTGAGTCAAAGATCAGCGCTGAAAAGCTTGTAACCGAAATAAAACAGAACTCAAAAATCATCACTGAAAAGCATCACTGAAAAGCTTGTAGCCGAAATACATTGAGTGTAAACAAAACTGTTGGAGTCAAATAGAGCCCCGAACGAGACTCTGATAGAGGTTTCTGAGGTCATTAATGGGAGGGTGGATTCTATTGAAAATAAATTTTCTGGCAGATAAGGTCCAATCTCTAGAAAGCGGTGGACTGGAACAGCATGCAAAAAAGTTTGAAGAGAAATTGCATGCTCCAGAAGACATAATGCATAATCTTGATTATAGTGACGGGGCAGTACCATCAGTTGCGGAGGTTTTTGCGCGAATAAAAGCGTAATGCTTTGACGGTAGCGTACCATTGGGCATCTCTATATTCCAGTTCGAGACGGTTGCTGGCAGAAATGAATGGGATACAGAAGAGAAGGCCATAGAGCTGATTTTGGCCCTAAAGGGTACAGCCGCAGAGGTACTTGAGACCGTACCAGTCAGCAGCAGAAACAACTATAATGAAATAATGGCAGCATTGCAGCGCAAGTATGGTGGTGAGCACAAGCGCGATATATACAGAATGGCATTGCGATGTAGAGTTCAGAAGCTTAAAAGAGTCTCTACAAGATATCGGAAATGGAAATCGAGCGTTTAGTGCAGATTACATATCCAGGCGAGAGTCACCCGTTCCTGGACCACTTTAAAACTGAGGCAATCGCGACCCTGATGTTAAACTGGCTGTGTGCGCTACGCAGAAATCCACTTTCGCTGAAACTGTTTCATTTGTGCTGACTCAAGAGACTGCGAGGATGGTTTTCAAGCCACAGATATGAAAGGTGCGGAATGTGGAGCTTTTGCACGAGGAGGATAACAACCTAGTTGCTAGTTTTAAAAAGGCAATGCGACAACTGTTGGCGGAAAGTGCTACCAAAGAAAATCCTAAATGCTTTAACTGCGGAAAAATCGGTAATTTTCAGCGCAACTGCTAAGCACCAAGAAAAAGAGGTAGATCTGTTTCGCCACCACAAGCCGTAAGGGACTGGCATCAACCCAAAAATCTTCGTGAGTTGCGCAGCTTTTTGGGCCTTTGTACATACTACAGACGCTTTGTTCCAAATTTTGCCAGTATAGCTGCAAGCCTGCATGAGCTGACAAAGAAGTAGAGACCATACCATTGGGGTGAGCCACAGGAAAATGCATTACAGTACTAGCGTATCCCATAGCTGGAGAAAAATTTGTGCTCGATACTGATGCAAGCGGCTATAGCATAGGGGGCGTGCTATCCCAAGTAGTTATTGGCACTGAGAAAGTCAAAGGATATTATAGCCGTGTACTCTCAAAACCTGAAAGGAAGTTACAGTAGTGAGCTTCTGGCAGCATTGAAATGCATTAAACATTACCATAAATACCTGTATGTTCAACACTTTACATTAAAGACCGACCATTCTTCACTGAGATGGCTATTGCAGTTTAAAAATCCTGAAGAACAACTGACACGGTGGATTGAGCGCCCGCAGAAATACGACTTCAGCATTGAGCAGCTTGTGAAACTGAAGCAGCGTTTTTATTGGGTTGGATGTCAACAGGCCATAGCCGCCTGGATAGCAAAGTGCCTACAGTGCATAGCAGCCAAAGGCCCAGAAAGAAGAAGCAATGGACATCTACAACAATAGAATTCAGGAGCACCATTCGTGCGGATCGCAATGAATATAGCAGGTCCTTTTCCCGTCACTGAAGCCGGAAATCGTTATGTGCTTGTGGTAACGGACTATTTGAGTAAATGGCCAGAGGTATATACTATACCTAATCAAGAAGCAAAGACTGTTGTAAATGCATTCGTCAACAACTGGGTATGTCGCTATGGTGTCCCAAAAGAATTACATTCCGACCAAGGAAGGAATTTCGAGTCTGCCATATTCAGGGATATGTGCGAATTATATGGGATAAAGAAAACCAGAACGACGCCGTTGCATCCACAGTCTGATTGCAAGGTAGAGAGGTTCAATCGCACCTTAGAAGAGTACCTGCGAAAACTGGTAAGCAACCACCAGAGGGATTGGGACGAGCACATTCGCAAATTTTTGATAACATATAGGTCAGCTGTGCACGGCTCAACATCGAGAACGCCAGCTAAAATTATCTTCGGAACCGAATTAAAACTGCCTGGTGACTTGGAATTTGGTGTTAAGCCACCTGTAGAAGAAGGAGCCATTACGTCCCAAGAGCAGGAGAACTTAAACGAACTGCATGAGTTCGTGCGTAATAGAATCAAAATGGTCAGTGAAAAGATGAAGGCTAGATATGACCGCGCAGCGAATTCGGAGGGATTTATGGAAGGTCAATTGGTTCTACTTTATAACCCACAACGGGAGAGAGGATAGTCCCCAAAATTACAGACTCACTGGAATGGCCCATATAAAGTGATTAAGAGAGAGAATGACGGTGTGTACCAGATACAGAAGTACAATAGCCCAAGGTCGAAAATGAAGATAGCATATCTCGAACGATTGGCGGACTATGGAAGAGGTGATTGTATGCCTATTCGGGTCGAACAGACTGAAGTGGGCGGCAGTGTTACAATATTTAAAAATAGATTCAAATATAACGACAATGTGGCTATATGTACTTGGCAGCACTGCCAACTCATCTCTAGTTGTCAAAATGGTACAACCTTGGTCAACACAATGCAGATAATATTTGAATTAACGGAAATGGAATATTTCGGATACATCGTCGAGAATATTCAAGATCATTCGAGGATGTGCAATAATAAGTGTAAATAACGACAACGAAAAACCTAGCAACATCAATGCTAAGAGATGATAATGTTATTATTAATAATCTTGTACGCAAGTATTCGCTGCTAATAAAAGCTAAACATGTATACAAATATACACAGCGACATACACACATAGCGAAAGAAGAAACAAAACTACACAACACACAGAACACTCATACATACAACCACACATAGTTACAATAAGCAAAACGCACAAGCTAGCATTGTCGTATATACAAACACACATATATAGCTATATGTTAAGTAAAGCACAACCAACAACAACCATGACCATATGCTTCGCGAAGTTACCAGACGACGTCAGAGATCAGCGGGATTAGAGTGATTTTAAATTTAGACGTGTAAATTTCTCTAAGTGTTTAGTAGTACAAATACTCGTGTTAATTAAGTAATACATAAAGTGTTGCGGCATTATATTTCTAAAATTAATTGTCCGTGTTTTTAATTTGATGCAATTAAACGAGTCCTTGAAGTATTAGTAAAAAGCATTCTTACGAAAAGGTCTAAAAACATAACAATATGTAAAAGGACGAAAAAGACACGAGGCTTCAACAAAGTAACAATAACCATTACTTTAGATAATTGAAATTTAATAGCAAATAAATTACTATATATAATACATAAATCCTTGGAAACAGGAATTTTTTCTGAGTCATGGAAAGAGGCAATGGTAACTCCAATTAAAAAAATTAAAAAAACTCAGAGAAGTGAAAAATATCGCCTAATAAATACTTTAAAAACATGTGGAAAATTATCGAACAAGTTGTTAAAATACGATTGACAAATTATGTGGAAAAAATAAGCTATTCTCAAAATTTCAATCTGGATTCCGAAAAAGTTTTTTATGTGAAACAGCTGTCAATTACTTAATAAATAGGTGGAAGTAAATAGATAAAATAACAAAGTAATGGCAATCTTTCTAGATTTTAAAAGGTCTTTCGAAACAATGGGACGAGATATATTGCTACAAAAACTATACATATATGGAGTGAAAGGCAAAAAACTAAAATAGTTTAAAAAGTGATTTAACGGAAAGAAGACAAAAAGGTAAAGTGAATAATCAAATATCAGGTATATTAAACAAAAAATTTGGAGTGCCTCAAGGTTCTATTCTGAGCGCATTATTATTTATAATATATGTATATAAACGATATGCCAAACATATTGAAAAAATGTGAAAGAGTATTGTACTCGGAGACACGTTGATTTTTAGCAGGGAAAAAATGAAATAATATGTCGAGAAAACATAATGCATTATTTAACACAAATAAATGAGTGGCTTAAGATGAATAAATTAAAATTGAATGAAAATAAAACAAAATTAAAGAAAACAACATGAATATTGATTTGGTAATTACAATCAATGGTACAATAATAGGAAAAGTAAAGCAAATAAAATATCCAGGTTTTATTTATAATAGACATTGATTTAAAATTTAAAGAGCATATTGAGTACATAAGCAAAAAGATTGGAAAAAATAGGATTTTTTAAATGTTTAAGAAATAAAGTCTCAGTAATGACTGCAATTGATACTTAACATAATAATAAAACCACATTTCGAGTTCGGTTTCACTATTTTATATACGTGCTGCACAAATACACAAATAGAAAGACTGTAAAAATTACAAAATAAAGCAACGAAATCAATTTTAAAATGCAATATATATACGCCAGCGCAATGTATGCTTGACACACTGAAATGGTTATATAAAGCAGCGGACACAAATGAACTCTCTCAAATTTATTAGGAAAATAAAAATAGGCGAAGCACCACAATGCTTGTGTGACCAAATAGAATATGTTAGAGAAGCACAACCCTACTGCCTTAGAAATTCACAAAACTTTAGACTTCAGAGAGTTTCAACAACGGCAATGCAGTGATCAATGTTCTATAAAAGATTGAACGTGTATAATATGCTACCAAACGAAGCAAAAAATGAGAGGAAATTTAATGCATTTAATGGAATAATTATAACATTTGTGAGAAATAACACAACATATGGCTTTGTTTTGATTTAAACTTTAATATTATGTAATTAATCTTAAGAGACACGAAAGTATTTTAAATGCTAATAAATAAATAAATAAAAAAACAAGTAGAAACGTTATACTCGACCGGGTCGAATCTTAAATACCCTCCAAATATTTAGTAAGTAACTTTAAAATGTTTAACTTGGTGGGACAGAGTTTTTTTAAGACATCTCTGTGCCCAATTTTAAATATTGTTCAATATTTACACTATTTTTGCATATAATATCGTACGTCAACTCCCACTAAAGAGGGCGGGGTCCAAAATTAGACTATATCATGTTTTCCACAGACGAACGTATGGGCATTGCTAGATCGTCTCAGACTTCCTCACTGATCAAGAATATATATACTTTATGGGGTCCAATTCTTTTTATAGGGTATCAAAACTGTATTTTGCCGTGGTCTCTCTGGCAAGGGCCGTGGGGGAGACATTTCACCATTGTCATAAAACTTTAATAATAAATGTTCGGAATAATTAAATGTAAAACTTCTTTATTTTTTTTTATGGTCATTTAGGAGCAAAGGGGGAGGAGAGGGTAGGGCAGAGGAGTACCAGGTTACGTCTCAGCTTCGTCATTAAAGCTTAAAAATTTCATTTTAAGGGATGTAAGATTAAATAACACAACTTGTTAAATTTTTACGCTATTTTCGCATATAATAACGCCCACTAAAGGGACCGAAAATTAATATTTTTCTGATTTTATGGCTCCAAGTTTAATGCGTTGGACCTTCTTTGACATAAAAATATATAATTTGCTTAACAAAATTACAAAAAAACTTTAAATCATTAATATCCTGAAGAAGTCATACATAGGAGTGACGAAATATTGAAAAATAAAGTATTCTAAATAAAAATAAAGAGACCTTAAGCTTAAAAATAATAGGGGACAATAATAATTATAAAGAGGTCAAGAAACCAGAAGAATTTTAGATCATTTATTACTATTTTTAATAATTCATATATTACACTAACAAAAAGCTCAACATATTGTATATATCGCCATAGAAAATGCAATCAATTTTACATTGTTTTTTATTTTCCTGTAAACTTTTAAAGTCTTGCACTTTCTCTGCAATATTTTATTTCTTTTAATGTAACAAAAGTAAAATAATGTTGAAAATAACAAAATATATAATAACATATGAACTTCAATTTGCATTTGTTAAATATCAATATCAAAGTCTGTGATTTTCTGATCACTGTCATCCGCACATAATATCTACCGTTTTTATTTCACATTCCGACGTTTTATAAACCATGTTTTTTAATTTTATTTTTTTATATTGGACCAGCACTCAGGGGATGACTCCTATGTATGGAATGCATTGCGCCGGAACTGAAAACGAGGGGATAGTATTGAGGGGATAGATTAGGAAAGATGAGAAGATAGAGAGTTTTTTTTTTGTAGCTATTTCAACCTTTCACTTCGCCGGCCAATTTTTGCTACAGGGCCGACGAAGGTGGGTGCTGTTACTCTGCTTTTAGTACATGGTAGTGTCGGTCGATGCCAATTATGTTCAGTAACCAGTGACTATGCCTTCATCATTGAAACAGGCTGGCAACAACTAACATAACCATGCACTAATG
Organism: Linnaemya tessellans; assembly: GCA_951800035.1. Taxonomy (NCBI): domain Eukaryota; kingdom Metazoa; phylum Arthropoda; class Insecta; order Diptera; family Tachinidae; genus Linnaemya; species Linnaemya tessellans. The sequence continues at coordinate 17,305,047 of OX637537.1, forward strand.
CTGATCAGAAGAATTCAACATAATATTTCATGACTCAGCGCGGGCTCGAACTCTGACCCTCCGCTTCATAGTCTCGTGTTCTACTACTTCAGCCAACAGCACCCACAATGATGTGTTGTATTAATATGAATATTTACCTCATCGGGAATTTTGTACGTTTCGCAAGAAGAATTTTCCCTTTTACGTCCGTTTTTGATTTGAAAAGCGCTGCAGCGGGTTTTCTAATTTTTGTTTTTAAAAGATTCATTGAGCTAAAAACTCGTTATACCTCAGCATTGGAATATGGCAAAGATAAAAGTTTAATGACAAAATTTGTTATTGTCTGGTGCCACCGAATGAAAAAAAGCACTAAAAATCAAAAAACACTGAAGCCAAAATATTTCGCGTAATAAATTTTAAAAATCACTAAAAACAGTGCTAAAAGCACCGAGTTGACAACGCTGTCAATAGCTACAAAAAATTCTCTATCTTCTCATCTTTCTTCATCTGTCCCCTCAATACTAACCCTTCCTTTTCAGTTCCGGCGCAATGCACTGTATATGCTGGTCCAAGATAAAATAAATTATACTTAAATCTATAGAAGCGTATGCAATGCAATAACCAATGTAATATTAGACAAATTTGTGCAAAAATGAATTTAAACCTTTTTCTTATTAATTTTTTTTTATTTAAGGGAGTTCATACCCGAAAATAATTTGCCGTTGGGCATTGACTTTTATGGAAATCGAGTATTTATCACTACGCCTCGATGGAAAGATGGTGTACCATCTAGTTTTGGTTACATAAACTATCCACCCCTGGAGCGTAGCCCTGCCATTAAGCCATATCCTAATTGGGGGTCTCATGGTGATCCCTATAATCCTGACTGCTCCAAATTAATCTCGGTATATCGAACCTTTATTGATGACTGTAAGCGTATTTGGTTAATAGATTCCGGTATAGTAAATGCTACTGTTTCTCTTAATCAAATATGCCCACCGAAAATAGTTGCATATGATTTATATACAAATGAACTAGTGGTCCGATATGTTTTTCCACCTAGTCAAATAAAAGAAGATAGCTTACATTCAAACATTGTGGTTGATGTTTTTGACGATCAATGCGATGATGCACATGCTTACATTACTGATGTTTGGAGGTTCGGTATTGTGGTCTACAGTTTAAGAAAAAATCGAAGTTGGAGAGTTACCAACTATAATTTCTCTCCTGATCCCATCGCTTCTGATTTTAATGTATACGGCTTAAATTTCCAATGGTTAGATGGAGTGTTTGGATTGAGTTTGGCTTTACCGCAGCTGTCAACTAAGGAGCGAGTGTTGTACTTTCATCCAATGGCCAGCTTCAAGGTATTATTATTTTTTATAATAAAACAAACACCAGTTATAATGATCTGCTGTTATTATTTTTAAATCAATACATAACAAAGAACAAGGTTTTATTTCTATCCAGGTCTAGCTTTTTGATGTAGTAGGATTTCATATTTTCTTGCATAGTTAATGGAAATTATACTCATGGTGAAATATATATCGGGTAACAGTGCTACACCAAATGACAGTCAAGCATTGTTCGACTACATTCATGTCAAATTCACTAAACAAAACTGAAAATTGATTTTTGAGGGGCTTTAGCTAGTTCCTATGCGTACTTCACTATGACTAATGCAGGTCGTCAGGGAACCTTTACCCAACATTTCTTAGAATAACTAAAAATATTATTTTAAACTTCGACTCAATTGAATCGCTGTGTTTGTATGTGTGAATGTTGTTACTAATTCTGCATCTTTTCAGCACTTCGTTGTGTTTGCCGCTGGAATAGTGTGACTTTCGTTACTTTTCGAATTCACGGCATCGAATAATAGGCATAATATTTGTAATGGATACAGTCGATAGTGACCGAACTCAACCATGTGTTTTCTTACTCGTAATGCAAAGAAGCATCCGAGATAAGCTTTCGTACACACTACCGCTTATCCATGTTGCTTTTCATTTTCCAAAAGACCATCCAACGGGCTTTTCGGTAAATAATTAAGAAGTAGAGTTGTGCTTTTCACCTCAGTGAGCTGACCGCTCACTTTAGCTCAGCTCAGTTTACTGAGCTAGTTAATTTCATAGCTCAGTGGCGTTCTAACCATGTTTATTAAAGATGGCAAAAACTTAAGAATAATATCGCCTTTAACATATTGTTACGTTTTTATACCTTTTCGTAAAAATGCTTTTACTTATCCTTCAAGGATTCGTTTAATTGCATAAAATTAAAAACACACACAATTAATTTTAGAAATATAATGCGGCAACACTTTATTTACTACTTAATTAACATGAGTATTTGTACTACTAAACACTTAGTGATGTTAACACGTCTAGATTTAAAATCACACTGACTCCGCTGATCTCTGGCAGCGACTTTATATAGCAAAGGTACGCGAATACTTGCGTTCATGATCATCAAGAATAACATCATCATCTCTTAGCATTGATGTTGGTAGTTTTTTCGTTGTTGTTATTTACACTTATTATTGCACAGCCTCGAATGATCTTGTATATTCTCAACGATGTATCCGGAATATTCCATTTCCGTTAATTCAAATATTATCTGCATTGTGTTGACCAGGGTTGTAACATTTTGACAACTAGAGGTGAGTTGGCAGTACTTTCAAGTACATATAGCCACATTGTCGTTATATTTGAATATATTTTTAAACTTTGTAACACTGCCGCCCACTTAAGCCTGTTCGAACTGAATAGGCATACAATCACCTCTTTCATAGTGAGCCAATCGTTCGAGATGTACTATCTTCATTTTCGACCTTGGGCTATTGTACTTCTGTATCCGGTACACACCATCATTCAATCTCTTAATCACTTTATACGGGCCATTCCAGTGAGTCTGTAATTTTGGGGACAATCCTTTCTTCCGTTGTGGGTTATAAAGTAGAACCAATTGACCTTCCATAAATCCCTCCGAATTTGCTGCGCGCTCATATCTAGCCTTCATCTTGTCACTGACCATCTTGATTCTATTATGCACGAACTCATGCAGTTCGTTTAAGTTCTCCTGCTCTTGGGACGTAGTGGCTCCTTCTTCTACAGCTGGCTTAACACCAAATTCCAAGTCACCAGGCAGTTTTAATTCCGTGCCGAAGATAATTTTGGCTGGCGTTGTCGATGTTGAGTCGTGTACAGCTGACCTATATGCCATCAAAAATTTTGGAAAGTGCTCGTCCCAATCCCTCTGATTGTTGCTTACCACTTTTCGCAGGTACTCTTCTAAGGTGCGATTGCACCTCTCTATCCAGCCATCAGACTGTGAATGCAACGGCGTCGTTCCGGTTTTCTTTATCCCATATAGTTCGCACAATTCCCTGAATATGGCAGACTCGAAATTCCTTCCTTGGTCTTTGCTTCTTGGTTAGGTATAGCATATACCTCTGGCCAATTACTGAAATAGTCCATTACCACAAGAACATAACGATTTCCGGCTTCAGTGACGGGAAAAGGACCTGCTACATCCATTGCGATCCACTCGAATGGTGCTCCTAAGTTGTATTGTTGTAGCTGTCCCCGGCTTCTTCTTACTGGGCCTTTGGCTGCTAAGCACTGTGGGCAGTTTGCTATCCAGTTGGCTACGGGTTGTTGACATCCAACCAAGTGTTTTTTTACTCCAAGATGACCGCCACTAGATCCATTGTGAAATTCTTGAAAAATTTTACTTATCTTGGAGCATGGCACAACTATTAAATTTTATGTTGTTTTGCCATTTACACTTTCCCATGCGCGGTATAGGCACCCTTTTATTAACTTGAGGCTGTTCCTCTGAGCCCAATAAGATTTGGCGAGTGGGCTTTCAGCCGAAATTTCATTCCGGGACGGTCTTCTGTCCTCCTCTTTGGCTGCTATAATTTTCCTCAGTATACTGCCGTCCCTCTGTGCCGCTGACCAGTCTTCATCAGAGTCGATGTGCATTAGCCGAACATCAACAACGCTTTCCTTTTGTTCGGTTTTAACGCAATGTTTACACTCTAAACAGCAGGGTCTTCGTGAAAGAGCATCCGTATTGTTATGTTTTGTGCTTCTTCTATGCTCAATACTGAAGTCGTAGCTCTGCAAGCGCTCAACCCAACTTGCCAGTTGTACTTCAGGATTTTTAAACTGCAGCAGCCATCTCAGTGCAGAATGGTGAGTCCTTAATGTGAAGTGTTGACTATACAGGTACTTATGGTAATGTTTAATGCATTTAAATACTGCCAAAAGCTCACGTCGTGTCACACAGTAGTTCCTCTCAGGTTTTGAGAGTAAACGGCTATAGTATCTCAGTGCCATTAACTACTTGGGATAGCACGCCGTCTATGCCATATCCGCTCGCATCAGTATCCAGCACAAATTTTTCTACGATAGTACTAGTGACGTACACAATAATCCTTTAAGTTTCTGGAATGCCTTTTCCTGTGGCTCACCCCAATGGTATGGTCTCGACTTCTTTGTCAGCTCATGCAGGCTTGCAGCTACACTGGCAAAACTTAGCACAAAGCGTCTGTAGTATGTACAAAGGCCCAAAAAGCTGCGCAATTCATGAAGATTTTTAGGTTGATGCTAGTCCCTTACTGCTTGTATTTTATCTTCATCTGTTGAGATTCCGTCTGCTATAACACGATGCCCCAAATACTTCACTTCTTTCTGGAACAATACACATTTCTTCAGGATGAGTTTCAATCCAGCTGATGATATCCGTTGAAGAACTTCTGCTATGTTTTTTAGGTGTTCATCAAAAGTTTTCCCCATCACGATTATGTTATCCAGATATATCAAGCATGTCTTCCAGTGGAGTCCTTTTAGTACCTTCTAGTACTGCCATCTTTCTTTTTAACTAAGACTACAGGCGAACTCCAAGGACCAGAAGATAGTTCAATTACGCCTTCACGCTCCATTTCTTTTACAAACTCTTTGACTTCATCTCGCTTTGCAAGGGGTACACTTCCGGGTGGCTGTTTAATCGGCCTAGATTCGCCTGTGTTAATTTAATTTTTAACCAATGCAGTGCTACCCTGGCTTTGGTTTCCCATGGTGAAGATACTGACATGCCTTTTTAGCAACTGCTTGGCTTTATTTCTATCTGTCGCTGACAGTCCTGTTACCCATTTTCCTACGTATTCCTCAAATTCTTCACGATCTTTTGCAGACAAATTGGTAGGCTCTATCTTCTTATCGCAGTTTATTATTGCCACTGCTGGAGTATACTGGCCAATATTGTAATTTTCTTTGATGAAGTTTTCATGGTCTGCCAAGTTAAGCACTTTTATAGGGACTATTCCTTCTTTACTAGAGCTTTTGCTGTTATAAGCTCTCTCTTTAGATCTGCTGGTTCTACAACCCACAACCGATTGTCCTCACAATCTCTCTTCATACGCGCCCATACAACTGTTTCAGACTGCGGCGGTAACGTCTGACTCTCAATAGCAAATACTTTTGTTACTTGCGGCTTGCTGTCATATCCAACATCAAGGGGT
>OX637537.1:17915549-18165549 GCA_951800035.1 Linnaemya tessellans
CATTACAACTTTAGTCCCAATTGCGTACACATGTAATGCATAAAACAAAAACAATGAAGCTTATCATAATATGTTTTTTAGTTGTGTTAAGAATACTGACTGCTATATCATTATCAATATCGAACATCAGTACTCCAAAAATCGAATCAAATTCAAAAAGCATTGAATTCAACTTTACCCTTCCCTATAGTGAGATTCTAAAAATAAACATATCATTTGTAATGTTAAAGGAAAGTGAACCACTAGAAATAAGAGATGATGATGAATATCAATCAGATGACAATGTAAAAATATTAACGACACCAACTATACCTGATACAGCAGGAAACTTAAAGAGTAATAGTAGCCATCCCTTTTTTTCATATTTTAACCCACATTTGACAAAATCAACTAAATTGTCAACAACAACAACTACTGATTCACCAGTCATACCAATAACAACAACAACAGATGAACCGCAAAAAATAATTACAGTAGATGATGCAATAGAAGCATTTCGCAAGGAACTCATTAATAAAGAAATGAATATAGGTGGAATTCTAGATGCTAAACACGCATTTTATCTACATTTTAATCTTCAATATGAAAATGTTGAAGTACCTATTCGTTGCACCTATAACAGTAGATTTGAAACACAATATTTAAAAATTAGTTGTTTTGAATATCGTGAAATTGAACAAGAATGAATTCTCAGTAATGGTGAAATTGAGAAAGTTCGAGTAGAAGACTTAACACGCAAATTGCAACACATCAAAATTACCAATCTTCAGAATTATAAACAAACATAAAATGACTATTGAATAATAGATAACTTTTAGTAACTAATCGAACATTGTAGACAAACCATTATGGATGCAAAACTTTTAAAAATAATCCTAGTCATTCTAATACAATATAATACTGTACGGTGTAATACACAGTATTATTCACAATATCAAAGACAACAAGAACAACAGCAACATCAAATTCATAATAGTACTGTTTCATTAGATGGTGAAACAAACAGATATCTTAATTTCAAATTTAAGCTCCCAAATCAAACATTGAATGTAGAAATACATTTATCAGTTCAACTAGATACTTCTACATCAGAAAACAATTCCACAACAACAACAACAGCTGACCCTTACACGCGACAGTCACGAAGCAGTGATAATGAAAAACATTTCACTATAGATGATCTAATTGAAGCATTTAGAAAAGAATTAATTCAAAAAGAAACTAACATTGGCGGTATCATTGAAAGCTCTAAAGTTTTCTATCGACATTTCAATCTAAAATATGACTACTATGAGATCAGAGTTCGCTGTGGTTATTACAGTAACTATAAATATCATACATTAAACATTTACTGTTTTCAATATAATCCTGACGACGATAGAGATATCTTCCCCGACGAAAGAAATCATAAACATAATTTTGAAACGCAATATCTCACAGAACGTTACTCCAATCTTATAAATATAAGAACCATCAATATAAAAGATTACACACAAACACTTCATATGAGTATAAAGTAATTCACAACCAAGATGCTCAAAGAAATATTAGATTTTTTAAAATCATGCGCTCATATAATTTCTGATGAAGATAAAACTAAACTTATCACAACTGAAGTATGCATACAACTTACGAACCATAAAAAATAAACATGGTGAACATTTTGAGGATTGTATTTGGTCAAACGAAAACAATGCATGTGGACCCGACACCTGTCAATGTCATTACCATAAACTATGTAATAACCAAGCCGAAGATGAAGCAAGAAATATTATCAACTTTTATAATATAATTAAATGCAAAAATTGTACCTTTAATAAATAACATATTGATTTACTTTGACTTTTCTGTAACGACACTCTCTGGCTGGTGGCTGGGGTAAGCTCAGCGCAGTCCAGTGTCGGGTCACATAAATTTATGAACAACACAAAGTCAAAGATTTTGTTTTAGTTCTTTATTAAAAATGGATGTTCACAATCCTTATACTAATTTCTTAAGCCTATAGCTAGTAGTTTTGTTCCCTGTGCTACTGAATGTCGCAGACTTGCCGGTATGATAGTAGTCGTGGGCTATATTGCTCCTATTGGTCAGAGTCACCTTGGATCAGGAACCTGGGTTCCAATGGTATCCTCTGTCCACCCTAGCTATTCCTAACCCAAGGCCTACAGGCGGAGTTCACGGCCTAGGAGAGATATTGAATCAGCAACCTGAATTCCAATATCTTTCCACGCTACGGTTTGGCATGAGTTATATTAGAATAGCAACCTGGTTCTAATATATGTTCTTACCAGAACGAGCGCTGCACACAAACTCTTTCTACCCTAAATAATCTTGGATCTATAGACGGAGTTCACTGCCTAGGAGAGATATTGGATCAGCAACCTGGATTCCAATATCTTTCCACGCTGCGGTTTGGTATGAGTGATATTAGAATAGCAACCTGGTTCTAATATATGTTCTTACCAGAACGAGCGCTGCACACAAACTCTTTTTACGCTAACTAACCTAGTGCTTACAGACGGAGTTCACTGCCTAGGAGAGATATTCAATCAGCAACCTGGATTCCAATATCTTTCCACGCTACGGTTGGGTACGAATTATATTGGAATAGCAACCTGGTTCCAATATATGTTCTTACCCGAACGAGCGCTGCACACAAACTCTTTCTACACTAAATAACCTAGTGTTTACAGACGGAGTTCACTGCCTAGGAGAGATATTGAATCAGCAACCTGGATTCCAATATCTTTCCACGCTACGGTTTGGTATGAATGATATTAGAATAGCAACCTGGTTCTAATATAGGTTCTTACCATCACGAGCGCTGCATGCAAACTCAAATTATCTTTGCAATGACTCGCCTTTTATACCTTTGTCTGCCATGCAAAACAATACACAATCATACGTACACACGTATGCCTATTCGGTGTGTGTTGTGTCTGTTTTCTTAACAGCGCACAAGCATACACAGTCGCACGAACACAAGTATGCATATTCGATGTGTGGTGTGTTTGTTTTCTTACTAGCGACCCTACATGATGGTAGGTATCAGTGTTGGGTGACAACAGGGATAAAACCAAATAAGGTACCGACTGAATTCAAGAGACGGCCGAACTAAAAATAATACTGATGCTAGTGATAATAATGATGATAATAATACAAAGTAACAATTCTTCTTCTAATAATGCGATAATAACAGTTCTTCTTATAATAAAAAAACAAAATACTTCTTCTTAGTCTAATAAAATAGCAAGGCAATTCATTAAAATATTCCAGCGTTGTGGACCAAAACGAGCGGGTCGACTTTGGTCGTCACATTTCTTAGAATAATAAATTTAATTGCTATATAAATAAACAAACTATTTTTTGTTCCTTATCAACACAAAACTATCGCAAATTTTATTTCAAAACCACAATATCAACGGCATGTTACGCTCCTTATCACGAAAGTAAATTTCACACACACACAAACTATTTAGCTCCTTATCACAAAAATTTCCGCATTGCATTTCATTTGCGTTAATACAAAACACCCTACCATCAGCAATGGTCGCTATCAACACACACATCACATATTAACACCCTACATCGCCTATCAACACACACACACGGTGGTGGTTGGGGTGGTATTGTCGCCATCAGCATCTGAGTTTCCTCGTCATCTAAGTTAAATATTGGGGCTGGAGGTGGTGGTGGTGTCGCCCTCAGCAATGGTCGCCTATCAACACACACACACACATCACATATTAACACCCTACATCGCCTATCAACACACACACATCACATATTAACACCCTACATGTTACAAACCTATCACTCAAACGAACAATGCCGGCTATAGCGTAGGCATAAGCCAATTTTTGTATGGAAAAAGTGATACAGAACCATGCAATTCATACTACTAAAGCAAAAAGTTCTGAAAAACAAAGCTTAATAAATTCAAGTTTTGTGAAAGAGATAAGCGAAAATACCCAAGTTGTTGCAGATTCTTCTGCGCCGTCTATGAATAGTTCAAGTATTGCACGTTCTGACACTGAATCATGTCTTGAGGTAATTGAGGACATTGCTACTGAATTAGTACATTTTAAACGTCAGAAAACTATACAAAAAAGTTTCGAAGATATTGCCTCGTATTCCGGTGGTGACAAGGCAAGAAAAATTAACAACGCTATCGTGTATATGATTTGCAAAGATAACCACGCATTCTCGTTCGTAGAGAATGAAGGCTTTCGACACATGGTGAAAGTTCTATCGCCACATTTCAAAGTTCCAAGTAGAACTACTATGACACGTTGGGTTGACAAAAAATATGACCCTTTATCAGGTATATTGAAAACTAAATTGCCCACAGTGGAAAGTATTAATTTGACAACTGACATTTGGTCCGATTTGCAAATGCGAAGTTTTTTAGGTGTCACAGCCCATTTTGGCATTGAAAGTGAGTAGTAGTAATGTAGGGATACTACTCCAATGTGCTGTAGTAGTAGTAATGTAGGGATACTACTCCAATGTGCTGTAGTAGTAGTAATGTAGGGATACTACTCCAAGGTAGTTTTATAGGGATACTACTCCAATGTGCTGTAGTAGTAGTATTGTAGGGATACTACTCCAAGGTAATTTTATAGGGATACTTCTCCAATGTGCTGTAGCAGTAGTAATGTAGGAATGCTACTCCAAGGTAATTTTATAGAGATACTACTACAATATGCTGTAGTAGTAGTAATGTAGGGATACTACTCCAATGTGCTGTAGTATTAGTAATGTAAGGCTACTACTCCAAGGTAGTTTTATAGGGATACTACTCCAATGTGGACTAGTAGTAGTAATGTAGGGATACTACTCCAAGGTAATTTTATAGGGATACTACTCCAATGTGCTGTAGTGGTAGTATTGTAGGGATACTACTCCAAGGTAATTTTATAGGGATACTTCTCCAATGTGCTGTAGTAGTAGTAATGTAGAGATACTACTCCAATGCGCTGTAGTAGTAGTAATGTAGGGATACTACTCCAAGGTAATTTTGTAGGGATACTACTCCAATGTACTGTAGTAGTAGTAATGTAGGGATACTACTCCAATGTGCTGTAGTAGTAGTAATGTAGGGATACTACTCCAAGGTAATTTTATAGGGATACTACTCCAATGTGCTGTAGTAGGAGTAATGTAGGGATACTACTCCAATGTGCTGTAGTAGTAGTAATGTAGGGATACTACTCCAATGTGCTGTAGTAGTAGTAATGTAGGTATACTACTCCAAGGTAGTTTTATAGGGATACTACTCCAATGTGGACTAGTAGTAGTAATGTAGGGATACTACTCCAAGGTAATTTTATAAGGATATTACTCCAATGTGCTGTAGCAGTATTAATGTACGGATGCTACTCCAAGGTAATTTTATAGAGATACTACTCCAATATGCTGTAGTAGTAGTAATGTAGGGATACTACTCCAAGGTAATTTTATAGGGATACTACTCCAATGTGCTGTAGTAGTAGTAATGTAGCGATACTACTCCAAGGTAGTTTTATAGGGATACTACTCCAATGTGGACTAGTAGTAGTAATGTAGGGATACTACTGCAAGGTAATTTTATAGGGATACTACTCCAATGTACTGTAGTAATAGTAATGTAGGGATACTACTCCAAGGTAATTTTGTAGGGATATTACTCCAATGTTCTGTAGCAGTAGTAATGTAGGGATGCTACTCCAAGGTAATTTTATAGAGATACTATTCCAATATGCTGTAGTAGTAGTGATGTAGGGATACTACTCCAAGGTAATTTTATAGGGATACTTCTCCAATGTGCTGTAGTAGTAGTAATGTAGGGATACTACTCCAATGCGCTGTAGTAGTAGTAATGTAGGGATACTACTCCAAGGTAATTTTGTAGGGATACTACTCCAATGTACTGTAGTAGTAGTAATGTAGGGATACTACTCCAATGTGCTGTAGTAGTAGTAATGTAGGGATACTACTCCAAGGTAATTTTATAGGGATACTACTCCAATGTGCTGTAGTAGTAGTAATGTAGGGATACTACTCCAATGTGCTGTAGTAGTAGTAATGTAGGGATACTACTCCAATGTGCTGTAGTAGTAGTAATGTAGGTATACTACTCCAAGGTAGTTTTATAGGGATACTACTCCAATGTGGACTAGTAGTAGTAATGTAGGGATACTACTCCAAGGTAATTTTATAAGGATATTACTCCAATGTGCTGTAGCAGTAGTAATGTAGGGATGCTACTCCAAGGTAATTTTATAGAGATACTTGTAATGATGGTAGATATAATTGATTTTTGTGTTCCTACCAGAGTTGTTAGCCGGCGCTGATAAACGCCACTGGCTTAAGGTATTTTTATACTTTCCTTTTTGCTGTATATAGCAAATATCTTTCTTGTCTTAGAGCAGGTGAATGCTCCTAAGGAAGAAGTCGAAACTGGCGATTTTAGGCTTGACTTAAAATTAATTCTTTATTACAAAAATCATTGTTTATATACTAAAATAACGGGATTAGAATACAACATTCTTGGAATTCCTTAAAACTAAATAAATTTCCAATAGCTTAATTTAGCCTAGCATATTATTTATAATTCCCATGCATAATAACTACATTTGCATGCATGGTAGACTTTAATAGATACTCTACACCCTAACCCTCTAGAAAAAAAATTATTTATAATTTTTGTTTTTTTTGTTTTTTTGTTTTGTTTTTAAATTTTCTTTAAGTTATTATTATTGTGATATTCTTTAAATGTGTTACCTAGATCTAGGACAGAGTTCACCCCTTTGTTTTGTATTATCTTATAAGGACCGTGGTACGGGGGCTGATATATTCTTCTATTGTAATTTCTTACTAAAGCCATGTCATGTCGCCTACGTTCAAATTCAATGGATTTATCTTTTTACTTTGCTCAACACGTTTTGATTTTGTTAACTCTATTAGCTCTTTTGCCTTCTGCAAGGAAAATCTTAGCCTTGCTCTTAATTCATTGACATATTTATCTATATTATAAACGGGTTTATTATCTAACCATTTATCGTTTGGTAAGTTTGGCAATTTTCCAAATATCAACTCGTATGGAGTATAACTAGTATCTATATGAGGCGTTGTATTGTATGCAAAACAGAAATAAGGGATCCAATAGTCCCACTCATACTGTTTGCAGAAGTTCAAGAGAAACTCGTTAAGTACCCTATGATTTCGTTCTATAGCACCCAGAGTCTCGTGGTGATACGGTGTGCTAAAGTGCTGTTTTATTTCTAAAAGTTTGCATTCCTCAGACATTAATTCATTCACAAATTCGGTACCGTTGTCTGATTTGAGTATTTTGAAATGACCGTATACTAAAATTACATTTTCTACCATACTTTTTGCAACCGTTTTCCTTTGTCTCAATAGGACATGCTATGACGTATTTCGTTAAGTCACACTGCATAGTTAATATATATCTGTATCCATTTGAATATCTAAATGGCCCTACAGTGTCTATTGACACAACTTCAAACCCAGTACTTGGTGTATCTGTTATTACAAGTTTCTCCTTCGTATGTCTTGCTTGCTTGTTAATTTTGCACTCTTTGCAATTCAGTATGTATTTCTTTATCATCTTGGTCATATTTTTCCATATATATCTCTGCTTGAGCTTTAACGTTGTTTTCCTGACACCCAAATGCCCTCCTATAACCGAGTTGTGGTACTGAGCGAGGATTTTGTTTTGTAATTTGCTATCGACTGTTCTTTCTGGTTCTTTGTAAACTAAAATTTTTAACCTTTCTCTGCTTGTTCTTTTTAGCGCATTGAACATATCTTTAAATTCCCTATATCCAACTATTTCGAATATTTTGTCGCTATCCCCTAACGCAAGTTCCTCTATTTCTAACGATAAAGCTTTCGATAGCAGCTTCTCCAATAACATCTGAGTGCTTATTGGATTATCACCACTTCTAATAACTATTTCTATGTCACTTACTATAACCTTAGGTATCTTTAGATTCCTCTCCACTTCGAATCTTATTTTTTTATGTTTTTTATATCCGAGATTGACGTACACTCCCATATAAAAAGTTGATCAGTCTTCTTATTGGAAATGTCGTTCTCGAGCTTGCTCTCATCCTGTGTATTTAAGTTCTTTTTCATAGTTCGTGTTATTGCTAGTGTTAAGCGCGGGCTCGTTTGCCTTGCTTAACCTTATAAAAGTCGATAACTTGGTGATTCACCACGTTATTAGAATGTTTAGGTGTTGATTATCCTAGTAGTTTCACCAGGATAATGCAATGTCCAATTCAGTCGTTCAAGTGGTACACAAGAATAACAAAGAATTGGCTTGTTGAAATTAAGTAACAAGTTAATGTTGACTGGATGAATGACAATAGTTCAATCACACATTTTATTAAAAACCTTATAGTATTTAAAGAAAAATTACAAATACAAATAATAACAAAATATAAAATTTACAATACAAAATAAAATTAAGAAGTAAAAAAATTGGTTTCATAATAAATCAAAAAATTGCAATGTAATCAATAACATTTTAAAGTGTTAAAATGTAAAATGATACAAAGAATTTTTTAGGCCAGAGACCGTTCACTCTTCTGCTGCACTAATTACTTTCCCACCGTTGGCAGAAAACAGATATTGGATTTCATAACCGTATGGCTGGTGAATTAAGTAAACGAATTATTTTCCCAGTAAAAGCCAAACATATATTATATTTCTCCAATATCTGACTTGTTCTTTGCTTTAGCCCGTGTACGAGTAAATAAATATTTTGTTTTAATTTAGAACTGAATTGTGCAAACGCGGTAATTCTCACGGCAAAGTGTGGGAAAATAAAAACGTAAAAAGAGGTACGGATTTTGTTCAAATATTATTAATTCTATTGAGAGTTTTTTTTTATTTTTATTTTTAATACGAAACAAAAAAAAAACTCAAAGGAATTAACATATTGCGGCCCCAAGGGGATTGAAAAGTGCGAATGAGCGATCTCCGGCAATTTATTTTGAAGTGCGTTAAGGTGTTGGTTCCAATGAAACATTCCAGTTGGATCGTGGAGACGGTTGTGGTGCTTCGGGGAGCGGTTCACGACTTCTCTTCATCCTTTGTTTTGCTATCAGGGTAATTATCACTGTTAAAATCAAGGCCAGTCCAACATAGCTAATTGTTAAGCTATGCACTTTATGGGTTGTTGCTAGTGGAACTTCTTGTCGTTGTGCCCTGACCTCTTCCTGCAGATGGGTTATCTTTTCAATTGTCGAAGTATATGACAGGGGTTGTGTCGTGTTGTTTACGTTTTCTTGGAGATGAAGGAATGATATCCCATTGCTTGTATATGATGAATGCAAGTTAGATGAGATGGTTCGATGCCCGTAGATGGTAATAACATCATTTTTCATTGCACATCCTGCTGGAAGCGTGAGCAACCCGGTACCTTCCAGCAATTGAGAACTGCTTTCACCCTTGCATACTGTGCTCACTTTGAGTTGCTGTTGAGTTGCAAGCAGCCACTGGTTCTTGTTATAAAGTTGGTACCATACATGATTGCTACTTATCAACTCTATATTGCAGCTTGAGTCGGATTCATTGTTGAATAAATGTATCTCACAGCGACAAATTGGAGAGCCTCTATGATATGCAGCTTGAATGTGTGGGCATAAGAAAATGTTATGCTCAAGCTTATTGCAGGTACTTAGCTTCAAGTCATCTAGAGGGAAATATTCGTCACGATGAGCGTTGAGAGCCATCATTTTAGTTGTTGGTATGACAGCCATTAAAGAGTTGTTCATTAGCTGTGGTACTGGAGTAATATAGAATAGGTCATATTGCCCTTGATGAGCTAGCGGAATAAACAAAGTGCAAATAATGTGCTGAGTTGAACTTGCTGCCTGAACGGTGACTACACCGTATAAATGAATAATGTCTGCAACTGGTAGTGTTAGATCCGTGGGAAGGTTCGCTTTTATTTTATCGACTTCACCCGAAAATTGTTGTGGGGTCAGTAGAACCGGACTAATTCGACCATGGTAAGTGTCCGCTAACAACGTGATCATAGATGTATGCATTTTTTGCAAATTGTTAGCAATTGCAAGTAACTGGACACTCAGTGATAAGATGATTTCCGATCGATGGTAGCTGTCGTTGTTTGTGAGGTAGAGTAGTTTGTTTATTTTATCGTTCATTTTTTCGAAGTTATCTTGCGTGCGTTGTTCAGACTGCTTCATGAGATTGAGGGTCGAATCGAGAAACGAGGTTTGATTCCGCAGAAGGCTCTGCAAGTGGGCTTCGTTGTTTTTTATACTATTAATAGTATCGGTCATTTCTGCTGCATATTTGGAGTCTAGAACGCCAAACAAGGAGCTTGCTATATTTCCAACAACGTCTATTGCTCCTCGTCGCTTCCTTCTTATGAAATTTTCCAAACCGTGCTCCATTTCATCCCTGAGATTTTGAAAATGGGATAGAAGTCCGTTGCATTGATGATTAAGGGATGAGTAATCGCATGCCCTTTTCAGCGCAGATGTACCATTCCTTAAAAGCTTTAATTCGTTATAGAACGGAGTCAGTTCGAAATAAATGAGGAGCTTCCATTCAGAGATGACAGGTTTAACTTGGCCAATGTTTTCAAAATGTAATCCAGGGGTACTGATGATTTGGGTGTACGTCACTTGTTGACATAGTATTACAGGGAGAACTAACGCTACGAGCATTAGAAAACCTGTCGTGTTTAGAGTACACCGTTTTGAGGGTGGCTCATTTATGGGTTTGCTCTTGGGTGAATTGTCTCTTTTTCGTGTTGGTTTCTCATCTGTTGTTTCATCGTTAACATTTGTTCCTTGTGGCTCCACAGGAAGAGGAGCCAGCAAGTGAATCGCTCGCTTAACGATACCACCAGATGTTTTTACATCAGCTGCTCTGACGAATCCGTCTTGACCGGGGTATATTTCAGTTACTTTTCCAAGACGCCATTTCATAACTGGTGTGTTGTCCTTAATTATAACTATGGTACCCCGTTGCAAATTTTGAGCCCGGGTTTGCCACTTGTTCCGTTGCTGGAGTTCACTGAGGTATTCCTGCGACCATCGTTTCCAAAATTGATGTTTTATTTGTGACACTAACTCCCATCGCTTTGTAAGAGTGGTTGAAGGTGAACTGGCAGTTGCATCCACTTGTGCTGTAAGAGGTTCACCAATCAAAAAGTGGCCTGGTGTTAGTGCAGCCTCATCATTCGGATTACCCGGCAACGGTGCAATCGGTCTTGAATTAAGGATTGCTTCGACTTCTACGATCACGGTTTCCATTTCTTCATAGGTCAGAGACGCGTTTGCCATTTCTTTCACTAGTAATCTTTTAGCAGATTTGACTGCAGCCTCCCATAGTCCGCCGAAGTGCGGGGCTCGTGGAGGTATGAAATGAAAACTGATGCCTTTGCTGACACACTCTTGTTGAATTTTTTCTTGAGCAGCTGTGGCGAAAAGAGCAGGTGACAACTCTTCTAATTGATTGCGAGCTCCCACAAAGTTTGTTGCGTTGCCACAGTAGAGATGCTGACAGTGACCCCTTCGGCCGATGAATCTTTTGAGCGCTCCAATGAAGGCGTCAGTTGTAAGGTCTGTTACAAGCTCCAGATGCACTGCCTTTGTCGAGAAGCAACAGAATACTGCGATATACGCCTTTTGGGGTCGCTTTCCTCGTGTTTTGAAGTGAACCCAGATTGGACCACAGTAGTCAACTCCTGCATTAATAAAGGGTCTTGCTGGTATTACTCTTGCTTCTGGCAAGTTTCCCATAATTTGCTGCAGAAGTTTTGGTTTCGCTCGTGCACATTGCACACATTTGTGCACAGTTTCCCGAGCCAAATGTTTACCTTTAATGGGCCAAAAACGTTGTCTTACGATTGCTAGAAGTGCTCCAGGGCCACAATGTTTGTTTTCCCTATGTATCGATTCAAATATTAGTTTACTTATTGTATCGTTATAAGGAAGCAACATTGGATGTTTGGCATTGAATGATAACGTGGATGCTTCTAATCTACCTCCGACTCTTAGTATGTTATGTTCGTCTAAAAATGGGGATAAGCTTTTTATTTGACTCGATCCTTTAAGTTCCTTTTTCTGTTGCAGCTGTTTAATGTCTTCTGTGAACGTACATCGTTGGGTGGTTCGAACAATGATGGCAAGCGCTTCGTGAAGTTCAAGAGGCGTCAGAGTTTGTTGGGTTTCTCTCTCGGGCTTGCAAGTTCTGGCGGTTTTGATGAATCTTAAAATGTATCCTATGATACGTTGGAGCCTTTTTAGTGAATTTCGCTGGTTGATGCTGTGCAAAAAGTTTTCACCATTGACAGCAATGAGTGAGTTGTAGGATCTTTGCTTCTGTTCAGGGGTGGGCAAATTAGGATCCAGGCCAAATCTGGGAGGCCAGTGCTTCTCGTCTCCATGCAGAAAAAATGGCCCATACATCCATTGGGGTGTATGCTGTAACTGTTGTGGATCCAATCCTCTTGATATGATGTCCGCTGGGTTATCTTTAGAACTCACATGTCGCCATTGCTCAGGTAGCGTGTTTTCTTGAATTGAAGCGATTCGATTTGCCACAAATGTGTGAAATGAAGAAGATCTTGAATGTATCCATGATAATACTATTTTTGAGTCGGACCAATAGAATGTTGGCGTTGTATTCATATCTAAGTCTAGTTTCACTTTTGCAGCTAAGTTAGCACCCAATTGTGCGGCACATAGCTCCAGTCTAGGCAGCGTTTGCTGCTTGAGTGGAGTTATACGTGATTTCGCACATAACAAGTATACTCTTATTGTTTTGTTTGGTAGTATTGTTCTCACATAAATTGCAGCGCCATACGCCCTTTCGGAGGCGTCGGAAAAAACATGAAGTTGAGTCTTGTTAGGAAGAACTCCTTTATAGATATGCCGATGCACTTGAAAGCTTTCAAGTTCACTTAGGTTGCTTCGAAAGGTTCGCCAGCGTGAGTCAAATTCTGAAGGAACTGCCTCGTCCCATGCAAGATTCAAGGTCCATAATTCCTGGATGAACATTTTGGCTCTGGCAATTACTGGCGACAGTATTCCTAGTGGATCAAAGATACGCGCCAAGTCTGACGTGACTGTTCTTTTAGTCACGGCTTTAATTGTTTGAATGTTGACCTTGATTTTAAGAAGGTCATCTTTAGGTACCCATACCAATCCCAGTGTTTTCGTGTAATCAGTTTCATCGGAGAAGTCAAGACTGACTTCTTGGTCATAACTGGGAATGTTCCGGAGCAGCTGGGCATGATTAGCGCACCATTTTCGTAGATGGAACCCGTACTTAGCCAAGACGTCTCGCAGCTGGCGCTGAGTTTCCAGGGCTGTATTCAAGCTATCGGCTCCACCTAGCCCATCATCGACATAAAAGTTCTTTTCCAAGAAACAGGCTGCTAAAGGAGCTTGAATCTTATTATCCTTGACTATTTCCTTCACACATTTGATTGCCAGATATGGTGCTGGTCTAGTACCATAGGTAACGGTATTTAATTGGAAGTAACTAATGGGCTCAGAGGAGTGATTTCGCCAGAGGACAATCTGGTACTGCCGGTCCTTGGGGTGGATATAGATTTGACGGTACATTTTCTCGATATCTGTTGTGAATACGAAACGCGGCAGCCGAAATCGCAATAGAACCGTAAATAGATCATTTTGTAGTGGTGGTCCAGTGTGCAGAATATCATTTAAGGATTTTCCTGAGGACGTTTTTGCTGACGCATCGAAGACGACTCTGAGTTTAGTTGTACTACTTTCGGGTCGTAAAACGCAGTGGTGAGGAATAAAGTATTTATGCCCCATTATTTCGTCTATATTGATTTTCGACATGTGCCCCATTGTTTCGTAGTCTTTCATGAATATCGCATATTGTTCCTTCAATGAAGCGTCTTTAGATAATCGACGTTCTAGTGCGAGGAACCGGTTGAATGCAATACTGTGTGAGGACCCTAATAACGATGTTTCAGCACAAAACGGCAATCGTGCTATGAATCGACCTTCATTGTCGCGTGTGGTATGCTGATTGAAATGTGCTTCGCACTGTGTATCATTCGGTGATAAATTTTGCTCTCTTCCTTCAACCTGCTCGAGTTTCCAAAATCGCTCAATAGCTGTATTTTGACAGCGGCCTGAAATTGTACACTGTTTGGTCAAATGACTGTGACTAAAACAATTAACACATAGTTTATGTTTCTGTATCAAATTTAGTCTGTTTGCGGGGCTTATCTGGATGAATTCTCTGCATCTATACAATGGGTGGCATTCTTGCTTGCAAACTAGGCATCGTTGGTTCTCATGGCGGGGATACGCCGTAAGCGTGCATGTTTTGCTGGCAGGAGAAAATGTCTTCTCTTTGTGTCCCATTGCCTCCAGAGTATGGAAGTAGTTCTCCAGAAAGGTAAGAAATTGGCTGACTGGTTGCATTTCCTTTGGGTTGGTGATCGATTGCTCATATTGAGTGTAGACAGGTTTGTCCAACTTTTTTACCAGAAGGTGTAGTAGGAGTGGATCCCATGTTGAGACTTCGATCCCCATATTAGAAAGAGCTGCCAGACATTCTTTCGTTGTATCGTGCAATCGCTTAACGGCCATTAATGTCGACGCACCCGATGGTTGATCTAGCAGTCTCTGAACCGCTGTTGCCACTATTAGTCGTTTATTATCATAATGATCCTGTAGTAACTGCCACGCGGCTTTATAATTGTCTGCAGTAACAGCGAGATGATTAATAAGCTTCGCTGCTTCACTAGTAACGTTGGTCTTTAGATAATACATTTTGTGAGCGTCTGACATCCGTTGCTCATGAACAGTTTTCTTAAATAAGTCAGAAAACGATGTCCATTTCATATAATCACCTTCAAATTTAGAGATAGTGATTGTGGGTAAAGGTAGGGTAGATGGTCTAGCCATAGTCTCTGTGGATGAGTGGTGGTTGTGGTTAGCCGTGGTAAGCTGGATGATCGCTAACTGAGCGGCTTGTTCGAGGTGGATGTATCTGCTTGTGTCATAACCAGCGAGGTCTGGATCAGGATATTTATCCAACACTTCATCATTAAGTAGTTCTAGCTGCTGCCATAGTTTGGTGATGGTGGTCTTTTTAACATCGTTATAAGGCCCATCCTGACCTGACTGCAACTGGAGGCCGTCTAGCTGTCTAGCCAGAGCTGCCATCTTTCCAAGGGAGCGGCTGATTAAACCATCGTGGCCACTTGTAGGTTGTGGGGGATTGCTAATGACTTTGGGCTCGTCGCCCACCTTTGACGGTAGGTCATTAGGGTTTTTGGCGATTGCTCCATTGCCTTGGTAAGTGAGCTCGTGTTCCATTAGAGCTATATATTTGGATGCCATTGACTGGATTTGATTATAGCGGTCTGCAGTGAAGTATTCATCTTCCATATGAATATCCTTCAGAGTCCGTAATTTGGTATCTGCCTCATCAAATTCTGTCCAAGCTGTAGTCAGCCGCGACAATCGTTCTTTGTAGTACGTTGGGGTTTTGCGGCTAGCTGAGTCCTTGGTAAAGTTGCGGATGATTGTGGCGATATGCTCGCCGGTCTCCTTCAGTTGGCGAAGAAGCTGCTCTGCGGATTCCATATTGCTTTGTTGATGCCTTTTGGGAGGTTATTTAAGAGTTGTAGTAGGCTGCTTGTTGCTTGTGATGCAACGTTGTCTGTGATTGGGCGCCTGTAGTTTGTGGTTGGTCGCTGATGTAATGATTGTGAATTGTTCACTTGAAGGACCTTTTGGTTTTTCTAACCTCGTGTCCTGTCACGGTCGCCAAAATGTTAAGCGCGGGCTCGTTTGCCTTGCTTAACCTTATAAAAGTCGATAACTTGGTGATTCACCACGTTATTAGAATGTTTAGGTGTTGATTATCCTAGTAGTTTCACCAGGATAATGCAATGTCCAATTCAGTCGTTCAAGTGGTACACAAGAATAACAAAGAATTGGCTTGTTGAAATTAAGTAACAAGTTAATGTTGACTGGATGAATGACAATAGTTCAATCACACATTTTATTAAAAACCTTATAGTATTTAAAGAAAAATTACAAATACAAATAATAACAAAATATAAAATTTACAATACAAAATAAAATTAAGAAGTAAAAAAATTGGTTTCATAATAAATCAAAAAATTGCAATGTAATCAATAACATTTTAAAGTGTTAAAATGTAAAATGATACAAAGAATTTTTTAGGCCAGAGACCGTTCACTCTTCTGCTGCACTAATTACTTTCCCACCGTTGGCAGAAAACAGATATTGGATTTCATAACCGTATGGCTGGTGAATTAAGTAAACGAATTATTTTCCCAGTAAAAGCCAAACATATATTATATTTCTCCAATATCTGACTTGTTCTTTGCTTTAGCCCGTGTACGAGTAAATAAATATTTTGTTTTAATTTAGAACTGAATTGTGCAAACGCGGTAATTCTCACGGCAAAGTGTGGGAAAATAAAAACGTAAAAAGAGGTACGGATTTTGTTCAAATATTATTAATTCTATTGAGAGTTTTTTTTTTATTTTTATTTTTAATACGAAACAAAAAAAAAACTCAAAGGAATTAACAGCTAGTATTTCCTTTGGTTTTTTGTTTTCTTCTGTGGGAATTAATGCTTTTAACGTGCTAGTATTTATTACTATTCTAGACAATGCGTCATTTTACTTTGCCTTTTTTGTACGCTATTTCGAAGTCGTAGTCACACAGATCCAATTTGATCCGCGTCATTTTGGACGATGGATTCTTATGCGAGAACAATGACACTAACGGTCTGTGGTCGGTTACCACATAAAACTTCCTGCCATAAAGGTATGGTCTAAAAAAATGTATGCCCCAATGAATTGCTAATAATTCTTTCTCTATGGTCGGCTTATTTACGTCATGTTTGGACAACGTTTTGCTGGCATACAATATCGGTAGGTCTGTTCCAATATTGCCTTGTGACAGTACTGCTCCAAGTGCGAAATTAGAAGCATCTGTCGTTAATATAAATGGTTTGTTAAAATCTGGGTACTGCAGAATTGGTGGTGTTATTAACTTTGTTTTCAACGTCTCAAATGAATGTTGACAATTTGCATCCCACTCAAAAGTTTTATTTTTCTTTAGCAGCGAATTTAAATTTCCCGCTATTTTTGCGAAGTCTGGCACGAATCGCCTGTAATAATTACAAAACGCTATGAAGCGCCTAACGTCATCAGTATTTTTGGGAACAGAATAACTTTCTATTACCTTATGTTTGGAAGGATCCGTACATACACCTTTTTCGGTAATTAAATGGCCTCAATACACCACCTCTGATTTAAGAAACCTGCATTTACCCGTGTTTAACTTTAAGTTGTATTGCCTTAGCTTTTGAAATACTTTCGATAAGTTATCGTGATGGTGTTGTACACTGCAGCCAAATACGATAATATCATCTACATATAAAAATGCCTCAGCGCTCAAACCACTTAGCGCTATAGTTAACATTCTGTTCACCACAGTGAACAATATGGTGCAGCTAGCCCCAACCCTGACAACTAAATCAACAATACCCCCAACACAAAGAGCTGCAGCCAACGTCGATCGCTATAAATTTTAGTCAACACATTAGTTCGTGATACCCTCGTCCCTAAAAGTCGATTAAAAGTTTATAATTACCATAGTGTAAAAAAAAAAACTTGGAAAAAACATAAAATCACTGAAAAAGGAAAAAAAGAAGTTCAAACCAAATCTGAATTAAAATTAAATAGAAAATAAAATTTTTGCAAAAAGAAAAATAAACCAACTTTAGTATACTTATAAACGAAAGGAAATATAAAGGTGCTAAAATTACTTAAATTAAGAAAACAACAAAACCTAAATTTATACTAACTCAACCTTAAATTCCTTAAGGTGCACATTTGTATTTATCCAAGTGTTAATTTACAAGATAAAACCTAAGATCACAATTTCAAAAAGAAACCCCAAATTTATATTAACTTACCCTTAAAACCCTTAATTTGTGCATTTATATTTATACAAGTTAAATTAAACAATAAAAAAAACTAATAAATAACACTAATTAAAATTAAAAGTGAGATAGAGTAAAATTTCAATACATATGAAATATAAACTGAATATATATATTAGTATACATCCTATTTTGAAATTGCTATATACTAAACTTGAAAGGTCAATAAACACATAATTAAATATTATAACGTTTCTGAAAAATATGCATTTCATTTAAAAATTCCTGGAAGTTGAGAATAGCATAAGTATATCCCTAACCCCTTTTAACCCGTTTAAATATGGTCCTTAAGAGTGAAGAGTGAACAAACAGTATACAGTCCACACAAAAATATATAGAAAAGAATAAATTTACATACACAAAGTGGTTATAGGTACTATATATAATAATTTTAAAAGACAAATAAAGAATATAATAACACAGTACCAATTATTAAATACAAACCAATAAAAATAAAAAAAACCATAAGTGTAACAACATACAAATCTATATACTCAACTACTATTTATGTGCATAAACGAAAAATAAAGTGCAAAGGAACATAAATAAAAGAAAGAATTTATTTTACATTAAACATCACAAATAAAAAGCAAATATAATCATTAAACAATACAAGTAATTAAGCAATCTCACCCAAAAAATAAAAAGTGCAAAAACTCGGACAACATTACAAACAAGTACTATAACCAGGTTACAGTGTCATGCAAAACTACACAACTGTGGCATAAATATAATATTTTTACTTACACTAAAATATTAAGAAAAAATTAAATTGGTTTAACTAAAAATAAATAAAATAAAAAACAAATAAAAATAAGAACCCAAATACAAAATACACACAGTAAATAAACGACCAGAGTTACATCGACTTAAAGGACGTATACAACAGCAACACAACCCAACCTAAAGAAAACAAATAAAACAAGAGATAGTTAAACTCTCGTGAAGGTTTGTACACTAAAACCTGCAAGGTAAGTCTGTATATTTTACAACTTACACACATAATTGTACTCAAGGTTTCAATTATATTTGCCTTCAGTCTAAAAGCAATAAAGTAAAATATCTTACAAAGACAACCAATCCACCCAATAAATAATTAATTGGGGGCATTTACATTTATTGCTGTGAAGAATAAGTAGTAACCAACACGTTGTATAGTGAAGATAATTATTCAATATACATAAGATAAAAGTGGTCTCCTGGTAAAATTTTCCCTTCACTGTAAACTTAGTGAACTTAAAACACAAAGTGTTTGTACATTTAAAATACTTAACCCTTGAATACCCAAATTTATATAAAAAATAATAATAATCATGTCTACATTAAAATCTTTGGCACGGGATTTAGATAATTATATTGAATCCAATATAAGAGATTTTGAGGAAGATTATAAAAATACCGTAGAATACTCTCAATCTTTACCCGCTCTAAATTTAAAAAAAGGAACTAGAAACCTTATGGTCAGATATTGACAAGAAGTTCAAAAAGATCAGGGAGTCTCCTGAATTAAATGACCCAAAACAGGCTGAGGCTATTCAATTTACTCAAATTACCCGAAATATTAGAGCAGCAAAAAAATTTTATAGAGGATCAATGATTGAAATTGAAGAGTCCATCGAGAAACTCACTAAGTCAGATGAAACACTTAACTCCTCTACAGAACACATACTTACACAACCCAAGGATTCAGTATCATTTAATGTTCCCCCTTGTGACATGCCAATATTCAGTGGAGATTTTAAAAATTGGGCATCATTCCGGGACCTTTTTAAGGCCATGTATGGAAATAATACCCGTTTAAGTGGCGTTGAAAAACTGTTCCACTTGAAGCAAAAAACTACTGGAGAAGCCAAAGAAATAGTAAATAACGCACCCTTGACAAATGAAGGTTTTCTTATTGCATGGAACCAATTGGTTTCTCAATATGAGAATAAAAGAATGCAAGTTAATGTGCAATTGAAAACACTTTTAAATTTACCCGCAGTAAGTACCATGTGTAGTGCATCAATAAGAAAGCTGCAAAGAAAGATAAACTGTTGCATTTCAAACTTAAATACCCTAGATGTTGACACAGATAATTGGGATCCAATTCTCGTTTATCTGTGTTCAACAAAGTTACCCAGAGAAGTAAGAAGAGAATTTGAAAAGACTCTAACTAATTGTGCAGAAATGCCGTCGTGGACGGATCTAGATTTATTTTTAACCAACACATATAAGGAATTGACATCGGTGAATGATATTCTAGATCAAGGCACATACCACAACAGCAACTCTAAACCCAAACATTTTCAAGAAAATAAGATCCCTTTCGATAGAAGGGGGAAAACATTTTACAATGTAACCTACCCAAACAAAGATAACCACCCAAAAATCAAACCTCAAAATGAACAAAGATTCTCACAAACTACCCACCCTAAAACCCAAAGTAGTACAAGTTTACAAAATAGCCCAATTCAACCCAATAAACCCGATGGGTCAATTTGTAAGCTGTGCAAAAGTAATCACACCATCAGAGAATGTTCAGAGTTTACGTCTATGGGCGTAAACGAGAGGATTGAATTTGTTAAAAAGAATGGAATATGTTACAATTGTTTAGCCATCGCACACATTATAAAGGATTGTCGTAGCACATTCAGTTGCAGATATTGCGGTGGAAGACATAATACCCTGCTGCACAAACCCAACTCAAACACAAACACACAGCTCGATGATAATCAACCATCAACTTCTCGAAATGCAGCACAATCTTTCTCAACACACACCCAATCAAGCAAACCCTTATTAGATGACAGAGCGAAGCTATTAGGAACAGCTATTTTGAATGTTGAGGTACATGGCGAAAATTTTTCAGCTAGAGCGCTAATTGACCCAGCTTCAGACTTCTCATTTATTTCAGATAAACTTAGACGCAAGTTGCAATTACCCACTACCCCAATTGTTGCTGAAATTTCAGGAATAAATGAGGTTGTCTCAGCGCGATCAAACAAACTATGTAATGTTTTGTTAAGATCAAACACCCAAAGCAATTTCAAGTTGAATATTCAAGCAATTGTTGTGAGAACGCTTACTAAGAACTTACCAACTCAGAATTTAAACCCAATACCCGCAAACAAATTGCATAACATTCAATTAGCAGATCCACAATTTTATGAAAGCAGGCCAATAGATTTTCTAATTGGCAGTGATGTTTACCCACAGATTTTAAAATCTGGTGTTAGGAAAGATTTTCTTAACACATTAGTCGCTCAAGAAACTCAGTTTGGATGGATTTTGACTGGACCCATTCAAAATTCACATAGCACACAACCCATAGTTTCATACTTTAGTTCTGTAGCGCTAGATAAGGTTTTAACAAAGTTTTGGGAAATTGAAGACATACCCAAGGCACCCAGTAATGCTGAGGAAGACATAAATTGTGAGGAAAATTACGCAACAACCACTTGCAAATTATCTAGTGGCCGTTATCAGGTTAATCTACCATTTCGCTACCCACCCGTCACATTAGGAAACTCTCGCCATATAGCAATGGCACAGTTTTTACGAAATGAGAAGAATTTATTAAAGAAACCTGAATTGAAAATCGAGTATGATAGTGCATTACAAGAGTATATTGACTTAGGTCATATGAAACCCGTTCATTACTACCCGAATACGTCTTGAAACACCCAATACTATCTACCCCATCATGTGGTAGTTAAACTAGATCGCGTTACAACAAAAGTTAGAGTTGTTTTTAATGCGTCTAGCAAAACATCTAATGGCAATAGCTTAAATGATGCACTATACACTGGTCCCACCCTACAACAAGATTTAGTTGTACTTATCTTGAAATGGTGCTTTTATCAGTTTGTTTTTAACGCCGACATTACAAAAATGTACAGGCAAATTCTGTTAAACCCTAACCAAACACCCTTTCAACGTATACTATTTCGTACGAGCGTCAATGAACCCATTCAAGATTATGAACTGCAAACAGTAACATTTGGAGTTAACTGCGCTCCATATTTGGCTATAAGAACCCTACATGAATTAGCCAAAGACATTCAACACACCCACCCGATTGCTTCAAAAATTCTGAAGAGTAATATGTATGTAGACGATGTTTTAGCTGGAGATCACACGATTGAAGAAGCTAAAATTGCGCAAGCCCAATTAATCTCAGCTCTCGATTCTGCGGGATTTCCTCTACGTAAATGGACGTCTAACACAAAGGAGTTATTAAGTAGTTTACCCGAAACACATTTACTTTATGTTGATTTGCTCATGCTACCCGACTCAAATAATGCAAAGACATTAGGCATAAGATGGAATGCTAGGGAGGATACGTTTTTCTTTAGTGTTCCAATTATTGAGAGGAAATCTTCATACACAAAGCGGACTGTTCTATCGCATATAGCACGTCTATTTGACCCAGCTGGCTGGTTAGCACGAATTGTGATTTCTGCTAAAATTATTATGCAGCAAATATGGCAAGATGGTACAGCTTGGGATGAATGTCTAACCCCACACACCCTAATCAGATGGAATAAATTTTAACAGTTCTATGATGATATTGATCAAATTCGTATTCCGAGATGGATTCATTTTACGCCGTCAGCAAAAGTTGAGCTTCATGGCTTTTCAGATGCGTCTGAAAAGGCATATTCAGCTGTGGTATATGCCCAAATTACACTCCCAGATGAATCTTGTATCGTAACCCTACTACTAGCTAAAACGAGAGCGGCGCCAATTAAGGTTGTCTCTCTACCAAAATTGGAGCTCTGTGGTGCGGTATTATTAGCTAATATTACCCATAATTTAATGATACAGCTTAACCTCCCACAACTTCAAACATATTTTTGGACAGATTCATCTATAGTTTTAGCTTGGCTGAGTAAAACACCCAACTCATGGAAAACGTTTGTGGCCAACAGAGTTTCTACCATTCTTGAAACTGTAGGAGTGGATAACTGGAACCATGTTGCCTCACACGAAAACCCTGCTGATGTTGCTAGTCGAGGATGTAATGCTGAAGAGTTGAAGGAGGACGAATTATGGTGGAATGGACCTGTCTGGCTAAAAGAAGACCCTTCAAAATGGCCGAAAACACAAAAACCATTTGAAACACAAGCGGACGCTAAAGTTGTCCACTCGTTATACACTTCGGCTAAATACTAGTAACCCTTTAGAAAACAAAAATGATACTCACTCAGACATATTGCTAAGATTTTCTAAGTTATCGAAGAGTACTGTCGTATGTCTATCGATTTATTGATCGAACATCATTGACCCGAACCCAGACAACCAAAAGTGATAGAATTATCGTGAATAGAAATAATGCTCAGTCCAGCAAAGAAATAATTGAAAGATTGTTAACCCACTCTAGTATTGATCTTGATACGAGCGAAATAAAATTAACTCAGGATAGACTCATCATTCTATGTCAATCTAAATACTTTGAAGAAGACTATAATTGCCTTAAAAAACAACACCCACTCACAAAAAAAAGCAGTTTACTCACTCTAACCCCTTTTCTAGATTCTGCCAATATTATGCGGGCAAACGGCCGACTAGCTAGCTCCAATAGTTTAACATATTCTGAAAGACACCCAATATTACTACCCTATAGAAGTCAGCTTGCAAGATTATTAACCCTACATGTGCATATGGTGACTTTGCATGGAGGAAACAAGCTCATGTTAAGAGTATTAAGATCTGGCTTTTGGATTCCGAAGCTTCAGAATCTTATTAGCTCTGTAATACACAACTGTATACCATGCACAAGGTATAAGAATAGACAAGCTACCCAATTTATGGCAGCTTTGCCGTCAGAACGCACCCAAATTGCAAGACCATTTTATAATGTTGGAGTTGACTTTGCCGGGCCATTTGATATTAAGGTCTATAATGGCAGAAACTGTAAAATACACAAAGGTTATGTATGTGTGTTTGCCTGTTTTGCAACAAAGGCAATACATTTGGAGCCTACATTAGACCTATCAACCCAAGCCTTTATGGCAGCATTCGCTCGATTTTTTTCGAGGCGGGGATGCCCTGTCGCCATTTACTCTGACAATGGGACAAACTTTGTTGGAGCAAAACAATTGTTGAAGAAAGAATGACAGGAGTTCTTGAAACAATTGAAGGGGTCTGTGGTATCTTCTAGTAGTTTCCAAAATTTGACGTGGCACTTTATACCACCAGGAGCTCCACACATGGGAGGTCTATGGGAAGCTGGAGTAAAAAGCTCCAAATCCCACTTGAAGAAGCTGAATACTTTGAAGTACACGTTTGAAGAATTAGCTACACTCTTAGCCAGAATCGAAGGATGCCTCAACTCAAAACCCTTAAGCCCGTCCAGTGAAAACCCACAAGATCCTAGTCCTTTAACCCCAGGTCATTTTTTGATAGGATCACCCATACTCACCCCTGCAGAGCCCGACTGCAGCCATGCAAATCTCACTTTGGCAAATAGATGGCAAAGACTGAAAATTCAGTATCACAACTTTTGCAGACGGTGGAAAGATGAATATCTTAAAGAGCTGCATAAAAGATACAAGTGGAAACACCCTAAACGACAAGTTGAGGGTGATGACGTTGTTTTATTCGACAGGACAACCTACCTCCTAACGAATGGCTACTCGGACGAGTTATTAACACTTACCCTGGTACAGATGGACTAAGTAGAGTTGTTGACCTACGCACGTCGACTGGAGTCTTAAAACGTCCAATAACCAAAGTTGTAGTTTTACCCACCCAATAAACTAACCAAATATATATATATATATATATATATATATATATATATATATATATATATATATATATATATATATAACTATATATTCACTCGTCATAATTATAACTAACACTATTCATATCTCATTTGCTTCCTAATTCATCTCCATATATTTCATATCACACTGCACAGATAATGGCACCTAACAACAACAAAGATAGGCATTCTAAACGAAACAACGCCCCAAAAACCCATGGGAAACACCGTCAAGGCCAGCGTCAACAGGCGCGACGTCATTTTGGTTGTGGATTGTGTCAAGCAGACCACAAGTTGCCCACATGCAAAAGGTTCTTTTCTCTGAATATATCAGAAAAATACAAAACCGCACTCCGTTTGCACTATTGCATTAATTGTTTGGCCCGAAACCATCTAATTGGAAACTGCACGAGCAAGGCCCGATGCAACAAATGTGGTGGAAAGCATCATTCCAGTTTACATGGACCAGAGCGCATATTGAAAAATATTCTTGATCGCCCAAATAGTTCGTCTTCCTTAGGAAAGAATAAACCCCCTGGACCTACTCCTTGACGGTCGCCAAAACAAATAACGGCGGCCTTTGGTTTGCCCACTTCGCTACAAAAGATACTTGTGCCGACTGCACACATTTGTATGATGACCGACGATGGTTGCGTGTCACTGAGGGCCATCGTAAATGCGAGCACTACTTCATCCCGAATATCCAACGAATTGGTTGAGCGGATACGTCTAAACACCTTTAAAGTGGAAGGGAAAAAATACACGAAAGCCATTATTACTCCCAACATGTCATCCACCATTAAATACGAAATGTACCTTTTGGTCAGTAGAGAGCTACCAAAAAACCCATATTCCGGGCCCTTTAAAGAGTCCATAAAGGAGAAGGTGGAGAATCTGGCACTAGCAGACCCCTCTTTCTATTGCAACGATGCGGTTGAAATTGAATTAGGTGGAGACTTGTATAGTAGCATACTTAAAGACAACATAATTCGCATGGATGGTGGAGCACTATTAGCCCAGGATTCCTCGTTGGGCTGGCTCATTATGGGCTCATATTCCGGCTAAACCCCTACCCAACCAAATCTTAAGTATATTACTTACCCATTAACCCATTAAACTTACACAACTTTCTTTAATTTGGATATCAATTAAAGTCCACCCTTTTCTTTCAGATGTCGAGGCGGGGAGAATGTTCACCACAGTGAACAATATGGTACAGCTAGCCCCAACCCTGACAACTAAGTCAACAATACCCCCAACACAAAGAGCTGCAGCCAACGTCGATCGCTATAAATTTTAGTCAACACATTAGTTCGTGATACCCTCGTCCCTAAAAGTCGATTAAAAGTTTATAATTACCATAGTGTAAAAAAAAACTTGGAAAAAACATAAAATCACTGAAAAAGGAAAAAAGAAGTTCAAACCAAATCTGAATTAAAATTAAATAGAAAATAAAATTTTTGCAAAAAGAAAAATAAACCAACTTTAGTATACTTATAAACGAAAGGAAATATAAAGGTGCTAAAATTACTTAAATTAAGAAAACAACAAATCCTAAATTTATACTAACTCAACCTTAAATTCCTTAAGGTGCACATTTGTATTTATCCAAGTGTTAATTTACAAGATAAAACCTAAGATCACAATTTCAAAAAGAAACCCCAAATTTATATTAACTTGCCCTTAAAACCCTTAATTTGTGCATTTATATTTATACAAGTTAAATTAAACAATAAAAAAAAACTAATAAATAACACTAATTAAAATTAAGAGTGAGACAGAGTAAAATTTCAATACATATGAAATATGAACTGAATAAATATATTAGTATACATCCTATTTTGAAATTGCTATATACTAAACTTGAAAGGTCAATAAACACATAATTAAATATTATAACGTTTCTAAAAAATATGCATTTCATTTAAAAATTCCTGGAAGTTGAGAATGGCATAAGTATATCTCTAACCCCTTTTAACCCGTTTAAATACATTCTTTGGAAACTATTGGAGGATATTTTTAACCCAAATGGAAGACGTGTAAATTGAAAATTACCATTTCTGGTTGAAAATGCGGTCAGCGGCCTTGAACTCTTATCCAAATTAATTTGGTGAAACGAACTGGTCATATCTAGTGTGGAGATATATTTTGCTCTTCCTAGCTTATCAAGAACATCCTCTATTTTTGTAAGCGGAAATTTGTCATTCACTATTCTTTCATTTAATTTACGAAAATCGACCACTAGACGCCATTTTTTTGTATCATGTACGGATTTCTTTGGTATTACCATTAATGGTGAATTATACGGACTGACCGAGGGTTCGATAATCTCATCTTTTAGTAGCTTGTCTATTTGTTCATTTATTTCCTTCATCTGTGATTCGGGTAGCCTATATGGTTTTATGTATACAGGCGTTAAGTCTGTTGTTTGAATTTGCTGTGTGTAAAAGTTATTCATTGACAACCTCTCGTTATCAAGGTGAAAAATATCACTATACTCAGTAATTAGATTAATTAAAGAATGCCTGGCTTTTTGGTCTGTCGACTCAATATTTAAATCTCCTAGTATTTTCCCTACTCGCTCTTTGTCTTCCCGTTGAACACTAGTGTGGTGTTTGTATATATTTTACTCTGACAATTGTTTCGTTTCTAATCTCAACTCATCCAATACTACATCTTCATCATTCGTGTTTAATAATTTTACGTGTTGTATGCCGACAGCTGGTATAATACAGTTTCCTACGTAAACTCCTGAAGTTATTTCTTTGTTTAAAACCACACTTTCTTCCTCTGTAACTACATTAACAGGTACTATCGCCTCAGATCTCGCGGGAATAATTATCTTTGCACTGTAAATTCGTTTTGGAGCAATTGGCAATATAAACTCTTCGTTTGCTATACGGAAGGTTATTGTGTACGTCTCAAAATCAATTTTACACATATGCTTTTCTAAAATATCTCTTCCTATGATTCCATCGGTGCTGATTGGGAAATCATTTTCAACTATATGAAACTGGTGATTCAAAAGTTTATTTCCAAATTGAAGGCTCAAATTCGCTATACCTACACTCTTTATTGTATCTAAAGTGATACCACTTAGTAACGATATACAATT
Organism: Linnaemya tessellans; assembly: GCA_951800035.1. NCBI lineage: Eukaryota > Metazoa > Arthropoda > Insecta > Diptera > Tachinidae > Linnaemya > Linnaemya tessellans. The sequence goes on from OX637537.1 coordinate 17,943,446, forward strand.
TCTATATATCTCTTCTATATCTCCCAACTTACAGATAGATATATCAGCTCCTGTATCTACTAAAAATGTTAAATCTCCTTTTATGGTTTTACACGTTATTGTCACTGAATTGTCAGTGGTAGTTGAAAGTTTGAATATTTTTCGCCCTTCTGGATAACAATTTTTGTTATCCGGCGCTTCTAGTTTCCCTGATTACGACCATTATTATTTCCCCTGTACGAATAGTTTCTACCCGCATTATATCTTGACGAACTGTCAACGTTGTAACTATTATTAAAGTTAATATTATTATTTCTGTTTCTACCATTGCTATGAAACCTATTATGCTCTCCACTGTAGTTGCTATTATTATTGCGGATTCTATTGTGGTTATTGTTGTTTGCACGATTGTTGTTGTTATATGAGTTGTGGATGTTGCGCTCATCTGTAAAACTACTATTATTTCTTTGCCTATAAAACTGTCTATTGCCTCTCTGCGAACTATAATTATGTCCGTTTTTTCGTCTTCAAACTCTGAAAATATTGCTACCACTACTTTGCAAATCCCTTTCCATCATTAAACATTTTTCCGCTGCTTCATTTAACGTCTTATTAGTACATGCCATTAACGTACTCTTGTATTCGACGTTGACCCCTTTCATAAACACATTCAGAGCCATGCTTTTGGTCATTTTATAAAATGCGCTCTTCGCCTCTTGTGTGGGATTTTCCAATGCTTTTATCTCAAAACTGGTTAATTGTTCAGACAGCAGTGCAACTTTTTCTCTATATGCCACTATGCTCAGACTTGTTTGCCTAACCTTTCCAAATTCAGTTAAAACCTGTTGCAGCGTTCTGGGATTAGGATACGCTTCTGTTAATGACCTTTTCAATTCTTCAAATGTAGTCGGTCTTCTTGAACGTCCCATAACACTCCTAACATGTGACGCGAGCTTAAAATTATAGACATACTTAACGAAAATCTCTCTATCTTCTACTCGCAACATATCATGAAGCAATTCTGTTTGCACTATAAAATCCTCCAGCGCCTCATATGACCCTTTAAAAACTTGTACGTTTTTTCCTACTACAGATATATCGAAATTCGCCATACTTCTGAAAATATTAGTATCTGCTTTTACTTTAGTTGTTGAGGTAGTTTGTTCAATTACTTTTGCTTCTTTATAATCTTTGGTGCTTAACTCTTCTACTGTAGAAAACAGTCTTTCATATAAATCGTTAAATTTGAACGCCAGCGACCTGGTTTCTTCTTCTTCTAATAAATTTTCAGAAATTCTATCAACTTCCTTCCTTATGTACCCTAAACGTTTTAATTTTTCTGCTTTAAATTCAGAGGAGTAAACTCTATCCTTACTCTTTCTTAAATTCTTATCTAACTTCTCTAATTCACTATAACCTTCTTTCAATTTTTCCATAGATAATATTAATAAATAAAGAAAACCTTATGTCTAACATAAATTGTAAAAAAAAGATGGTAATATTGTTAAAAAAAATTCTTTTCTGGCAGTGCTTAATTTAATATGGTTTAAATTAAAATTCTTATTGTCACCCTGTGTTTACCAACACTACTTTACAATTTAGTGGCAACCTTTTTTCCAAGCAGTTGGAATTGACAAGTATATTTTTTTTTTATCCAGTGCTTCTTTTATCAAACTTGTTTTATCTTCCCTTAAATTTTCTTTTTTTTCTTAAATCATTTTATTGCAAAATTAGTTTTTAATATTAATTTTAAACTCAGTGTGTGTATAAATAAAAAAATTTAAATTTTTGCGGTGCTTCGCCATTTCAGCCTCCAATAAATCAATTTGTGCCCAAACTTCACTTGCTCGCTGCCAAGATGGCGGTGGGTATGCCTCCACAACAGCTCGTAGCGCAGCCAACTTTCTTCTTAGACGCACAATTTTTCCACCTCTTCGGTGCCTTGGCCGTTGTATCTTGGGAATCGCGGTAAGTAACTCGTCTACCTTCTTCTGTTGTCTCCTACGGTACTCCTCTATCGTGATGGGTTTAGGGCCAGCAGTTATCGGGGTAGCTTTATTTATAGGTTTCCCCTTTGTCGTGTCCGCAGGTTGATACTCCTCCGTGGGGATTTTATTGTCCTTCGGATTTGGCAGGATCGCCATGTAATGATGGTAGATATAATTGATTTTTGTGTTCCTACCCGAGTTGTTAGCCGGCGCTGATAAACGCCACTGGCTTAAGGTATTTTTATACTTTCCTGTTTGCTGTGTATAGCAAATATCTTTCTTATCTTAGAGCAGGTGAATGCTCCCAAGGAAGAAGTCGAAACTGCCGATTTTAGGCTTGACTTAAAATTAATTCTTTATTACAAAAATCATTGTTTATATACTAAAATAACGGGATTAGAATACAACATTCTTGGAATTCCTTAAAACTAAATAAATTTCCAATAGCTTAATTTAGCCTAGCATATTATTTATAATTCCCATGCATAATAACTACATTGGCATGCATAGTAGACTTTAATAGATACTCTACATACTACTCCAATATGCTGTAGTAGTAGTAATGTAGGGATACTACTCCAAGGTAGTTTTATAGGGATACTACTCCAATGTGCTGTAGTAGTAGTAATGTAGGGATACTACTCCAAGGTAATTTTGTAGGGATACTACTCCAATGTACTGTAGTAATAGTAATGTAGGGGTACTACTCCAAGGTAATTTTGTAGGGATATTACTCCAATGTGCTGCAGCAGTAGTAATGTTGGAATGCAACTCCAAGGTAATTTTATGGGGATACTACTCCAATGTGCTGTAGTAGTAGTAATGTAGGGATACTACTCCAAGGTATTTTAATAGGGTCAATATGTTATATTTATTAACTGATTATCTGAGATATTAGAAAACTTTTCAAGCAGAAAACGTTTTTAAGAACTACTTAGGCGTAAACCTATAGCCTTTGGTACAGATATTTAAATTGTACCAAATTACTCGAGGTGATATCACGATACCAACAAAGACGTAGTGGTACAAAAAAAGTACAATTGTGTCACGATTTCCATCCGTGCTCCAAGGTAATGTTTTCAATAGGAAAAAATTATACACATGAGTGCAAATGAAATTCTCATTTGAGTAGTGTAAGATAAATTTAGAGTTTGAGAATTCAACAAAAAAATTTATATAAAAGAAAGTGCAAAACTAAATTTTTAGTTATCACTCTTCAAAGTTACTTGAAATTACGTCAATGAAAAATGGTATGAACGTTGCATATTATTAAAACTCTTTAAATTAAATTAAAAATTTTTTAAATTTTTTTATTTTTTTAGATCTATCAACAATTAGTTAACATCGCCCGAGGATTAAAATCCGAGTACACCAAAATTGATGATATTCCTTTAAATGAACCACAAAAAATTTTAAATTTTGAGTGAATAGTTACACAATATGGATCAAAAGTCATAGCGTATTTAGACAACAATAAATGGTTTTATTTACCCCAAAGAATGGTTAAGTACTTAAACAGAGAGGACCCTTACTTAGCTAAAATTAATGACAAAATGTGCTCAATTGTTTACAAAGGACGACAATCACCAAATGGTTCGGCAATCTTCGATCAAAACTATAGTTAAATTTTTTAATTTCACAACATTTTGTAAATATATATTGTATATCTTGCAATAAATGAATGTAGTAAAGTAACATTTACCTTAATTATATATATTTCAGAGACGAGTTTGCTTGCATTTTATTTGTTTTATATATGCAGCATTATTTGCTATATAAAGACAAACTCTTAATAAAGAAAAACATGCTTATTCATGCTTTTTTAAGAAAAATGATATTTAAAAAAGGGATATGGAAAAATCCCATCGACACTGAAATCTTTTTACTTCAATGTTTAAATGTAGTTTATGAGGTCATAAATATTAAATTGTGTGTTTGCTAGGAGGGTGGTTTTTTGTTCAAACTATTAAGGAAGAAAGACATGCCTATGCCTATTTGCAAAAGACATGCGTATCTCTGTTTCCAAAGACATGCATATGCCTGTTTTAATTTATGGTTGATCGCATTTATATTTGATAGGTAAATCAACTTTCTACTTCAAGGTTTAAATGCAATTTATTATGTCGTAAATCTGCGTTGGAAAGGTGGGCGTTTCTTTCCTAAGAAAAAAGGAAACCTTTTATCGCAAACTATTAAAAAAGAAGGAAAAGACATTCGTGTTTCAGTTTTCATATGTATGTAGTGATGTCTGGTAACGCAGTTTAATTTCCCAGCCGAGGTATCCTCAATCTGCCCAGGTTCGTCAAAGGTCTGCTTCCTTTGAAATATGGCCACCACTGTAGTCCAATTCGTGCACTTAGGTTTCGTACTCTAAGCGCCGCAACGTGCATATAAGGGCTTCGTATATTCGATAGCAAAGTATAAGCGACTCAATGTGAATATGGTTGCAATACTAATACGAACGATATAAATTCTTAGGATATCGCTCGGCCAAATACGGTAGCAATAATAATAACAATACGAACGATATTAATTCTTCGGATATCGTTCGGCTAACTACTATAATAATAATAAGAGTGATATAAATTCTGCAGATATCACTCGGCTAAATACGGCAATAATCACAATACGAACGATATAAATTCTTCATATATCGTTCGGCTAACTACTATAATAATAATAATAAGAGTGATATAAATTCTTCGGATATCACTCAGATAAATACGGCAATAATAATAATACGAACGATATAAATTCCTCGGATATCGTTCGGCTAACTACTACAATAATAATAAGATTGATATAAATTCTTCGGATATCACTCGGCTAAATACGGCAAAAATCACTATACGAACGATGTAAATTCTTCGGATATCGTTCGGCTAACTACTATAATAATAATAAGAGTGATATAAATTCTTCGGATATCACTCGGATAAATATGGCAATAATAATAATAATACGAACGATATATATTGTTCGGATATCGTTCGTATAATTTGTAACGTCACGTTACAAATTATACGAAAAAAAGTATAAAACCAGCAACTTTTGTTTAAAAATTTTAGTTCTACAAAATTATCACAAGAGAAAAGAGTTTTCAAAATTACAAAAAAAAAAAATTTAAAAATATATACGAGTATATATACATTATATATTTTTCTTAAAAAATATTTAAAAAATCGTGTGTTATATAAATATATACGTTGTTTTATAATACAAAATTTATTTTAAATAATGGAAAACCAATTGTACAAGTGTGTTGAATGTGGAAAGTGTTTCAGCAAAAAGAAGCATTTATTTGAGCATGAAAAAACTCATGTGGGATCTTCAAAGTATTTGAAAGATCTACCTCAATGTAATGTAAAAAGCATACAAAGTGCGTTTAGGACGAGGATTCAAACTTTGGTAATTGAAAATAGAGATGAAGGATGTCTCTTTCCTGAAGAATTTTTAAATAAAGCATGGAAAGACTTAAAACCTGAAATTAATTTTTGGCTTCATCAATATAATGCCATGAAAATTAATATTGAGCTACATGGACTATATGCAAAACTAATAGAAGACATACAAGACACTCCATTAGAGGTAAAGACTTTCCAAACAAAAATGAAAGCTATTTTTAATGACCAAGATTTTAATGAAGTTTTCCCTTTAAAAATAAAAACAATAATGAAAAAAATTGGGGGAATTCCAGGAAAGATGCTTCCCGATGCAAATAAAAGATATTGAAGTCTTTGAACAATTAAATGATTGGATTAGCATATATGCTTTCGGATATGATATATTATCACAAAACAAAGGAAGTTAAAGATCTTCATATAAATCTACTTTTTATTCAAAAGGAAGTAAACTCTAAAACTATCTCCCATTATGTTTGGATAAAAAATATGTCCAGGTAGTATAAAATTAAATTTATATCGTCACAGTAACTTACTATCTTTGAATGTTTTTATATAGATTAATTAGAAGACAAACAAGCAAATTTAAAGGAAAGAATTTCTTGTGTGACTATTGCTTACAACATTTCACAAAAGAAGACATACTGAAGAAACACTCACCAGAATGCGGAAAACGGGTTGTGTATCTCCCTAATCAAGATACGTTACTTTTAGAATTTAGAAATCATAAGAATATGATGGATGTGCCATTTGTTATCTATGCTGATTCTGAATGTATATTTCAAAGTATTGAAACATGCATTCCGAATCCAGATAAATCATCAACAACGTTGATAACCAAACATCTGCCTAATGCTTTCTCATACTATTTAAAATGTAGTTTTGATAAAAATTTAGACAAGTTTAAGTACTTTAAGGGGTTAGATTCTCCCAAAAAATTTATATCCGAATTAGTTAGATGTGATAGAATATTCAAAATTTGTAAAAGAAACCAAAGAAATGCATCCATTGACTGCAGACGAAGAATTAAGTTTTGTAAATTCAAATATTTGTCACATTTGTTCAAATCCTATCGTTGATGAAGTTAAAGTAAAAGACCATTATCATTTAAGTGGGAAATATATAGGACCAGCGCATAGGTCATGTAATTTAAATTTCAGAGCTATACCACAATTTTCCCGGTTATATTTCATAATCTTTCTTCTTATGACTCTCATTTGTTTATAAAGGAACTTAATCATATTAATAATAGTCCAATAAACATCATCCCTCTAAATAAAGAGTTGTACATATTCATTTCAAAAACCATCAGTATAGATAATGTCAATATCGAAATAAGATTTAGACAGAATGTTCGCCAAATGATTACAATTATGCAAAAGAAGGATGGAATATCTATAACTGTGAAACATTAGAAGACTATCTAATGCTTTATCTAAAAACCGATGCTTAGTTTTAACAGACGTATTTGAAAATTTCAGATTGCAATGCAAAAATATTTATAAGTTAGATCCTTGTCATTATTATACAGCGCCTGGTCTTTCATGGGATGCAATGCTGAAGATGACAAAAATAAAATTAGAGCTTTTGAAGGATATTGACATAGAAATTCATACATAATTTAAAACATTGCGAGGGCACGCGCAATTGTTTACATGTTCATTGCAAATTGTTAACTAAAATGCAATTGCTTAAACATTAATAACAAAAAGCTTTAGATATCAGCAGCCGATGGCTCTGGAAAAAGCGAAAGAGATATATGGAATATTGGGAATATTAATCGTCAGGGTTGGGGAATTTCGTACTAACCAAAAAGTAATAACTTGTAAAAATGAATTTGAGAACTTCTCATATTCAATTTTCGTTAAAAACATTGGTTAAATAATTAATATTCCTACTAACCAGCACCACTTGAAACAGTGGAAATATTGAACAAAGAACGCTGATGAGATGGCGTAGCGGCCTCGAAATCAGTACTGATCCGTTCTGCTGGTATAATGACTATGAAAAATATTCTTAATATTCCACTCTCAAAATAAATAGAATGTAATCACGTTCATTTATTAAAATAAAAATAAAAAATAATTTACAGTTTCGCAGATTTGAACTTATAGCCTGTTGAGAAAATTAACATCCTGTAATACAAATTACATAAATAAAAGTTCACTATTAAAATAGAAAATCATACATAATTTAATACATGGCGAGGGCACGCGCACTTGTTTACATGTTCATTGCAAATTGTTAACTAAAATGCAATTGCTTGAACTAGAGCTGCACGATGTTAATCGATTAATCGTAGACATCGATATTTTGGTTGCGATACATCGGATAGTAATCGATGTATCGTATCATTCGACGGTAATCGACGTATCGATGTTTTTTCATTCGATGTATCGTAAGGCTGAATTTTAAGGTTTATGCATCCGGCAGCTTTTGCATAAGTAGATGTTTGCAACTCATTTTATGTAGTGATGATAACTTTTTTAAGCAGAAACTCTCCAAGAATGACTTCTAAACGTTTTTTAATGCCTTAAATTGTTTTAAAATCGCTTGATGTAACAACACAGTACTAAAGCTACTTTTTGTCAATTTTTATAAAGCGTCATCGAAGAAACAGCGTTATTATACACACAAAGTTTTCATAAATCAGCAATGTAAGTTTATATTGTGTATTTAATGTTAATATATATTATGTATTTGCCTAAATTTTTGTGCTACAGATTGTAATATGGCTCCGTTGATGTCAAGCTTGGTTTGGAAATATTTTGAAAAAAATAGTCATAAATCTGCAAAGTGTAAGTTGTGCGAAAAAAATATAAAAACCGCTGGTAATACCTCTAACTCTATGGGTCATATCAAACATATTCACAAGGCTGCATTTTTGGAAATAAGCAAAGCAAAAAGTTCTGAAAAACAAAGCTGAATAAATTCAAGTTTTGTGAAAGAGATAAGCGAAAATACCCAAGTTGTTGCAGATTCTTCTGCGCCGTCTATGAATAGTTCAAGTATTGCACGTTCTGCTACTGAATTAGTACGTTTTAAACGTCAGAAAACTATAAAAAAAAGTTTCGAAGATATTGCCTCGTATTCCGGTGGTGACAAGGCAAGAAAAGTTAACAACGCTATCGTGTATATGATTTGCAAAGATAACCACGCATTCTCGTTGGTAGAGAATGAAGGCTTTCGACACCTGGTGAAAGTTCTATCGCCACATTTTAAAGTTCCAAGTCGAACTACTGTTACACGTTGGGTTGATAAAAAATATGACGCTTTATCAGGTATATTGAAAACTAAATTGCCCACAGTAGATAGTATTACTTTGACAACTGACATTTGGGCCGATTTGCAAATGCGAAGTTTTTTGGGTGTCACAGCCCATTTTAGTATTGCAAATGAATTTCACTCGGTAACGTTGGGAATATACCACCTCGATGAAAGACACACTTCTGAATATATATCAACAGTTATTACTAAGGTATGTAGTGAATGGGGAATTCCAACAGATAAAGTTACCGCAGTAGTAACAGACAACGCAGCCAATATGACAATAGCTGTAGAATTGGCATTTGGAAAAAAGAAGCACATGCCGTGCTTTGCACATACGCTAAATTTAGTTGTGCAAAGAGTACTAAATGTCTCAGAGTTGCAGGTATTAATAAACAAAATAAAAAGTGTTGTTACTTTCTTCAAACAAAGTTATGTAGCAAGTTACGAATTAAGAAAAACAACAAAAGCTGATGCAAAACTAATTCAAAATGTACCTACTCGTTGGAACAGTACTTTTTATATGATTGAACGGTTTCTAGAGCTTCGAAATGCTGTAGGTGAAATTTTACTTCGACATAAAACTGCGCCGGCAAAGTTGACTGGTATGGAATTGGTCACATCCTCAAAATTACTTAATATATTACGCCCTTTTGATTAGAGCTGTGCCAAATCATTCGTTCAAGTGACCGGTCATTTTCGTTCATTCTTTGAGAAAGAACTCGTTTGTTCATTTCGTTCGTTCGCTCTTTTTATGAAATACGAAATGAAAACAAAGAAACATATGATTCGGTCAATAAAAAGGAAAATAATCAAAACAAACAACACCAAATGCAAAAAAGAAAAAATCAATAAGTGATAATTTTTATAAAATAAAAGTATTTAATTGCATATAAACAAAAATAGAATGTGAGAAAGTTTAAAAAGTTTTTAAGATTTCTTTTTTCGATTATGTGCAGTTCGGGACATACATACATCCGTGAAATCCGTGGCCAATAAATAAAAAAGGTGAAAATGAGCAAATGGAAGCCTTGCTCTGGTGTATTATGGCAAAGTTATAATATTCTTTCCGTTTCGTAGCTTTAATGAAAAGATTATATGTAATAAAATATATATACATATGTATATATATTATATGACCTGTTTGTTCGGCCATGAACGAACCCAAGTGAATTGAACTTGTTATCAGTACTGCTGAGCCAAAACGGCTCAGTAAAGTAACCGGCTCACTTCGTTCAGTGTACTGATTCGTTCAAATTGACCCGTTCGTTCACGAACGACACAGCTCTACTTTTGATGCAGGCACAAAAGATATATCCGGTGATACATATTGCAATAGCAGCAAAGTTATGCCGCTAGTTCACTGTATGGTATCAAAACTAAAAGCACTTGTAATTGAAGAACCATTGTTAAAAGAAGTGCATAAAATTACTCTTAATGAAATAAATAAGCGAATGGGAGCAATTGAACATGTTTCACTTTTGTCTATTGCCACATTGTTGGATCCACGGTTTAAAAAAATGCATTTTGAAGATCCACTTGCATGTTCAAAGGCCGTTGGGAAAATCCAAGAAATGTTAGCAAAAGATAAGGCAGATGAAAAGCCTGGAGATTGCGACTCCGATATTTCAGACAAAATGGACGATTTTAGTCTCTGGAGTGATCACCACAAATTAGTTCAACGGAATTGGAAAACAAATAAGATCAAAGGAAACTTTTCTGATGAACTCTCCGTTTATTTGAGAAGTCCGGTAAGCCGGTTTAATGAAAACCCTTTAGAAGTGTGTGCCGACTACAAAATTCAGTTCCCCAGATTGTACAACATAGCGTACAAGTATTTAACTATGGTTGCCAGTTCCGTGCCATCTGAGAAGCTTTTCTCAAAGGCTTCATTAGTGTTGTGCCAGAGAAGAAACAGTTTGCAAGCAAGTATTGTTTTTGCAAAGTCTCAACAAAAAGTATTGGGATATTCAATAAAAATAAATATTTATATATATAATTTTTTTTTATATTTCATTAATTTGTTAATTCTAACAGATCTTTTCATACAAATTATATAATTTTAATAAAATTTTAAATCCGACTTTCCTTTATTTAACGATTTTTTAAATTCCTAATAGAATCAAATCGATGTTTTTTTAACGATACATCGAGTAACATCGATGTGGATTAACAATGAATCGAATGGCAAAAAATATCGATGTTTTTTTTACATGAACAGCTCTAGCTTGTACATAAATAACAAAAAACTTTCGATATCAGCAGCCGATGGCTCTGGAAAAATGCGAAAGAGATATATGGAATATTGGGAATATTAATCGTCAGGGTTGGGGAATTTCGAACTAACCAAAAAGTAATGTTGAAGTGTAATTCAATACAAGCCTGTTAACAATGCGAATATTTACAACACTGTTTTATTATATTCTCTTTTGATGCTTTGTGCATATTTCAAACGCAACTTAATTTTTCATCATTCATTAAAAAACCTTTAAATTGTTAACAACTGCTGTTTGTCTTTTATTGTGTTTAAGCTTTAAGTAAGCAAAGTAAACTGCGCACCAACAGGTTATGGGCCCAGTAACAGTGTAAATTAAAAAGTTTAAGAAATAAATATATTTTGAGTGAAAATGTCCTCTATGTTTAATATACAGAAACTGGACGACACGAATTATAACACGTGGAGTCTGCCGTCTGTGAAGAGTGTACTTATACACCAAGATTTGTGGTCGGTCGTGTCAGGAAGTCTAACAAAGCCTGAGTCAAATGCCGCAAATGTCACTAAGGTCGAAGAATGGGTCGCAAAGGATGAGAAGGCAACTGCTACAATAATATTGTATTCAACCCCTATGCAAATAGAATACATAAAATATAGTAAAACGGCTAGTGACACCTGGAAAGCACTGAAGGAGGTACACCGCCCGAAAGCACCTGTACGAAAGGTAACGTTGTTTAAGCAACTTCTACAAACGCATATGTCAGAAAATGAGTGTGTACAGCAATACATATGCAACTTTGGTTCTATAGTCGATAAATTGGCAGAAACTGGAGTCACCCTTCAGGAGGAGTTGTACGTGATTATGCTGTTGGCGAGTCTACCGAAATCTTATGAGAACCTAGTGGTTGCCCTTGAAGCGAGAGATGAACTTCCAAAGTTATCTACACTAAAAGTAAAATTGGTTGAAGAAGGTGAACGCAGGAAGGTGAACAACAATGAAACAGTAAGTACAGTTAGTACCGAGCAAGTTTTTATGGCGAGGGAGAATAAGGAGAAGAAAAGTAATCAGCGAAACACCTACAACAAAAACAACAACAACAGCAATTTTAACAACAGTTATAATAAAAAGAAGTCAAATTTTAAATGTTTCAATTGTGGAAAAAATGGTCACTACGCAGCGCAATGCAGAGAGAAGGGTTCAAAAGCAGAGCAGAAAAATGATCAAACACATCAAGCTTTTTCTATAACCGGTAAACAGGCAGTGAAGCAGAACATTTGGTGCGTCGACAGCGGAGCGTCAACACATTTGTGTTGCAACCGCAACATGTTTGATAGACTTGAGGATCATAAAGAAGAGATTATACTTGCTGGTAATAACAGAATTCAAACTGAAGGAAAAGGCGACGTTTACATAGAAGAGTTTGACCTAACATTAAAAGATGTTCTGTATGTTTCGCATTTGCAGTGCAATTTCATTTCTGTTGGCAAAGCTGTAAGTAATGGTTGTACTGTAGTTTTTAATGAAAAATAAGCTGTAATAAGGAAAGACGGTAAAGTTTGGTTAACAGCAGAGAGAGTTGGCGGTTTATTTTTATATGGAGCGAATAATAAGGAATGTTTATTTTCATGTGAAAATACTAATGATGCTTTGAAGTGGCATAAACGTTTTGGTCACATGAATTTTTCCAGCCTAAGACAACTTGTAAGCAAAGAGATGGTATTTGGTGTAAATGGGAAGATCGCTGATAACATAAGGTGTAGTGTTTGTTTACAATGTATGTATTTTAGAATGATTGAGCTCGAGGTCGTTTTTGTAAAAATCGTTATAATTTTTCTATTTTATTCGATATTTCGTCAACAATTTGTTGACATCATCGATTGTTATTCCTGATGATGTCAACAAATTGTTGACGAAATATCGAATAAAATAGAAAAATTATAACGATTTTTACAAAAACGACCTCGAGCTCAATCATTCTAAAATACATATATAAGAAAAGGTCAATAAAAGCAAACAACAATTGTTTACAATGTAAATGCAGTGTAAAACCAATTCAACATTCGGAGAATAGAGCCAATAATCTGCTGGAGATTATACACAGTGACGTTTGTGGCCCTATGAACACAACATCAAGTGGAGGTGCAAGATATATGCTGACGTTCAGAAAATTAAAATTTTACGCAGCGATAATGGCACGGAATTTGTAAATGGAGCATTTGATAGACACTTAAAAGAAAATGGAATTGTTCGTCAGTTAACAGTCCCCTACACACCCCAACAGAACGGCGTTGCGGAAAGATTTAACCGAACGTTGGTGGAGATGGCCAGATGTATGCTGGTTGATAGTGGTGTTAATGAAAACCTCTGGGCAGAAGCAATCAACACTGCTGCCTATTTACGCAATCGTTGTAGCAAAAAGTATTGGGATATTCAATAAAAATAAATATTTACATATATAATTTTTTTTTATATTTCATTAATTGTTAATTCTAATAGATCTTTTCATACAAATTATATAAATTTAATAAAATTTTAAATCCGACTTTCCTTTATTTAACGATTTTTTAAATTCCTAATAGAATCAAATCGATGTTTTTTTAACGATACATCGAGTAACATCGATGTGAATTAACAATGAATCGAATGGCGATAAATATCGATGTTTTTTTACATGAAGAGCTCAAACTTGTACATAAATAACAAAAAGCTTTCGATATCAGCAGCCGATGGCTCTGGAAAAAGCGAAAGAGATATGTGGAATATTGGGAATATTAATCGTCAGGGTTGGGGAATTTCGTACTAACCAAAAAGTAATAATGAAGTGTAATTCAATACAAGCCTGTTAACAATGCGAATATTTACAACACTGTTTTATTATATTCTCTTTTGATGCTTTCTGCATATTTCAAAGGCAACTTAAATTTTCATCATTCATTAAAAAACCTTTGAATTGTTAACAACTGCTGTTTGTCTTTTATTGTGTTTAAGCTTTAAGTAAGCAAAGTAAACTGCGCACCAACAAGTAATGACTTGTAAAAATGAATTTGAGAACATCTCATATTCAATTTTCGTTAAAAACATTGGTTAAATAGTTGATATTCCTACTAACCAGCACCACTTGAAACAGTGGAAAAATTGAACAAAGAACGCTGATGAGATGGCGTAGCGGCCTCGAAATCAGTACTGATCCGTTCTGCTGGTTTAATGACTATGAAAAATATTCTTAATATTCCACTCTCAAAATAAATAGAATGTAATCACGTTCATTTATTAAAATAAAAATAAGAAATAATTTGCAGTTTCGCAGATTTTAACTTATAGCCTGTAGAGAAAATTAACATCCTGTAATACAAATTACATAAATAAAAGTTCACTATTAAAATAGAAAATCATACATAATTTAAAACATTGCGAGGGCACGCGCACTTGTTTACATGTTCATTGCAAATTGTTAACTAAAATGCAATTGCTTGAACTAGAGCTGCACGATGTTAATCGATTAATCGCAGACATCGATATTTTGGTTGCGATACATCGGATAGTAATCGATGTATCCTATCATTCGACGGTAATCGACGTATCGATGTTTTTTCATTCGATGTATCGTAAGGCTGAATTTTAAGGTTTATGCATCCGGCAGCTTTTGCATAAGTAGATGTTTGCAACTCATTTTATGTAGTGATGATAACTTTTTTAAGCAGAAACTCTCCAAGAATGACTTCTAAACGTTTTTTAATGCCATAAATTGTTTTAAAATCGCTTGATGTAACAACACAGTACTAAAGCTACTTTTTGTCAATTTTTATAAAGCGTCATTGAAGAAACAGCGTTATTATACACACAAAGTTTTCATAAATCAGCAATGTAAGTTCATATTGTGTATTTAATGTTAATATATATTATGTATTTGGCTAAATTTTTGTGCTACAGATTGTAATATGGCTCCGTTGATGTCAAGCTTGGTTTGGAAATATTTTGAAAAAATAGCGATAAATCTGCAAAGTGTAAGTTGTGCGAAAAAAATATAAAAACCGCTGGTAATACCTCTAACTCTATGGGTCATATCAAACATATTCACAAGGCTGCATTTTTGGAAATTAGCAAAGCAAAAAGTTCTGAAAAACAAAGCTTAATATATTCAAGTTTTGTGAAAGAGATAAGCGAAAATACCCAAGTTGTTGCAGATTCTTTTGCGCCGTCTATGAATAGTTCAAGTATTGCACGTTCTGCTACTGAATTAGTACCTTTTAAACGTCAGAAAACTACACAAAAAAGTTTCGAAGATATTGCCTCGTATTCCGGTGGTGACAAGGCAAGAAAAATTAACAACGCTATCGTGTATATGATTTGCAAAGATAACCACGCATTCTCGTTGGTAGAGAATGAAGGCTTTCGGCACCTGGTGAAAGTTCTATCGCCACATTTCAAAGTTCCAAGTCGAACTACTGTTACACGTTGGGTTGATAAAAAATATGACGCTTTATCAGGTATATTGAAAACTAAATTGCCCACAGTAGATAGTATTACTTTGACAACTGACATTTGGGCCGATTTGCAAATGCGAAGTTTTTTGGGTGTCACAGCCCATTTTAGTATTGCAAATGAATTTCACTCGGTAACGTTGGGAATATACCACCTCGATGAAAGACACACTTCTGAATATATATCAACAGTTATTACTAAGGTATGTAGTGAATGGGGAATTCCAACAGATAAAGTTACCGCAGTAGTAACAGACAACGCAGCCAATATGACAATAGCTGTAGAATTGGCATTTGGAAAAAAGAAGCACATGCCGTGCTTTGCACATACGCTAAATTTAGTTGTGCAAAGAGTACTAAATGTCTCAGAGTTGCAGGTATTAATAAACAAAATAAAAAGTGTTGTTACTTTCTTCAAACAAAGTTATGTAGCAAGTTACGAATTAAGAAAAACAACAAAAGCTGATGCAAAACTAGTTCAAAATGTACCTACTCGTTGGAACAGTACTTTTTATATGATTGAACGGTTTCTAGAGCTTCGAAATGCTGTAGGTGAAATTTTACTTCGACATAAAACTGCGCCGGCAAAGTTGACTGGTATGGAATTGGTCACATCCTCAAAATTACTTAATATATTACGCCCTTTTGATTAGAGCTGTGCCAAATCGATCGTTCAAGTGACCGGTCATTTTCGTTCATTCTTTGAGAAAGAACTCGTTTGTTCATTTCGTTCGTTCGCTCTTTTTATGAAATACGAAATGAAAACAAAGAAACATATGATTCGGTCAATAAAAAGGAAAATAATCAAAACAAACAACACCAAATGCAAAAAAGAAAAAATCAATAAGTGATAATTTTTATAAAATAAAAGTATTTAATTGCATATAAACAAAAATAGAATGTGAGAAAGTTTAAAAAGTTTTTAAGATTTCTTTTTTCGATTATGTGCAGTTCGGGACATACATACATCCGTGAAATCCGTGGCCAATAAATAAAAAAGGTGAAAATGAGCAAATGGAAGCCTTGCTCTGGTGTATTATGGCAAAGTTATAATATTCTTTCCGTTTCGTAGCTTTAATGAAAAGATTATATGTAATAAAATATATATACATATGTATATATATTATATGACCTGTTTGTTCGGCCATGAACGAACCCAAGTGAATTGAACTTGTTATCAGTACTGCTGAGCCAAAACGGCTCAGTAAAGTAACCGGCTCACTTCGTTCAGTGTACTGATTCGTTAAAATTGACCCGTTCGTTCACGAACGACACAGCTCTACTTTTGATGCAGGCACAAAAGATATATCCGGTGATACATATTGCAATAGCAGCAAAGTTATGCCGCTAGTTCACTGTATGGTATCAAAACTAAAAGCACTTGTAATTGAAGAACCATTGTTAAAAGAAGTGCATAAAATTACTCTTAATGAAATAAATAAGCGAATGGGAGCAATTGAACATGTTTCACTTTTGTCTATTGCCACATTGTTGGATCCACGGTTTAAAAAAATGCATTTTGAAGATCCACTTGCATGTTCAAAGGCCGTTGGGAAAATCCAAGAAATGTTAGCATAAGATAAGGCAGATGAAAAGCCTGGAGATTGCGACTCCGATATTTCAGACAAAATGGACGATTTTAGTCTCTGGAGTGATCACCACAAATTAGTTCAACGGAATTGGAAAACAAATAAGATCAAAGGAAACTTTTCTGATGAACTCTCCGTTTATTTGAGAAGTCCGGTAAGCCGGTTTAATGAAAACCCTTTAGAAGTGTGTGCCGACTACAAAATTCAGTTCCCCAGATTGTACAACATAGCGTACAAGTATTTAACTATGGTTGCCAGTTCCGTGCCATCTGAGAAGCTTTTCTCAAAGGCTTCATTAGTGTTGTGCCAGAGAAGAAACAGTTTGCAAGCAAGTATTGTTTTTGCAAAGTCTCAACAAAAAGTATTGGGATATTCAATAAAAATAAATATTTATATATATAATTTTTTTTTATATTTCATTAATTTGTTAATTCTAACAGATCTTTTCATACAAATTATATAATTTTAATAAAATTTTAAATCCGACTTTCCTTTATTTAACGATTTTTTAAATTCCTAATAGAATCAAATCGATGTTTTTTTAACGATACATCGAGTAACATCGATGTGAATTAACAATGAATCGAATGGCAAAAAATATCGATGTTTTTTTTACATGAACAGCTCTAGCTTGTACATAAATAACAAAAAACTTTCGATATCGGCAGCCGATGGCTCTGGAAAAATGCGAAAGAGATATATGGAATATTGGGAATATTAATCGTCAGGGTTGGGGAATTTCGAACTAACCAAAAAGTAATGTTGAAGTGTAATTCAATACAAGCCTGTTAACAATGCGAATATTTACAACACTGTTTTATTATATTCTCTTTTGATGCTTTGTGCATATTTCAAACGCAACTTAATTTTTCATCATTCATTAAAAAACCTTTAAATTGTTAACAACTGCTGTTTGTCTTTTATTGTGTTTAAGCTTTAAGTAAGCAAAGTAAACTGCGCACCAACAGGTTATGGGCCCAGTAACAGTGTAAATTAAAAAGTTTAAGAAATAAATATATTTTGAGTGAAAATGTCCTCTATGTTTAATATACAGAAACTGGACGACACGAATTATAACACGTGGAGTCTGCCGTCTGTGAAGAGTGTACTTATACACCAAGAATTGTGGTCGGTCGTGTCAGGAAGTCTAACAAAGCCTGAGTCAAATGCCGCAAATGTCACTAAGGTCGAAGAATGGGTCGCAAAGGATGAGAAGGCAACTGCTACAATAATATTGTATTCAACCCCTATGCAAATAGAATACATAAAATATAGTAAAACGGCTAGTGACACCTGGAAAGCACTGAAGGAGGTACACCGCCCGAAAGCACCTGTACGAAAGGTAACGTTGTTTAAGCAACTTCTACAAACGCATATGTCAGAAAATGAGTGTGTACAGCAATACATATGCAACTTTGGTTCTATAGTCGATAAATTGGCAGAAACTGGAGTCACCCTTCAGGAGGAGTTGTACGTGATTATGCTGTTGGCGAGTCTACCGAAATCTTATGAAAACCTAGTGGTAGCCCTTGAAGCGAGAGATGAACTTCCAAAGTTATCTACACTAAAAGTAAAATTGGTTGAAGAAGGTGAACGCAGGAAGGCGAACAACAATGAAACAGTAAGTACAGTTAGTACCGAGCAAGTTTTTATGGCGAGGGAGAATAAGGAGAAGAAAAGTAATCAGCGAAACACCTACAAAAAAAACAACAACAACAGCAATTTTAACAACAGTTATAATAAAAAGAAGTCAAATTTTAAATGTTTCAATTGTGGAAAAAATGGTCACTACGCAGCGCAATGCAGAGATCAAACACATCAAGCTTTTTCTATAACCGGTAAACAGGCAGTGAAGCAGAACATTTGGTGCGTCGACAGCGGAGCGTCAACACATTTGTGTTGCAACCGCAACATGTTTGATAGACTTGAGGATCATAAAGAAGAGATTATACTTGCTGGTAATAACAGAATTCAAACTGAAGGAAAAGGCGACGTTTACATAGAAGAGTTTGACCTAACATTAAAAGATGTTCTGTATGTTTCGCATTTGCAGTGCAATTTCATTTCTGTTGGCAAAGCTGTAAGTAATGGTTGTACTGTAGTTTTTAATGAAAAATAAGCTGTAATAAGGAAAGACGGTAAAGTTTGGTTAACAGCAGAGAGAGTTGGCGGTTTATTTTTATATGGAGCGAATAATAAGGAATGTTTATTTTCATGTGAAAATACTAATGATGCTTTGAAGTGGCATAAACGTTTTGGTCACATGAATTTTTCCAGCCTAAGACAACTTGTAAGCAAAGAGATGGTATTTGGTGTAAATGGGAAGATCGCTGATAACATAAGGTGTAGTGTTTGTTTACAATGTATGTATTTTAGAATGATTGAGCTCGAGGTCGTTTTTGTAAAAATCGTTATAATTTTTCTATTTTATTCGATATTTCGTCAACAATTTGTTGACATCATCGATTGTTATTCCTGATGATGTCAACAAATTGTTGACGAAATATCGAATAAAATAGAAAAATTATAACGATTTTTACAAAAACGACCTCGAGCTCAATCATTCTAAAATACATATATAAGAAAAGGTCAATAAAAGCAAACAACAATTGTTTACAATGTAAATGCAGTGTAAAACCAATTCAACATTCGGAGAATAGAGCCAATAATCTGCTGGAGATTATACACAGTGACGTTTGTGGCCCTATGAACACAACATCAAGTGGAGGTGCAAGATATATGCTGACGTTCAGAAAATTAAAATTTTACGCAGCGATAATGGCACGGAATTTGTAAATGGAGCATTTGATAGACACTTAAAAGAAAATGGAATTGTTCGTCAGTTAACAGTCCCCTACACACCCCAACAGAACGGCGTTGCGGAAAGATTTAACCGAACGTTGGTGGAGATGGCCAGATGTATGCTGGTTGATAGTGGTGTTAATGAAAATCTCTGGGCAGAAGCAATCAACACTGCTGCCTATTTACGCAATCGTTGTAACAAAAAGTATTGGGATATTCAATAAAAATAAATATTTATATATATAATTTTTTTTTATATTTCATTAATTTGTTAATTCTAACAGATCTTTTCATACAAATTATATAATTTTAATAAAATTTTAAATCCGACTTTCCTTTATTTAACGATTTTTTAAATTCCTAATAGAATCAAATCGATGTTTTTTTAACGATACATCGAGTAACATCGATGTGAATTAACAATGAATCGAATGGCAAAAAATATCGATGTTTTTTTTACATGAACAGCTCTAGCTTGTACATAAATAACAAAAAACTTTCGATATCAGCAGCCGATGGCTCTGGAAAAATGCGAAAGAGATATATGGAATATTGGGAATATTAATCGTCAGGGTTGGGGAATTTCGAACTAACCAAAAAGTAATGTTGAAGTGTAATTCAATACAAGCCTGTTAACAATGCGAATATTTACAACACTGTTTTATTATATTCTCTTTTGATGCTTTGTGCATATTTCAAACGCAACTTAATTTTTCATCATTCATTAAAAAACCTTTAAATTGTTAACAACTGCTGTTTGTCTTTTATTGTGTTTAAGCTTTAAGTAAGCAAAGTAAACTGCGCACCAACAGGTTATGGGCCCAGTAACAGTGTAAATTAAAAAGTTTAAGAAATAAATATATTTTGAGTGAAAATGTCCTCTATGTTTAATATACAGAAACTGGACGACACGAATTATAACACGTGGAGTCTGCCGTCTGTGAAGAGTGTACTTATACACCAAGATTTGTGGTCGGTCGTGTCAGGAAGTCTAACAAAGCCTGAGTCAAATGCCGCAAATGTCACTAAGGTCGAAGAATGGGTCGCAAAGGATGAGAAGGCAACTGCTACAATAATATTGTATTCAACCCCTATGCAAATAGAATACATAAAATATAGTAAAACGGCTAGTGACACCTGGAAAGCACTGAAGGAGGTACACCGCCCGAAAGCACCTGTACGAAAGGTAACGTTGTTTAAGCAACTTCTACAAACGCATATGTCAGAAAATGAGTGTGTACAGCAATACATATGCAACTTTGGTTCTATAGTCGATAAATTGGCAGAAACTGGAGTCACCCTTCAGGAGGAGTTGTACGTGATTATGCTGTTGGCGAGTCTACCGAAATCTTATGAGAACCTAGTGGTTGCCCTTGAAGCGAGAGATGAACTTCCAAAGTTATCTACACTAAAAGTAAAATTGGTTGAAGAAGGTGAACGCAGGAAGGTGAACAACAATGAAACAGTAAGTACAGTTAGTACCGAGCAAGTTTTTATGGCGAGGGAGAATAAGGAGAAGAAAAGTAATCAGCGAAACACCTACAACAAAAACAACAACAACAGCAATTTTAACAACAGTTATAATAAAAAGAAGTCAAATTTTAAATGTTTCAATTGTGGAAAAAATGGTCACTACGCAGCGCAATGCAGAGAGAAGGGTTCAAAAGCAGAGCAGAAAAATGATCAAACACATCAAGCTTTTTCTATAACCGGTAAACAGGCAGTGAAGCAGAACATTTGGTGCGTCGACAGCGGAGCGTCAACACATTTGTGTTGCAACCGCAACATGTTTGATAGACTTGAGGATCATAAAGAAGAGATTATACTTGCTGGTAATAACAGAATTCAAACTGAAGGAAAAGGCGACGTTTACATAGAAGAGTTTGACCTAACATTAAAAGATGTTCTGTATGTTTCGCATTTGCAGTGCAATTTCATTTCTGTTGGCAAAGCTGTAAGTAATGGTTGTACTGTAGTTTTTAATGAAAAATAAGCTGTAATAAGGAAAGACGGTAAAGTTTGGTTAACAGCAGAGAGAGTTGGCGGTTTATTTTTATATGGAGCGAATAATAAGGAATGTTTATTTTCATGTGAAAATACTAATGATGCTTTGAAGTGGCATAAACGTTTTGGTCACATGAATTTTTCCAGCCTAAGACAACTTGTAAGCAAAGAGATGGTATTTGGTGTAAATGGGAAGATCGCTGATAACATAAGGTGTAGTGTTTGTTTACAATGTATGTATTTTAGAATGATTGAGCTCGAGGTCGTTTTTGTAAAAATCGTTATAATTTTTCTATTTTATTCGATATTTCGTCAACAATTTGTTGACATCATCGATTGTTATTCCTGATGATGTCAACAAATTGTTGACGAAATATCGAATAAAATAGAAAAATTATAACGATTTTTACAAAAACGACCTCGAGCTCAATCATTCTAAAATACATATATAAGAAAAGGTCAATAAAAGCAAACAACAATTGTTTACAATGTAAATGCAGTGTAAAACCAATTCAACATTCGGAGAATAGAGCCAATAATCTGCTGGAGATTATACACAGTGACGTTTGTAGCCCTATGAACACAACATCAAGTGGAGGTGCAAGATATATGCTGACGTTCAGAAAATTAAAATTTTACGCAGCGATAATGGCACGGAATTTGTAAATGGAGCATTTGATAGACACTTAAAAGAAAATGGAATTGTTCGTCAGTTAACAGTCCCCTACACACCCCAACAGAACGGCGTTGCGGAAAGATTTAACCGAACGTTGGTGGAGATGGCCAGATGTATGCTGGTTGATAGTGGTGTTAATGAAAATCTCTGGGCAGAAGCAATCAACACTGCTGCCTATTTACGCAATCGTTGTAACAAAAAGTATTGGGATATTCAATAAAAATAAATATTTATATATATAATTTTTTTTTATATTTCATTAATTTGTTAATTCTAACAGATCTTTTCATACAAATTATATAATTTTAATAAAATTTTAAATCCGACTTTCCTTTATTTAACGATTTTTTAAATTCCTAATAGAATCAAATCGATGTTTTTTTAACGATACATCGAGTAACATCGATGTGAATTAACAATGAATCGAATGGCGATAAATATCGATGTTTTTTTACATGAACAGCTCTAGCTTGTACATAAATAACAAAAAGCTTTCGATATCAGCAGCCGATGGCTCTGGAAAAAGCGAAAGAGATATGTGGAATATTTGGGTTTTATAATAGATAAAAATTTAAAATTCCACGACCATATTGAATATATATGTAAAAAGATAGGGAAAAAAATAGGATTTTTTAAACGATTAAGAAATAAAGTATCAATAATAATGTCAATAAATATATACAACACAATTATTAAACCGCATTTTGAATACATGTCAACAATCCTGTACTCCAGCTGCAATGATCAACAAATTACACGACTACAAAAACTCCAAAATAAAGCAATGCGTGTGATATTAAAATGTAATCGATTAACATCAATAAATTATATGCTCAACACCTTAAAATGGTTAAATGTTAAACAAAGACTGCAACTGAACACAATAAATTTTATTCAGAAACTGAAAACTGGAGATGTGCCGCAATATTTAACTGACCAGACAACGTACGTAAGAGAAGCTCAGCCGTATAACCTCAGAAATTCTAATGACTTCAGACTTCAACAGGCTAATACTACTACGATGAAGCGAACGCTGTTTCATAAAGGACTTAGACTTTACAACATGATGCCAAATGATATTAAGAGTGAACAAAATAGCAATGTATTTCGAAGAAATGTTGTAAATTTCATAAGAAATAATTTAGTTCAGAACACTTAAGATTTTTCTTGTATTTATGTCAACCAAACTAATATGTAAAATTTTTAAAGTATTCAAATACTACTCAATAAAATAATAATAATATTGGGAATATTAATCGTCAGGGTTGGGGAATTTCGTACTAACCAAAAAGTAATAATGAAGTGTAATTCAATACAAGCCTGTTAACAATGCGAATATTTACAACACTGTTTTATTATATTCTCTTTTGATGCTTTCTGCATATTTCAAACGCAACTTAAATTTTCATCATTCATTAAAAAACCTTTGAATTGTTAACAACTGCTGTTTGTCTTTTATTGTGTTTAAGCTTTAAGTAAGCAAAGTAAACTGCGCACCAACAAGTAATGACTTGTAAAAATGAATTTGAGAACATCTCATATTCAATTTTCGTTAAAAACATTGGTTAAATAGTTGATATTCCTACTAACCAGCACCACTTGAAACAGTGGAAAAATTGAACAAAGAACGCTGATGAGATGGCGTAGCGGCCTCGAAATCAGTACTGATCCGTTCTGCTGGTTTAATGACTATGAAAAATATTCTTAATATTCCACTCTCAAAATAAATAGAATGTAATCACGTTCATTTATTAAAATAAAAATAAGAAATAATTTGCAGTTTCGCAGATTTTAACTTATAGCCTGTAGAGAAAATTAACATCCTGTAATACAAATTACATAAATAAAAGTTCACTATTAAAATAGAAAATCATACATAATTTAAAACATTGCGAGGGCACGCGCACTTGTTTACATGTTCATTGCAAATTGTTAACTAAAATGCAATTGCTTGAACTAGAGCTGCACGATGTTAATCGATTAATCGCAGACATCGATATTTTGGTTGCGATACATCGGATAGTAATCGATGTATCCTATCATTCGACGGTAATCGACGTATCGATGTTTTTTCATTCGATGTATCGTAAGGCTGAATTTTAAGGTTTATGCATCCGGCAGCTTTTGCATAAGTAGATGTTTGCAACTCATTTTATGTAGTGATGATAACTTTTTTAAGCAGAAACTCTCCAAGAATGACTTCTAAACGTTTTTTAATGCCATAAATTGTTTTAAAATCGCTTGATGTAACAACACAGTACTAAAGCTACTTTTTGTCAATTTTTATAAAGCGTCATTGAAGAAACAGCGTTATTATACACACAAAGTTTTCATAAATCAGCAATGTAAGTTCATATTGTGTATTTAATGTTAATATATATTATGTATTTGGCTAAATTTTTGTGCTACAGATTGTAATATGGCTCCGTTGATGTCAAGCTTGGTTTGGAAATATTTTGAAAAAATAGCGATAAATCTGCAAAGTGTAAGTTGTGCGAAAAAAATATAAAAACCGCTGGTAATACCTCTAACTCTATGGGTCATATCAAACATATTCACAAGGCTGCATTTTTGGAAATTAGCAAAGCAAAAAGTTCTGAAAAACAAAGCTTAATATATTCAAGTTTTGTGAAAGAGATAAGCGAAAATACCCAAGTTGTTGCAGATTCTTTTGCGCCGTCTATGAATAGTTCAAGTATTGCACGTTCTGCTACTGAATTAGTACCTTTTAAACGTCAGAAAACTACACAAAAAAGTTTCGAAGATATTGCCTCGTATTCCGGTGGTGACAAGGCAAGAAAAATTAACAACGCTATCGTGTATATGATTTGCAAAGATAACCACGCATTCTCGTTGGTAGAGAATGAAGGCTTTCGACACCTGGTGAAAGTTCTATCGCCACATTTCAAAGTTCCAAGTCGAACTACTGTTACACGTTGGGTTGATAAAAAATATGACGCTTTATCAGGTATATTGAAAACTAAATTGCCCACAGTAGATAGTATTACTTTGACAACTGACATTTGGGCCGATTTGCAAATGCGAAGTTTTTTGGGTGTCACAGCCCATTTTAGTATTGCAAATGAATTTCACTCGGTAACGTTGGGAATATACCACCTCGATGAAAGACACACTTCTGAATATATATCAACAGTTATTACTAAGGTATGTAGTGAATGGGGAATTCCAACAGATAAAGTTACCGCAGTAGTAACAGACAACGCAGCCAATATGACAATAGCTGTAGAATTGGCATTTGGAAAAAAGAAGCACATGCCGTGCTTTGCACATACGCTAAATTTAGTTGTGCAAAGAGTACTAAATGTCTCAGAGTTGCAGGTATTAATAAACAAAATAAAAAGTGTTGTTACTTTCTTCAAACAAAGTTATGTAGCAAGTTACGAATTAAGAAAAACAACAAAAGCTGATGCAAAACTAGTTCAAAATGTACCTACTCGTTGGAACAGTACTTTTTATATGATTGAACGGTTTCTAGAGCTTCGAAATGCTGTAGGTGAAATTTTACTTCGACATAAAACTGCGCCGGCAAAGTTGACTGGTATGGAATTGGTCACATCCTCAAAATTACTTAATATATTACGCCCTTTTGATTAGAGCTGTGCCAAATCGATCGTTCAAGTGACCGGTCATTTTCGTTCATTCTTTGAGAAAGAACTCGTTTGTTCATTTCGTTCGTTTGCTCTTTTTATGAAATACGAAATGAAAACAAAGAAACATATGATTCGGTCAATAAAAAGGAAAATAATCAAAACAAACAACACCAAATGCAAAAAAGAAAAAAATCAATAAGTGATAATTTTTATAAAATAAAAGTATTTAATTGCATATAAACAAAAATAGAATGTGAGAAAGTTTAAAAAGTTTTTAAGATTTCTTTTTTCGATTATGTGCAGTTCGGGACATACATACATCCGTGAAATCCATGGCCAATAAATAAAAAAGGTGAAAATGAGCAAATGGAAGCCTTGCTCTGGTGTATTATGGCAAAGTTATAATATTCTTTCCGTTTCGTAGCTTTAATGAAAAGATTATATGTAATAAAATATATATACATATGTATATATATTATATGACCTGTTTGTTCGGCCATGAACGAACCCAAGTGAATTGAACTTGTTATCAGTACTGCTGAGCCAAAACGGCTCAGTAAAGTAACCGGCTCACTTCGTTCAGTGTACTGATTCGTTCAAATTGACCCGTTCGTTCACGAACGACACAGCTCTACTTTTGATGCAGGCACAAAAGATATATCCGGTGATACATATTGCAATAGCAGCAAAGTTATGCCGCTAGTTCACTGTATGGTATCAAAACTAAAAGCACTTGTAATTGAAGAACCATTGTTAAAAGAAGTGCATAAAATTACTCTTAATGAAATAAATAAGCGAATGGGAGCAATTGAACATGTTTCACTTTTGTCTATTGCCACATTGTTGGATCCACGGTTTAAAAAAATGCATTTTGAAGATCCACTTGCATGTTCAAAGGCCGTTGGGAAAATCCAAGAAATGTTAGCAAAAGATAAGGCAGATGAAAAGCCTGGAGATTGC
Source organism: Linnaemya tessellans (assembly GCA_951800035.1). Taxonomy (NCBI): domain Eukaryota; kingdom Metazoa; phylum Arthropoda; class Insecta; order Diptera; family Tachinidae; genus Linnaemya; species Linnaemya tessellans. Next base: position 17,970,420 of record OX637537.1, read on the forward strand.
GACTCCGATATTTCAGACAAAATGGACGATTTTAGTCTCTGGAGTGATCACCACAAATTAGTTCAACGGAATTGGAAAACAAATAAGAGCAAAGGAAACTTTTCTGATGAACTCTCCGTTTATTTGAGAAGTCCTGTAAGCCGGTTTAATGAAAACCCTTTAGAAGTGTGTGCCGACTACAAAATTCAGTTCCCCAGATTGTACAACATAGCGTACAAGTATTTAACTATGGTTGCCAGTTCCGTGCCATCTGAGAAGCTTTTCTCAAAGGCTTCATTAGTGTTGTGCCAGAGAAGAAGCAGTTTGCAAGCAAGTATTGTTTTTGCAAAGTCTCAACAAAAAGTATTGGGATATTCAATAAAAATATATATTTACATATATAATTTTTTTTTATATTTCATTAATTTGTTAATTCTAACAGATCTTTTTAATACAAATTATATAATTTTAATAAAATTTTAAATCCGACTTTCCTTTATTTAACGATTTTTTAAATTCCTAATAGAATCAAATCGATGTTTTTTTAACGATACATCGAGTAACATCGATGTGAATTAACAATGAATCGCATGGCAAAAAATATCGATGTTTTTTTTACATGAACAGCTCTAGCTTGTACATAAATAACAAAAAACTTTCGATATCAGCAGCCGATGGCTCTGGAAAAAGCGAAAGAGATATATGGAATATTGGGAATATTAATCGTCAGGGTTGGGGAATTTCGTACTAACCAAAAATGTAATAACTTAAAAAATATTAATGTGATAACTTCTCATATTCAATTTTCGTTAAAATATTGGTTAAATAGTTGATATTCCTACTAACTAGCACCACTTGCAAAAGTGGAAAAATTGAACAAAGAACGCTGATGAGATGGCGTAGCGGCCTCGAAATCAGTACTGATCCGTTCTGCTGGTTTGATGATTATTGAAAAATATTCTTTATATTCCAATCTTAATATAAATTAATAAAAATAGTATTTGAACAAATTCATTTATTAATAAAATAATAAAAAATGGTTTGCAGATTCGAACTTAAGCCCGTTGATAAAATTAACAATTTACATAAGAAAGCTCGACTAATAAAAATTCATACATTATTTAAAACATTGCGGGGGCACGCTCACTTGTTCATTTTAAATTGACAACTAAATTCAATTACTTGAACATTTTTTTTTTTTTTTTTTTAGGAGTAGGACCAGCACTCAGGGGATGACCCCTATATATGCAATGCATTGCGCCGGAACTGAAAACGAGGGGATAGTATTGAGGAGACAGATTAGGAAAGATGAGAAGATAGACAGTTTTTTTTTTTTTTTTTTTTTTTTTTTTTTTTTTTTTTTTTTTAGCTATTTCAACCTTTTACTTCGCCGGCTAATTTTTGCTACAGGGCCGACGAAGGTGGGTGCTGTTACTCTGCTTTTTAGTACATGATAGTGTCAGTCGCTGCCAATTATGTTCAGTGATCAGTGACTATACCTTCATCATTGAAACAGGCTGGCAACAACTAACACAACCACGCACTAATGCTGATCAGAAGAATTCAACACAATGTTTCATGACTCAGAGCGGGCTCGAACTCACGACCCTCTGTTTCATAGTCTCGTGTTCTACTACTTCAGCCAACAGCACCCACAAAATAACAAAAAAGCTTTAGTTATCAGCAGCCGATGGCTCTGGAAAAAGCGAAAGAGATACATGGAATATTGGGGATATTAATCGTCAGGCTTGGGGAATTTCGTACTAACCAAAAATGTAATAACTTAAAAAATATGAATGTGATAACTTCTCATATTCAATTTTCGTTAAAATATTGGTTAAATAGTTGATATTCCTACTAACCAGCACCACTTGAAACAGTGGAAAAATTTAACAAAGAATGCTGATGAGATGGCGTAGCGGCCTCGAAATCAGTACTGATCCGTTCTGCTGGTTTAATGACTTTGAAAAATATTGTTAATATTCCATTCTCAAAATAAATAGAATGTAATCACGTTCATTTATTAAAATAAAAATAAAAAATAATTTGCAGTTTCGCAGATTTGAACTTATAGCCTGTTGAGAAAATTAACATCGTGTAATACAATTTACATAAATAAAGGTTTACTATTAAAATAGAAATTCATACATAATATAAAAATTGCGAGGGCACGCGCACTTGTCTACATGTTCATTGCAAATTGTTAACTAAAATGCAATTGCTTGAACATAAATAACAAAAAGCTTTAGATATCAGCAGCCGATGGCTCTGGAAAAAGCGAAAGAGATATATGGAATATTGGGAATTTTAATCGTCAGGGTTGGGAAATTTTGTACTAACCAAAAAGTAATAACTTGTAAAAATGGATGTGAGAAGTTCTCATATTCAATTTTCGTTAAAAACATTTGTTAAATAGTTGATATTCCTACTAACTAGGACCACTTGAAGCAGTGGAAAAATTAAACAAAGAGCGCTGATGAGATGGCGTAGCGGCCTCGAAATTAGTACTGATCCGTTCTGCTGGTTTAATTATTATGAAAAATATTCTTAATATTCCACTCTCAAAAATAATAAATAGAATGTAATCACGTTCATTTATTAAAAATAAATAAAAAATAATTTGCAGTTTCGCAGATTTGAACCTATAGCCTGTTGGGAAAATTAACATCCTGTAATACAATTTACATAAATAAAGGTTCTTAATAGTGAACAAAGAACGCTGATGAGATGGCGTAGCGGCCTCGAAATCAGTACTGATCCGTTCTGCTGGTTTAATGACTATGAAAAATATTCCACTCTCAAAAATAATTAATAGAATGTATTCACGTTCATTTATTAAAAATAAATAAAAAATAAATTGCAGTTTTGCAGATTTAAACCTATAGCCTGTTGGGAAAATTAACATCCTGTAATACAATTTACATAAATAAAGGTTCTTAATAGTGAACAAAGAACGCTGATGAGATGGCGTAGCGGCCTCGAAATCAGTACTGATCCGTTCTGCTGGTTTAATGACTATGAAAAATATTCCACTCTCAAAAATAATTAATAGAATGTATTCACGTTCATTTATTAAAAATAAATAAAAAATAAATTGCAGTTTTGCAGATTTAAACCTATAGCCTGTTGGGAAAATTAACATCCTGTAATACAATTTACATAAATAAAGGTTCACTATTAAAATAGAAATGCGCTAAGTTAGCGTATTTTTAAAATAAATTCGCTAAGGATAAAAAATGAGACTTTTTGGTTATTAAAATGCGCTAAATTGGCAACGCTGATTATTATTACCGTAGTTAGCCGAGGAATATCGGAAGAATTTATATAGTCCGTATTATTGCAACCGTATTTAGCCAAACGATATTCGAAGAATTTATATCGTTCGTATTATTATAATTGCTACGGTATTTAGCCGGACGATAACCGAAGAATTTATATCGTTCGTTTTATTTAGCCGAACGATATTTGAAGAATTTATATCGTTCGTATTATAGTGCAGCATTTGTATCAACCGAAACTATTCTACTAAATCAGTCTAATCCCTAGACAGGTAATTTAGTTAGCTGCACGAGTTATTAGAGATAACACTATAATACCTCCCTCTAACTAACACCTTCACTGACAGGGAATAATATTCACTTTGCGTCGCTTAGAGTACGAATCCTAAGTGCACGAACTGAACTACAGTGGTGGCCATATTGCAAAGGAAGCAGACCTTTGACGAGCCCGGACAGATTGAGGATACCTCAGCTGGGGAATTAAGCTGCGTTACAGTTTGAAAATTGTGAATTCTCCGATGGTTTTCAGAAGTGTGTACATAAGATACGGGGTTTTCAACTTTTCAAAACTGTGGTTAAAGTCTACTGATGATTTGGTAAAGCACCAATGAAATGCATATAGACATTGCCTGACCACCACCACAAGTAAATTTTATTTAAAATAGAATTGTGACAATATGTGAAATAAAAATTTCATAACAAAAATAAAAAATTTTAATTGAAAGGTTGAGGGTGTAGTGTATCAATGACGTAATAAAAACTGCAGTGAACAATAGTCAATGAGCTCTAAATAAAAAGAGATCCAAACGATCATATAAACATAAATGCTAACAAAAGCTAATGAACTCGAAGAACTAAATGAATAAACAATCGTACAAATAAATGTAAATGAATTTCTTAAAGTGTAATAACAAATTTTGATTTATTTTTATTGACCTTATCAGTTTATTGTAATATTAATCAAGATCGAGGTCCGTTTTTATAAAATATTATTTCTTATAATTTTTTTTTCGATATTTCGTTAACAGCTTGTTAACATCTTCAAGAAATAAAAATTATTAAAATTTTATAGAAAAATGGTTTTGAAACGACATGAAAAATTATTCAAAATATTTGTGTTTAATTTATTTACAGAGTTATTTTAATGTATAGCAATTGTTTAATTGAAAAATAAGAATTATGTGAACTTATCACTACCGAGTTTAAACAAAGAATAAAAAATTAAAGAAAGAACGATGTTCACATTGTCAATTACAACGGACTGCGTTGCCAGACAACCGTATATTTCAACACTCCTTCTCAATGTGAATAACGTTATTTACTATTTAAATAAATTTCATAAATTTTTCAAAATAACTGTGTTTTATTTTGGCCAGGTTCTTCATCAGGATGTCAGCTATCATGTCGTTTGATGGACAATACTTCAGGCACACATCTTTACTCCTTACAACTTCTCGGCCATGGTGAAAGCGTATGTCGATATGTTTCGTCCTTTTTTAAGGCAAACACCCATTTAGAATCTATCGCTTTAGCACCAACAGGGAGGTCTACCAATGACCAAGTTTTGTTTTGTTCTAACGATTTTATTTCTGATTGCATTGCCTTATGCCATTCCTCTTTGTAAGGGCCACTCATAGCTTGCTCAACACTACATGGAATACATTGACTTACCTTGTTATTCAGTTGCACTTTACGTGGCCTACCACGTTTGCCAGTTCGGATATTTTTTCTCCTACCACGGCGAGGATTCCCAGCGTCCTCCTTCTGGTTGTTAGGTTGTAAAACTTGATCATCATCTTCACCAGTTTCGAATCCGAGATAATCTTCAGCATCATCATCAAACATTTCAACATCTTCTAACACGGTGGCTGATTTGTGTTCAATAACGCGTGCGGTTGTATCAACTTGCTTGTTGTTTTCAATAATTATTGTTAAATAATCTGGCTTTGCTGTTGCGATATCATTTTGTTGGATGTTCTCAAATTCATCTTCTTTAAACAACACGTAACGTCGTTCAATCACGATCCTTTTATATTTGCAATAAAGTCTGTATGCCTAAGCTACTTGTGAGTAGCCAACCATTACATAATTTTCGCTCTTTTGGCTCGAATTTACCACCACTTCTATTTTTATTTAGTGCTACTGCATAGCAGCCAAACGTTCTTAAATGTTGCAGGTTAGGTTTTCTGTTGAATCAGATTTCATATGGCGTTTTTTCTTGTAGTATTTTTGTTGGGCATCTGTTTCTAATATACACTGCTGTATTAATGGCTTCGGCCCACAAACTCAGCTGCACACCATCATAGAGCGTGCCATCTCAATCAAAGTGCGGTTCGCCCTTTCGGCTATGCCATTTTGTTGTGGCGTATGTGGGACTGTTAGCTGCCTAGCTATACCTTCATTTTCTAAAAAAATTGTCAAAATCTTTGTTGATGTATTCGCGACTATTATCACTGCGTAAAACTTTTATTTTTCTGCCCGTCTGTTTTCCGACATGTAGCTTAAATGTTTTAAAGGTCCTAAAAACATCGCTTTTTGCCTTGAGGAAATAAACGAACACTCGTCTGGAAAAATCGTCGATGAATGTGACAAAATACCTCGCACCACCAAAGGAATTCACTTTAAACGGACCACATACATCACTGTGCACAACTTGCAATACAATAGTTGTCCTCGTAGACGATTCTTTTGGGAAGTTTTTAACGCTAACTTCACTGCACATGCATGTTTTACATTTTCCTGCACGATTGCATTCTTTTAAAGTCATCCCTTTCACAATTTTTTTCTTGGCCATATCGCACATGGAACTATAATTTAAGTGGCCTAATCGGTTGTGCCATAGTTGACTCGAGTTTGCTGCCATAAAATTTCTTTCAACTTTATTTTGAAACATGAACAAATTATTTTGTTTAAATGCTTTTATTACCACTGCACCTTTGGCGCATTTTATAACGGCAGACGTTTCGCGAAATACAACAGTTAAACCTTTTTCAACCACACGACCAACAGATACAAAATTCACATTTAATTCGGGAGAATATTATACATTTTGCAATTTAATTTTTTCACCGTTAACCTCTATATCGACGTCACCTTTTCCTTCAGCCATAATATACTTGTCAGCTTCAAAACGGATTTCTGCAGCATGCTTAACAATATTAGAGAACAGATCTCTTTCGCAACACATATGTGCAGTTGCACCGCTGTCAACGCACCATTGTGTATTTTTAATAGTGTATGTGTCACTTGTCTGCATAGCATGTAGGAGATGTTGTTTTTGTTTTTTCGCTGTTTTTGGACATTTATTAGCATAATGCCCGAATTCGCCGCAATTAAAACATTTGCCCTTGAATTTACCTTGTTTGTGTCTGTTGTCCCTTGTTGCTATGTTGTCTTTGATTTTCATTGCAAACGCTTGTTGTACATTTGTTGTTTCTTCTCTATCATTTTTCCGCTTTATTCTGCCTCCTTGTTCTAGAACTTTCTATTTAACCGTTAACAATTTTGGTAAATCATCGCGTGTTTCGATGGCTACTACGAAATGTTCGTATTCAACTAGCAAACTAGACAGAAGCATTATGACAAGCAACTCATCTTGTATGACAATTCTAGTCTCTGCCAGCTTTTCTGACATTTCCGTAAAGCTATTAACATGTAGAGAAACGTTTCCTCCTTCAGCCATTGTAAGATTCATCAACCTTTTATATAATGACACCTTTTGGAGTAGTCCTGTAGGCTTGTGGATTTCTTCCAAACGTACCCATGCTTCGTGATGTTTTTACACACAGTGTGATTGTAGCAAGGGCTTTTTCATCTTCTTTGTCCCAGGATTCTTTGACTTTCTCGCGCCATCTTCTCGCTTAACACTGCCATTCACATGTTTCCACCAGCCATTATGCACTAACACACCACGCATATGTATACACCAGCTATCATAATTTGTGCCATAAAATTTTTCTATTTGAAAAAAGTTTGCAATTTTTCAAAATAACAAATTTTCTAGTTCCACTGTTATTATTTTATTTTAAATTATTTTTCACAACTGCCAGAAATTTGTTCTGGGCCCATAACCTCTTTAATTTATTTACAGAGTTATTTTAATGTATAGCAATTGTTTAATTAAAAAATAAGAATTATGAGAACTTATCTCTACCGAGTTTAAACAAAGAATAAAAAATTAAAGAAAGAAGAGAAAAGAACGATGTTCACATTGTCAATTACAAAGGACTGCGTTGCCAGACAACCGTATATTTCAACAATTTCTTTTTCAAATACAATAACATAAAATTATAAAAAATCTTTCAACATTAAAAAAAACAATTTTTAACATTAACAATTTATAGTAAAATACAATTTTTCAACATTAAAAAATTATAATAGAAAATTTTATAATAAAATTATTATTTTTTTATGTATAACATGCAGAACTCATAGTAGAAATTTAGGCGCATATAAATAAACTTTTTAAAAAACCTAAACGTACATAAAGGAACATACATATGTATATATACAAATGCACATACATATATTCATACGTACATACATACAGATATACACATACGAACACATGCATACACACAAAAACATATATACATACATATATACATACATATACTTATACATACATAAAATTATAATAATAATAATAACACCAATAATATAATACAATAAATTATCCCTAGCAAATAATAGTTAATATACACAATTAAATTATGTAAATCTACAATTTTTACTAATTCTGTGCTAATTTTTCTGTATCTGTTTTAAAATTTAATCTGTGTGATGATGGTGTGTTTATTATTTCTAACATTAATTAACGTTTACAGCTATTTTCTTTATTTAATATTGAAACATTTTCAAAATCTGGCAAATGATATGATTTAGAACAATGGGAAGATAAAGCTGTTTTTTTTTGTGAACTTATATCCCTATATATTTTTTACCAGATTTGGGACCTGCTATCCTAGTCTTTAATTTATGGTGCAATGCCGGGCATTCACAAAGGAAGTGATAAACTGTCTCTTCTTTGCTCTGATCCCGGCAGCTGCGACAGAATGCATTATAGTAGAGACCTGTCCTACCAGCATGTCTGCCTATTACCCAGTGCCCCGTCTTTACTGCGAGGAGTCTTGAGATGTCCCTACGGTTCCTGTTGATCAGCTGTGCTGTCCTTCTGTCGTCGTAGCAGGGCCACAAACTTCTAGCCACCCTACACGTGTCCAGCTTGTGCCAACTGTCTGCAGCCTTCTGCCGGTAGTGGCTCTGAATGCCACATGTCATAGCGCCATACGGCATGACCACCGACACAGCGCTGGAGGCGTCCATAGCAGATCCAGCCCTAGCTAGCTCGTCCGCCTGTTTGTTTCCAGGGAAGTCATTATGTGCGGGAACCCAGATGAGGGTAGTGTCAGTCTGATATCCCAATCTGGATAGAAGCTCCCTGCATTGAGCTACTAAGGTAAAATAAGTAGTGAGTGACCTCAGAGACAGGAGTGCCGCCTGGCTGTCGACAGAGATACCGACTCTACCCTGAACACCCCTGTCAATTAGTAACCTAGCCGCCTCTCTTATAGCCAATATTTCCGCATGAAATACACAAGCTTCATCAGGGAGTCGGACCGAAAGTCTTGTTCCAAGGTCCCTATAGTAGACCTCTGAACCTACACCACAGATCATTCTTGATCCGTCAGTGTACATTCTGCAGTCGAAGTCCCTTTCTATGTCCCCCCCCCCCCTCCACCACTCTAGCCTGGATAGAATGAGGACTTCGTAAGTAATATTAAAGTCCAAATGGGGTACCAGTGGGCCTCCTCAGTGTCGGTGGTAACTGACCCAGGATCCTTGCGTGGCCATAATTCCTTGACCTACACTTCCCAGATGCCGCCAGTCTCACCGCACTGCTCGAGGATGCACCCAGTACATAAAGGTCAATCGGAATTAGGTTCAGTATAGCATTCAGAGCCTCTAAGGGGCTAGTACGTAGACAACCAGTAATCATGATGCAGCAGATCTTTGTATCCTGTATAGTTGAGCTACCACATATTTCTTAGTTGTCGCAGGCCACCATACTAAAGATCCATAAGTCAATATACGGCGTAGAATCGCTGTGTACATCCATTTAAGCATGGTGGGTGTTAAACCCCATCTGGCACCAAACACCCTCCTGCAAGAGTAATAGGCAACTGTTGCCTTCTTAATCCTATGTAGCACATTCGGTTTCCACGATAGTTTTGCGTCCAGGATAACTTCTAGATATTTTGCATTATCCGAAAAGGACAGTTCCAGATTATTCAGCCGAGGTAGTCTAAAGCCTTGAACTTTGGTCTTTGTAGTAAATAGTACCAGTTCTGTTTTGCTACGGTTTACTTTTAGACAATATCCTGTAGCCCATTCACTGAGTATACCCAAGGCATTGGACATTATATCGCTAATAACGTCCGTAAACATCCCTGATACCATTATTACTACATCGTCCGCATAAGCCACGACTTTAACTCCTGCAGCATCAGTGTTGTCAGACAGTACCTCAATTCAAATTGAATAGGGATAAGAATGATGAAACCAAATTACTACTTAAACTTTTCTGCTTTAGGGGGTTTTTTAAGAAAAAGTGTAGAATGTAGGGGGTTTCTAAATTTTTTTGGGGGGAAGAAAAAAAAATATCTGACAACACTGTGCAGCATCTAGTCTGTGCAGAATCGTGTTAATAACGAGAAGCCAGAGCAGAGGTGGGATCACCCCGCCCTGTGGGGTTCCTCTACACGCCCATCGTGACATCTCGCTGGTGCCCAGTTTCGCAGTGACATTCCTTGCCTTCAACATAGTAATAATCCAGTTGCTGATGTATTCCTCAACATCGAAATCCCGGAGAGACTGTTCTATGGCTGCCACTGATACATTATTAAAGGCACCCTCATTGTCTAGGAAGGCAGCCAGGGTGTATTGTTTGTTCTCAACGGATCTCTCCACGAATCTTACCACCACATGTAGTGCTGTTTCAGTAGAGCGTCCCTTAAGGTAGGCATGTTGGCTAGCAGCGAGAATTGAAGATCCTACTAGTCGAAGCCTAATATGGGTGTCTATTAATCTTTCCAGCGTCTTAACCAAGAAAGATGAAAGGCTGATTGGTCTGAAGTCCTTCTCATCCTCGTGACTTCTTCTTCCAATCTTCGGAATGAAGACTACTCTTATTTTCCTCCACCTGGTCGGAACGTAGTCAAGTATAAGGCAGAGTTTGTAGAACATGAAAAGCCAGGGATTCCCACTAACTTATCTGATTCCACTGACATTGTCAGTACAGCCTGGAAAGTGGGTGTTGAATAGAATGCCTAGGGATTCCGCCGATGAATCTGTCCATGAGCTAGCCCCTCTCCTAATGAAGGTTGGACAGATGTAGCTCATGGTCAGAGCCCTACTTAGTCTTGCTGAATATCTAGTTTTATCTATTGACTCACAAAAATTCCTCTACGAGTTTCTTTTGGCGACTTTTATAGCCTTTTTATATATAGCTAGCTTGTCGCGATAAGGCTGCCATATTATGCTTTCATAGCAAGCGTTGAAGGCCCGACGTGCCTTCTTACGTAGCCTAGAGAGTTCCGCGCTCCACCACGGAGGATAACTCTTCTTAGTCTTTGTTAACGGGCAGAATATCTCGAAGGCCATGGTAATAGCCTTGTTGAACAACCCTACATTTTGTTCAAGTGCATCAATCGTATTCTAGATTTCTAGTACTCTTCCTAGTTTTTGCTTTAGAATCCCGTTAAACCTATCCCATTCTGTTCTTCTCGGGTTTCTAAAGCATTGTTTCCCATTATTTGGTGCCGTAACTTCGAAGAGTATCCAGCAATGATCAGAGAAGGATCTTTTATTGGATACCCTCCACTTGTCAATCGAAAACCTAAATTTGTCCTTTACAAGGGTAATGTCCAGAACCTCTTCCCACCCACTAAACCTGTCCGAACTCGGAAAAATTAAAGTCGGTGCAGTACCTTAGTTACTAAGTTTATTAAGTTAGTTGGTAAGTTTATTAAGGTTTATGATATCTAGGATATGCTCACTTCTGTCGTTGATTTCACTGCTGCCTCATATTGTATGTCTAACGTTGGCGTCACAACAAAGTATGACCTCTTCATCGGTGTCAATAGATGACATAAAAGCTTTCACTTCATCTGGTGGTGCTGCTTTGTCGTGTGCCATGTAGCATGCTGCGATTAAGAAGCTCCTAGAATCCGTTAGCTCGACCCTCGCAACTGTAAGGTCCTCTATGCTAAACTGTGTACAGAGAAAAATGTTGATGTGTTCTTTGGCTATCAGACATGATCTGGGCTTACAATTACTTCTAGCATATAGTACGTTGTATGTGGACCTCGGGAACCCCTTAGCCTTGGAGTTTGCTACCCATGGTTCCTGAACCATACATATGTCGATGTTCTCCCCGGCCGAGATAACCACTAAGTTATCTGTTGCACATTGGTATCATGGTGTAGGAGACTTAATTCTCCGAGAGCTGCATTCCTCCCAGGAGGTTGGTGGCAGCCTCGATAACGTCGACCTCTGACTTGCTTGGGCGAGACACCTTTACCTTGGCGTCCCTAGAACCGAAAAAGAGTTTGGAGCCTGCTTCCTCGAGCGCCTCTGCTCCAGACTGCGAAATGGAGAGGATTAGGCAGGTACCACTGCTGCCGTGATCCTCCGTGCGGATAACCGACCAGTCATCCATTGGAATGATGGAGTTTTGGAGCTTCAAACACTCCAGCATTTTGTCGCCGTCGTTGCTTATTTTTGGTAACCAAATCTTTGCACGCAGTCTCATCGATATTTCCTCTGCAGGGATGAGTTTTAGCTTAACCCATCCCAAGTCTCGCTGATCTTAGCGATACTGTCGCTGAGGAATTCCTTTGAAAATGCGTCCAAGCATTTGATCACCCTGTACACCTGGTGTAAATCACCGGAGTCGGAGCGAGGGGCCGGCTTATCCTTATTGGAGAGGACGTAGTCCATTAGGAGCTCAGCCAATTTGGATTCGATGGCCCCCCACTCCGTTATTGCAGGGAGAGTCTTCCCACTCTTATTGTTCGTCAGAGCAATGAGAAGGTTATCTTCAACTACCTCGTTAAAGGGCCTTCTCGTGGATGACGATGATGCTGGTTGAGGCGTGGATGTCTTCTGCTGAACCTTCCTCCTTTTTGATGCCTGACCGATCTCTGTCTGAGATCGATTTCTCTTAGCACCTTTTTCACCTTCTTTTTGCTGCGATGTCGGTGTCATACCAGACGTACTTGGTAGAGAATCCATAAACTTATCTTCATCCACCATGGCCTCATATCTCACCTTGTCCTCAGCATCATGCGGATGAGTTATTCCGTTCGCAGTATTCTTGGCAATCTTGACAAGAATGAATACGGCCTTAGAGTACCTCCTTTTCAAGAGTTCTTTCTGACTCCTTTTTTTAGATTTCCCCTTGGACCGGTTATCAGCCTTGATTACCGGTGTTGGGGGCATTTTCTTGTTGGCTTGTGTTTGTGCGGATAGTGGGGTACTTTGGCTTTTACAAGCACCATCCGAAAGGCCGACTACTGTCTCCTGGCTGGAGACAAGAAGGTCGTCCTCTGAAGAGATATCTTAGCTTCTGATTTGATGTTGGTTTTTTGTTATTTTATTAAATTTTTCCATATGTTGTTCCCACGAGTAGGCCAGTAAGGGGATGTACCATCCCCGCAGTGACGGCGTGCGTAGACTAGACAAAAAAATTACAACCGACCCGTGTCCTGGCGCCGGAAGGGAGCTGTTAGCGACTAGTCATCTTTTACCACTAACTAGCCATTCAGATCCTCGGCGCAGCTGCTTACCACCTTGATCTCACAAGTGGGGGAGGGAAGGGATTTCAGGGGAAATAGAATAGGGGTGGATATAGGATTGTCGGGAAATGGCAAATAGGAGGGGGTGGTTAAACTTTAGTTATGAAGGCTTGTTTTCTTCATACTTCCAAACAGGCACTACACATGCAAAGACATGTGCAATACCTGGGTTGAAGTAGGAGACACAGCCGACACTTAAGCCACCACATCACGCCAAGATAGTTAACCAAACATGGTGTCCAAACTAAGGTTTGACCAAAACAGTCATAGTGTAACATACACTTAAAATCAAAAAATAAAATAAAATCGTGAAGTTATGTAAATTATATGAATTTGAAATTATACTTATCGTTGAAATAATAACTGAAATTTTACTAAACTTTGAAATTATACCTAACTTTGAAATTATACCTAACTTTGAAATTATACTTACCTTTGTAACTATACCTACCTTTGAAATTATAACCATGTATCTCGAAGTTGCACTTGCTTTCAAATGTATACTTACTTACGGTAAACACTTGGAATACTATTAATAATTTGTATGCACTGGCTGGAAGCTATGAGTCTTCGGTTTTCCAAAAAGAAGGTAAGCTGAAATCTCTGAACCTCCATAAGGAAATAAGAAAAAATTAGTTTTTTACGTATCCATCGTCCACTGAGCTAACAGCTACTTATAAATTTTTCGGATAATTAATTACCTTCAAACTCAAATAAATCTTGTTTATTATACTCAGCCCGAATAAGCATCCTCATTTTCAATAAACAACAAAAACCCATTATCAGAATATACCTACAGCAGTATTGTAAGTATATTCACATAATCCTTTTGTGAGGCTCTACTCCCTTACACCCTAGCCACATAAGGATTATTTAAACAATTGGCAGGCCCAATTGCCAAATTTGTTCAGTCTGTTTAATGTATTACACGTTCTATGAGCTATTCTATATTTATCTGTATCGTAAATTCTAGATTTTGTTAACGTTTCTGATGCTCCTGGTATGTATGTTACAAATAATTTTTGTTCTGTATTATTAGTATTTTCTGTTCTTCTATTTCTATATTGTGATATTGATTTGTTAATTATATGTTTTGGAAAATTGTTATTTTCTAATAAGTTTATAAGTCTATAAAATTCCTAGCTGTGTTTATAATAATATGTCTACTATGTTTTGAATAGTAGTTTATCATAGTCCCCGAAGCTGTAGGTTTCTGGAACCAATCTATTATTAATTTATTACCTTTCCTAATAACTAGAGTAGGTACTCTAGTCGTTTTCCTATTCAACTGTAAATTTAATGTTGGAATTAAATTGATTCAATGTTGATAACATATTATCTATCTCAGATGTATGAAGGATGCAAAATAAATCATCTACATATTTTGTCACTATTTTAGGTTTTATATTAAGTTTTTGAATTGATATGTCTAATAATTCTTCCATTACTATATCTGCTATTATTGAAGATGCTGATGATCCCATAGGACGACCCCTTTGTCCAAGTGAAAGTATCCATTGAATGTCCTTAGGTATGTCAGTGTTAGTCTTGTTTATAAACCACTTTTCATTCTTTTTCTTATAATTTTTTCAATTTATCAAATTTATTTTTATGTGTAATATTTACCTTTTTCTTTTGTAAAACAGCCAAATGTTCCTCAAAATATAAAAATTCAAATGAAAAATATATCTAATAACAAATATATTTGGTGTGTAATACGATATTCTAGAAATCATAATTACTCGCGTATCGTAATCTAATGGAAAAGTTCGGTTGATAAAACGGTATTTTTGCAAGTTTGCAATTTTCTAATGATGAGCCTGTAGTGCCATCCCTGACACTAATAAGTACTATTAATTACAACATTGTTTTTATACATACATAAGAAAATAAAAGAGATTCATTCCTTATTGTACCATCAAACCAAAGGTCTTTTTCATTCGTAATAATCGCACAACATGGCAACCGTGACAATTATATAAAATTTATAAAATTAAATTAAAAAAAGAAACTATAATTCAGTGAAGTTTTGAAAGAATCAAAAATAATTTTTGTTAAAATCAAAATTTTTCCTTACAACATGGTCATGAACAATATACAATTTCAATTTTTTTCGTGTCGTTTTTAACACATCACTTTTATTTCAAAAGATAATATTGATGAAAACCCGTGTAAATAGAAAATCATATAAATAGTTTCATTTTCGATTTATGTGGAAAAAAACTAATTCTTTGCTTAACTTAACATACTTAGTATGTATGTAACTGCTGTGCAAGACAGTGAAAAAGAAAACCAATCGTGGTGCAGTGTGGATATAGTTAAAAACTAGCATTATAACACATACATGTATGTGCTGTGAATCGCACGATTGTCAAATCACATGTGACTTGAAAAACGCCAATTTTTTTTGAGCGATTGCGAACTCCAGCACACCAATTTTGTGACTTCAAATCGAAAACGCTTTATTTCATGCGATAAGCGATTTCCATCACATGGCTGATACATTCTCTTCCACTTTTTTCAGCCGGTCACTGAGGTCTTCCTGACTTTTCAGAATGGTCCCCTGCCCTTTCAAAATCTTTTCAAGTATTCCTAAAATAAAATAAATAATGTTTGATCATATACGGCTTGCTAATTTAATTAGTTAAAATAATTTACCATCACTTTGTTCCTGTTTCCTCTGGAACGAATATGTAGCTCTCTGATATATAGGCTGATTGTCTATAAGTGGAAGTAATGAATATTTGTTTACATTCATAATGAATAACGATTTTAAAATAAGTATTTTCCCTACCTTCGATTCGTTGCGAGCGCTCAATGGCTTCTTCGAATATATTTTCTGAAAGGTCCATGTGTAATTATTATTAATAATGCAAATTGTTATATAGTAATAATAATATGACTATTATCTGACAATAATAATATTATTATTAATAATACATAACATTTGTATTGTTATATGTTTCTATTATAACTTTTACTATCATTTATTATATTTATAATTTTATAGTTATTATTAATTTATTTATTGTTGTTATTCATTTATTATAATTATAATTTCATAGTTATTATAAATTTTATTATAAACATATGTGTGTTTTATTGTTATATATTTCTATTATCATTATATTTATAATTTTTATTATCATTTATTATATTTGTGCTTTTTATTTGTAATGTGGTCAAGTATGTCTGCAGAGCCTGCATTTCATTGGTTCGTACACCAAATCATCAGTAGACTTTAACCTAATTTCAAAATAACAAAACCTCTTAGCTTATACATAAACTCCCAAAAATTAATTGAGAATTACACAAGCAAAACCATAGGATTTGAAATTCAAAAAAACACAACAAACAAATTTTATTCGATATAAATCTATTTTGTTTTTCGACCTACACAAACGTTTTTAAAATCGTTCACAAACAAAAAGCACTAATTTATTTGGAGCAATATGTCGAATAAACGATTTTAAAAATCATTTATTAAAATTATAATTTTATTGTTGGAACACGAAAATACTTAGACTGCTATCATTTCATTTCCTAAATCGCTAGCATCGACAATGCCGCGGTCATTTAAGGACAGAAAGGGCTGCTCAAAGTAATTCTCTCTTACTTGAAAAACTTGGCAAACAAATTTGTCTATTCCTGAAGAATTTACTATGACAATAATTTTAATGGGACCTAGTTTTTCGCAGTAAGAAAATCTATCTTTCTCTTTTTTAGGATTGAAAGTAAATTTGCCTAATTTAGAAACGTTCCTTGTTCCATGTTTGCACCCCTTTCGTTCATCGAACCTAAGAAACAACTGTTGCAAAATCTTGTTCGGTTTCCTAATACTTTTCTTGATAAAATGCATATAATTCTCAAACCTGTATGCTGAAAAAGAATCTAATGGCCCATATTGTCTAACGCAATCAGCTAAATGCAACAGCCCATGGACATTAAAACCAACAAACTCGTCGCCGTATAATATGCCGAAAAACTTAACAAAGTCTTCCAAGACTTTTTGAGATATATCTGTCTCTTCTGCGCACAATATATCACTAGACAAGAGCCTAGCACCAGAATGCAGTAACAAAAATAATAAAACTGGTCATCAGTTATATTGTCCTTTAGAACAAAAATGCCAGTATATAGCAAAAACTGCATAAATTCCGTTGACTTCCAGTTATGTAGTTCATCCAGACTTCTTGGGGTACGACAAAACTCTGACGGAACATCTTCAGCGGCAAAACTAACCCTTCTGTTAATTTTTTCAGTATTCCCTTTATTAACTATAAGCTTCAACAATTTCTTAGTAACTCCTATGTATACTAGATGCATACAATCCAGAGGAAACTGTGAAACCATCCCAAAGCCTGTTTCCTCCAAAATTCTTTTATTTTCCTTAAACTCGTCTATATGATGAGAAGGACTTAATCTGCAACAAAATCCCTTCTTAAAACATCGACTTCTTTAGAGAAAAACCCTTCTTTTCTTATATACTCCTTCTTGACAACATTTTGGACAACCATTTTTACTATTATGGTATACAATTCCTGTGACAAAAGTCCTTGCTGGAGAATCAGAAACAAAATATCGAACTTTAAAGCGCAATAATTTCTGACTAGATCCTATTTTAATGCCATTTTCTTGAAGAACCTTCACTTCAGCACAAAAGTGAGTCAAAAAACTGTTTAAACATTTCGGTTTCTTGGAACTCTTAAAAAGCTTAAGACCATCAATACCGACATCAATAGAAACTTCCTCTTGTCTATCCAAGCAATCGAAGGAATGCAATGAGAAGTATTTCTGAATACCTAGATATAAAATCTCTCCTACAGGAATGTTTGAAATCTATATCTTCTTCCTACTCGTACTCAAAACAGTTTTAGCTGATAAAGGTAAATCTTTCACTCCTATTCTTTTCAAAGTGCGTAACAAATCTTCTATAGCATTCTGTGAAATTTTGTTTCTAATTGCCCACGATTTTAGCTCCTGCCATTTTTTTCCTACCTATATTGCCTCTGAAACAATTACTTTCTTCTTCAAAAACGGGCCCTGCTTCAAGTTCAATACTATCACTTTCCATAATCGAAACTTCTGGGTTGAATGAATTACCTGCCACAGCTTCGGAGCTCTCACTTTCTAACTCACCTAACATAAATTCACTCCCTACATAACCTGCAGATGTGGATGGTACTGCATCACAAACTACCACTTCCCCTACCTTCAGTAAATCCTTTCCAACACTTTCACTATTACCACTTGTTAAAAGATATCAAAAATATTCAATATAGCACTTAAACTATCTTGAACTTAAACTTGATTTAAAGATGTTGAATATAACACTTTAACTATCTTGAACTCGAGTTTGATTTTTACAACAACAGCACTTTAACTGTATTGCCTTCTCTTATTTAAAAGACTTGGTTTTTGGCTTTCAAAATAAGAGAGTGATTTTATTAGTAATTATTTCCAACTTATATACTAATTTTACAATAAGTGTTATGCTTAGTTTGCTAATAATGCTTAATTTACAATAAATTTTAAGTTTAATGTCAATGACACAAAAATAAGTGAATAAATTAAAGTTACAATAAACAACCATAAAACAAAAAATATTAAGTATCAAGTTTCAATTATAAATAAACCAAAGCAAAAAAGGAGCGCAATTCAATTAACTAAAAGTTGGCAAAATGTATGCAAAGGTTCAATAAACTTAAAATAAATGGAACACAATAAAATTATGTATTAAGTAGGCAAAATATATGCAGAGGTTCAATAAACTTAAAATAAATAAAAACAAACAATAAATTTATATATTAACATGCTCCCCCCGTTGAGTGTAGTTCAAAATATAGTCTGTGGGTGGAATCTGCTGAATTGATGAGAGATTGGGTTGAGTTCTGTTTGAAACTTCGTTAAGGTCTGCTGTTGATATTGATCATATATGCACCGTGAAGTCCGACGTTGTTTGTTGCTTGCGAGGTGCTGGAATCGTTTGGCGTTTACATTTTTGTCTTGCAATTAAATAAGATAAGATGCAGAAAGTGATGATTAAGGCTGAGTAACCGACAGCCATGTGATGATAATTATGAGTATCAATTTTATTTCGTAGCTGAAGTATCTCCTGCGCCCTTATTGATGGCTTTAGACGTGTTGAATGGGTTTGTTCTGTTATTTCCTAAAGCTTGGTGTAAGATGCCTTAAGTCAGCTGGATGTTGTCTGTTGGCCTTGTATTGTCATGAACTTATTTTTGAGAGTACATTCCGGTTCCAAGTAAAGCAAACCTGAACCCTTTAGTGTAAATTGATTGATATATCTCTTACACACAGCCGTTGTATGAGTTGTCGTGGGTAGTGCGTAAGTCCATTTATTCTGGTGATGGAGAGGGATTCAAGCAAGTGGCCTTTATTTGTTGAACTGGGCAGTCAGCTTCAGTTTCGTTGTGAAATAAATTTATTTCGCAGGCGCATATTGGTGAACTTGGTTCATACAGGATCTGTGCTTTGGAACACACAAATCTATCTTCTTTGATGACGTCGCATAAGTTATGTTTAGTGTTGTCAATAGTAAAATACTGACGACGGACGACATTGACGGCCAAAATGGAAGAGCCTGGTTTTATTGACAATAAGGTTTCGTTGTTCCAATTTGGCACTGCTATAAGGTTGAATACTAAAAACTGGTCACGCTCAACTAATGCCAAATTAACGCGAAATATGACGGTGTTATTCGTGAGTCCACCTTGAACTTTCATCAATTTGTACAATTGCAATGTATCATTCTGTTCTACAGGCAATTCAAGTGACTCTGGTAAATGCATTCTTGTTTTGTCTATTTCCTGTTGTAATTAGTACGGAGTAAGGATAAGCGGGCTTATAATACCGTGATGAGTATTTGTAAGAATATCCAGTATTGAAGACTGTATGTGTTGCAAGTTTGCCGCAGTGATCGTTAGTTGAATGGATAGTGATGAAAAAATGCGGTAGATTCTTTCTTCGTATAGTTCCTTACTGACGCTGTGTATCTTGTTGTATACTTGCGATATTTGGTGGTCGATTTGGTAAAATTTCTTTTTTACTAGCCCTTGGTCTGCTTTCAGGATGTCCATAGTAGGATCTACAATTGACGTTTGACTTCTTAACAGGCTGAGCAGATGTGCCTCATTTTGCTTAACTTGTGAAATCATGTTTGCCATCTCTTCTGTATATTTTGAGTCCAGTACGCCAAATAGTGAGTTTGCGATGTTTCCCACTAAATTGATTGCTCCCCTTTTGTGTCTTCTGCCGGAAAGTAGAGTGCTGATCATGTCTAATTAATTTTTGGTATGTTCAAAGTATTTAACGAGGTTTTGACACGTCGATTTATCTTGCATGTCTTCACCTAAATTGCTTAAAGCTCTGGCACCGCTTGCAAACATTTCTGATTCGGACCAAAATTCCTGTAAGTCGTAACAAATTAGGATCTGCCAGTCAGAAGATGAAATTGTTGCTGATCCAATGGCTTCAAAATGTATGCCTAGCTGTTTCCCAAACTGTTTGTTGTGAACCTTTGCTGTTAATACTAGCCGCATTAAAATGATCGCCATCATAATAGTGAAAATGTTTTGGCTTATTGACATCCGTCTTCATTTTCTCTTACTTTCAGGAGTCTCGCTCTGCTTAGTGGTTGTGCCAATCGAGTCATTTTGTTGAGTGGGTTCGTCGTCTTTAGAATTGTTAATTGGTAATGGTGCTAGCCTGGAAATTGGTCTTCTGCAAACCCCCTTTGATGTCTTGACATCTGCTACTCGAATGAAGCCATCATCGCCTTATGTGTTTTTATGATTCTTCCTAGTGGCCACTGTAATGGAGCTGTGTTGTCTTCCTTTACTACTACCATGTCTCCTGTTTTGATGTTGTCTTGTTGTGTATTCCATTTGTATCGGTACTGCAGTTCGGAGAGATACTCTCCTGACCAACGCTGCCAAAACTCTGACTTTAAGTGGGTAACTAATTTCCATTTTGTTAACAGATTCTTTCCGTTTTCTGTGGTTTCTGCTTCAATTTGGGAGTTTAGCGGTGCTCCTATAAGACAACGGCAGCGCCGACAGCAATAATTTCATATAAAATTGCTGTACGTGTGCTAGTTAAAAAATTTTTAATGTATTAGTTCCCATCAGCAATTTATTGTAGGGTACCTATTGTTATTTGATCATATTGTATAGTTTTGAGATGATTTGAAAAATAAGTTTTATAAACATATGTTATCACTGCACCTAATCTGGAAAAATCTTTTTTTTTTAAACAAAAGGTACTAAATTAGTGCTTTTTGTTTGTTATGTGGTAAAGTATGTCTATATGCCTGCATTTCATTGGTTCTTACACCAAATCATCAGTAGACTTTAACCTAATTCCAAAATAACAAAACCTCTCAGCTTATACATAAACTCACAAAAATTAATTGAGAATTAATTTGGGAGTATATGTATAGGCTGAGAGGTTTTATTATTTTGGAATTAGGTTAAAAATTATTCAAGCAAGCCAATTTTTCAAAAATCAGTTTATAGTCTATATCTAAACTATGCTGACTTCATAAAATTAAATTGCATCGATACAATTCAAACAAGTATTTTCCTTGTAGATACGCAAGCAGACATCTCATTAATAAAAATTTCAAATTTGCATCCAGACATCATATAAAATCAGAATGAAATCATTAAAATTACCGACATTACGTCTAATGCAGTATCCACATTAGGAACTATTTGTACAAATTTAATCGTTTCTAATCATGTAATTCAACAAATTTTTCACGTTGTTAGTGACGACTTTAATCTAATGGCATTTTGGGTAAGGATTTCCTTAAAGACAATAAGTGTAATATCGACTACGGAAGAAACTTTACTTGTGTAATACCACAAAGGTGTGAGGTATGTAACGACACGTTTCCGCTGGTTGCTGGGGTAGGGCTCAGCGGCGTCCAGGGCAGTAGGAAAAACATTGGTGGTGTTGGTTTGCTTATAGGACCTATATATTTCAATTTCCCAAACGGCTTACCGACGGCGAAACAATGTGCAGTGGCGTGGCGAAGAATCAGGAAAACGAGGTGGTCGGCAACGCGGTGGCCCGATGCTCAACTGACAGGCGATTGGGGAGAACGCTCCTAATAGAACGTCACCTTTCCGTAGGAGTGGTTTCCACCAATCGTCGTCAACAAAGGAGTCTTAGCTTTGGTGTAGGCGCTAGCAATGCACTCAAACGGCTTCAGTGAGTGAGAATTGAACGTACCATCCGATAGAACATACCTTTCTATCGATGGCAGTTCAACATACCTTTCTATCGATCATTGTTCAACAAAGTGCCGCCTTTTATACTTGTGCACAGCAGACACACATGAGCACTGTCATGAGTGTATGGGTGCTATAAAATATTTGGTATATAAATTTAACAACTACTTATAACAATTGTTTAGTTGTGCAGCTTTGTGTTAGCTGATTTAAATACAATTTAATTGCCTCTTTAACGGAGGTGCTAAAGAAGCCACGATCTTGCCAAGGGGAGGGCAGTTGTGAGAGCTTACCCGTTATCGTTTGTCTTGTAACTTAGAGGTTATTAAAGGAAAACGGGTATGGAATAATTATTTTATAATTTATTAAAAATAGAATGGTAAGCGAGGCACTTGTGGTAGGTTCAGCAAGCTAATTCACAACTGATCAAAAATACAATATTTAAACATCACCAGACCACAAGGCTCGTTAAGTTATTTATCGTTTAACAGAGTTGAATACAAGGGTAAGTATCCGTTTAGATTAACTTCTATTATTCGTATAATTAGATAAATACAATTCAATATGGTAAGTATAAGGGTAAGTATAATGATAAGTATAATGGTAAGTATGATTAGGTAATTCAGCAGATTAACTTCTGTTATTAGGATAACTTAGATAAATGTATTCAATATGGTAAGTATAATAGTAAGTATAATGATAAGTATACATACAAGTTTTGGGTAATAACAACTATTCAGTCTTTAAACATCCTGGGCGCCTTGGCTTATAGCCAAAATAAAAACTGGTGGTCGGGATGAATTTGGTTGATTTAAACGCCCGGGATACCTTGGCACATCGCCAACAAAGTGCGCTGGTAAGGTAAGCAGTCACTGATTAAATAGGTTAAATCGTAGAATTAAGTTCTTCTGCTCAGTTACAGCGTTTGATGTAAACGCTTGAGTGCCCGCAGGGCGCCAAGCAAAATGCGCTTAGGGCTAGAGTTGGATGCAATTGATTCAGTTCTCACACGGTCAGAGGAATGTTCGGATGAGCGGCGTGGAGTTTGGCGGCGACCCAACCGCTCATGCAAACTAGTTAACCGCATTTCTTGCCTGGATGGTCTTGCTCCCCTTGCTGAACTTGATGTCGGTTGTGGTGGTGCCGTGGTCGCTGGCTGTCTGCTCCTAGGTTGATGAAGGAGTGTGTGGTGCGCCCATCCGCATTTCCGGCAGACGTCGGCTGACGTGCATTCTCTGGTTTGGTGGGAAGTCGCCAAACAATTTCGGCAATATCGTAATTTGCCCACTATGCGCTTGCGTTCAGCCACTGTCATTTTCAAAAACCGTTTACAATGTCTCAGTGCATGATGTCGCTTACATACCCGGCATTGGTGGCCGATTCGAATTCTAGGTGACCTGTGGATTAAAATTAAGGTTTGTTATTCAACGCATAATTAAGAGCGGAAAGGGTTTTATCAAGATATATATATAGTCTGGGATCTGAGATATACATGTGAGAGTATGCTTAAAAATAGATGTAGAGATGCGAATAAATGACCAAAAAATTAGAGCTATGTTAATCGAGACTTAATTCGTCGTGGTGGTTGTGTCATCGTGAATAAGTGGAAGGACACACAATTTCGCAATGGCTCTCGTGACCGTTCCGGTCTGAGTTTTCAGATCAGCTACTCTAACACAGCCGTCCGTACCAAAATAGATTTTGATGATGCGGGCCAGTTTCCATTCATTTGGGGGCAGGAGATCATCTTTGATTATTACGAGTTGTCCTACGTTAATATTTTCTTCAACATGCTGCCACTTGTACCTCTTTTGAAGGTCCTTGAGGTATTCATCCTTCCATCGCTGGGCGAACTGATGATGGATCAGTTTTAATTTCTCCCATCGACTTCGAAATGTCAATGATTGGAGTGGGACTTCGGGAAGCGCTAACAATGGAGCCCCTCGGAGGAGATGACCCGGGGTAATAGCTAGCAACTCATCGGGATCATCTGACATGGGCGAAAGTGGGCGTGAGTTAAGAACGGATTCGATCCGAGTGAGCAGAGTGGTGAACTCCTCAAAGGTGTACTTGTAGGTTTTGGCTACTTTTTTAAAGTGCATTTTGAATGACTTTACTCCCGCTTCCCAGAGTCCGCCCATGTGCGGGGCGTTGGGAGGAATAAAAACCCACTGAAGCCCTTGACAAGCGTAACTACTTGTCATGTTCCTGGAAACATTTTTTAGAAATTCTTCATATTCTAGGCGAATCTCACGTTCTGCTCCGACAAAATTTGTCCCGTTATCGGACATGACTTTTTTTGGTAATCCTCGGCGTCCAATAAATCTGGTAAAAGCGGCCTGGAAACAACTTGCGGTGAGATCCGAACATAATTCTAAATGGATGGCTTTAGTGCAGAAACAGACGAAGACACACACGTACCCTTTGTGATAAGGGGCGTTTCGGACCAGAGAGGTTTTGACTAAAAAGGGTCCAGCGAAATCTAGACCGGTGTAGGTGAAGGGTAATGAAAATGAGCTTCTCTCCAGAGGCAGGGCGGCCATTATCTGAGACTTCACTTGCTTTTTGTATCGGATGCAGGTAATACACTTCCGAATACAGTGTCTTAGAGCCGGTCTTAGGCGGGGTACAAAGTATTCACCTCTGATCGCTCTTAACAGTAGGTTAACTTCTGCATGCAGTAGGAGGTTATGGGTATATTCAATGAATAGTCGGCAATACGTTGATTTCACCGGGAGAATTATGGGGTGGCGCTCATTGAAAGAGATCGCCGCATTGGAGATTCTACCATTTGTCCGCATCACCTGCTTTTCGTCGAGGTAAGGGTTTAAATTGTAAAGAGGGCTTTTTTTTGGAACTATTCCTGAGTGCGTTAACGAGTAAAATTCGTCACTATAGTGATACATTTGCGTAAGACGCAATAATTTAAATTTTGTGTCCGAAAACTCTTCGCAACTAATGATTGGAATCGTGAGTGACGCTGCGGGGCACGGATTGGGAATGGTAGTTTCCTGAACTTGAGAGATGAGATTCCCAGGTAAGGGTAACGGTCTTTTCCGAAGGGCTTCTATAAACCTGTAAATATATGTCATTACCCGGACAGCTTTATCCCATTTTGAGAACCTACATAATAGATCATCCTTGGTGTCTACGTTATCGTTGCTTTGAGGATCGGTAAAAATGTGGAAGGACAACGTCTTTTGTTTCACTTCCAGTGAGTGTTCCGTAAATGTCATGGGCTTTGGCCATTCCTCGGCTGTTTTCTTTAACCATTCTGGGCCTGTCCACCACAGAGAATTATGAATAAGGTGTTCAGCCCGACATCCTCTGGAGCCGAAGTCAGCTGGATTCTCATTAGATCGAACGTGGCGCCAAGGGATGTTTTCAACGTTTCTTCGTATTTCCGCGGTGCGGTTTGCGATATATGTCTTCCAGGTATTTGGGGGTTTTTCGAGCCATCCTAGGACGATAGTGGAGTCTGTCCATAGGTAGCATTCGTGGTTATGGAACGAAAACGAGTGGGTAATAACTTTTATCAATTTTGCTAATAATACGGCTCCACAGAGTTCGAGACGAGCGAGAGTCACTGGGGCGATCGGGGCTACTTTTGTTTTCGCTACGAGTAAGTGAGAAGTAATGGAACTCTCGTATTGCACACGGAGATACACAGCAGCACAATAGGCCTTTTCTGACGCGTCACAGAACCCATGAATTTGTACTATTTGGTCCGGGGCATATCCTAACCACCGAGGGATTTCCAAACTCGAGAGGATGGGCAGATTTTCCAGAAACGTGTTCCAGGTTTGTAAAGTACTGGGCTTAACGGCTTCGTCCCAGCCGGTGCCCTCTAGCCAAAGTTGTTGAAGCATAA
Organism: Linnaemya tessellans; assembly: GCA_951800035.1. Classification (NCBI taxonomy): domain Eukaryota; kingdom Metazoa; phylum Arthropoda; class Insecta; order Diptera; family Tachinidae; genus Linnaemya; species Linnaemya tessellans. The sequence goes on from OX637537.1 coordinate 17,996,662, forward strand.
TTTTGGCCTGGACCACGACAGGTGAAATCCATCCCGCTGGGTCAAAGAGTTTAGCCACGTGGGAGAGGAGTTGTCTCTTTGTTAGGGAGGTCGTCGGGGGTATAGACTCAACGGTGTATGAAAAACAATCTGAGAGTGCATTCCATCGAATTCCTAGGGTTTTAGTTGCACTGGCTTCTTTAAATTTCAAGAAATTGTTATCCAGTACATCAGTCTTAGGAACTGAAGCTAAAATAGCGGGGCAATTCGAAGTAATTTTTTTTAATGGAAAGCCAGCAGACTGCAACACGAAGATGAGCTGCTGTAGCGAGTCGATTGCGGACGATATATCATGAGACCCCGATAAAATGTCGTCTACATAGGTTTCCTTTGTTAAAATGTTTGCTGCTTGAGGAAATAATTCTGCGGAGTCGCGAGCCAATTGAATTAGCGTTCTAATAGCTAAATATGGGGCGCAATTGACTCCAAAGGTGACAGTTTTCAAAGCGAAGTCTTTAATGGGATCACTTGGCGTTTGACGAAAGAGAATTCGTTGGAATTGAATATCTTCTTTGTGTACCAGAATTTGACGGTACATTTTCTCGATATCTCCGTTAAACACATATTTGTACAATCTCCATTTCAAAATCAAGCTCACTAAATCAGCCTGCAGAGTGGGACCTACACAGAGGATATCGTTGAGGGACATTCCTGAGCTCGTCTTTTTCGAGGCATTAAATACCACTCTCACTTTGGTGGTTTTGCTCTCGGGCTTGAGAACTGCGTGGTGGGGCAAATAAAAGGATTTACATCCATGTGAAGACTCACTTTCCATTGACGTTGTAGGCGTCATATGGTTTAGTGCAATGTATTCTTTCAAAACATTAGAGTAGATTTCTGCTAAACTGGGGTTCTTCTGTAGGGACCGCTCCATGCTAAAATATTGGGATCTAGCGACGGTGCGGGAGGTTCCTAATTGTATCTCCTGGGGAAATTCTGGTTTGAATGGGAGCTTTACCACGTACCGTCCATCCGGGTCGCGGAAGGTTGTGTTTCGATACAGCTCCTCACAGAATGTGTCCTCCTTGGACGTTGGGCGTTCCATGGATACCTCTTCCTGTTCCCAAAACTTGCGTAACTGATCGGCAAGGGGGTCGGATTCGATCTCAGTGACACCGAGTGAGAACATGGTAACTGGTTGAACGTTCACGATACCACTAATAACCCATCCAAAGATAGTGGACTGAGCCATTAGAGATGGGGAAATTTTCTTAGTTCCTTCTTGGAATACTCGGGGAAGTACATTGCTACCGATGAGCAGATCTACACGGCGAGCCACATGGAACTCAGGATCAGCGAGATTGAGCTCCCTTAGCGCGGAATGGGAAACTTGATAAGCGGATATGGAACACGTGGGTAACATACGTGTGATTTTAGGAACTACTATAGCCTGCATGTCAACATAAACATTTTGGTTTTTAGAGTATAGGGTTACCTGGCAAATAGAGTTGGACTGAGCTATCACTTGGCCACCGATTCCATGGATCTGAAATGCTCGTGGCTTCGTGGGGAGCCTAAGTTTTTGTTGCAAGCTTTTTGATATAAACGTCTTTTCTGAACCCTGGTCTAGAAAAGCACGCGCTTTAAAATTTTCGCCTTGATGGAATATATCAACTACTGATGTGGGGAGCAACGTAGTGTCGCTGGCGCTTGGGTTTTCAGTATTTGCAACATGAGTAGCAGTTGATAAGGCCCCTCTTGCCCTACCTTGAGCAGAAGTCTCTGGCTTCTCATTGAGTTGAGTGTTGGGGTTCCTAAGTTCACGTTTTGCGAAATGCAACAGGGAATGGTGATTTTTGTCGCAATGTGAACAAACGAATTTGCTTGGGCAATCGCTCCGTAGGTGGGTATATGCTAAACAATTAAGACAAATTTTGTTTTCGGAGACGAACTGATTTCTTGCGTGAGGTGTTAGATTCATAAATTTGGAGCAATTCTTTAATGCATGAGCTGAGCCACACATTTTGCATAAATGCGGAGGACTTTCTATCTTTGACGCATGGGTTTTAATGCTCGTTGGCTTTCTTTTCAGATTGTGCGAGTCGTAGTCTTGGTTCCGGGATTCCAAGCGCTCAACTACTTCGCATCTGTGAGAGAGGAACGTATCTAGCTTTTCCCATTTTACGAGGTTTCGGTGTGATGCTAGAGACTGTTCCCATAAGGAAAGAGTTTCCATTGGGAGTTTGCTGGCGCAAAGCATAATAATAAATGGGTCCCAATCACCTATTGGGACATCCTGCGCTTTGATTGCCGCTAAGCAGTCGTTGATGGTGCTCTGCAGGTTCTGTAAGGCGGCGCTACTTTCGACTGAGATTGGGGATAAATTGAGGAGAATCTTTAGTTGATTCTCGACCAAAATTCGCTGGTTTTCGTACCGATCTTGCAGAGCTTCCCAGGCGAGCTTAAAGTTATCAGAGCATAACTTATATTTCTTTATTATTGCTCCGGCCTGCCCCTGCACTTTCAAACGCAGATGGTATAATTTTTGCACAGGTGGAATTCGGGGATTATCGATGTACACAGCCGTGAACATGTCTCGGAACGAGGGCCATTCTTCATATCCACCGTAGAAGACATCGGTATCGCAAGGAGGGACACTGAAATGTGCGAAGCTCTGTTCAGCGGGAATTGTGTGTGATGTATTTACTGGTGCAGTAGCGGTGAACATCTTTTGCACATCCAGCATCTTAGCTTTGACTTGGTGAAAATTTTTCGTACACGTCAAATATTTTCCTGCAGCTGCATCTAACATACCTTTGTCCAATTTCGGATCACTGTCGGTGCGGAGAGACCGATAGGACCGTTGAACACTCCACCACCGATCGTTGAGATCCTGGAGGTAAACCTCAAGCAGTGAATCCGTCAATTCATCAACAGGGATCGAGTTAAATTCCGCGCAGAAGGCGACAAAGTCATCCGAGTCAAAAATGAATTCCTCGGCCATCATGGGAATGGTTTGTGACCTTGTTTTCACGATCTTGAACAATTGTGATTTATCACGCGAGGCTACTAACGGGGTGTTGTAGCACTTAAAGAATTCACAGGGATTAGTGATTTAAAATATATAGGCAAATTGTTCGCTGGGATTCACGAAAATTTAGTTTGTGGTAAGTAGACTCCTAATTTTCTTGTGGGAATTGGTAAATATATACTAACAGGGTGTCGTATCACTTAAAGAATTCACAGGGATTTGTGATTTAAAATATATAGATCAATTGTTCGCTGGGATTCGCGAAAATTTAGTTTGTGGGATTGGAGGAAGTAGGCTCCTAATTTTCGTGGCAATTGGTAAATATATACTAACGGGGTGTTGTATCACTTAAAGAATTCACAGGGATTTGTGATTTAAAATATATAGGTCAATTGTTCGCTGGGATTCGCGAAAATTTAGTTTGTGGGATTGGAGGAAGTAGGCTCCTAATTTTCGTGGCAATTGGTAAATATATACTAACGAGGTGTTGTATCACTTAAAGAATTCACAGGGATCTGTGAGCTAAAATATATAGGTCAATTGTTCGCTGGGATTCGCGAAAATTTAGTTTGTGGGATTGGAGGAAGTAGGCTCCTAATTTTCGTGGCAATTGGTAAATATATACTAACGAGGTGTTGTATCACTTAAAGAATTCACAGGGGTTTGTGATTTCAAACATGTGTACCAATTGTTCGCTGGGATTTCCTGATATAGAATTTTGCTTTTATTAAAAATTCTCCCTTTTTTTTTTTTTTTTTACTTGATGATTGGGAATCGGCTACATTGACAATGCTTACACATACACAATTATATATGTATATAACTATCCAATGTATATTTCATCCACTTTTTTACTATTAACAATTATTAATATTACTTGTGCAGGTTAATAATATTAAATTTTAAAAAAATTTCCCTTCTATTATATTACAATATATAAACATGGGATCCTTTAATTTCATCAAACGCCTGTTAAAATTATATTAATTTATTTCGTATTGGCGATTTTCTTTGTATTTATTCAGCTTGACTGTCTGGCATCTCATCAAACGAACATACACCAAAGATTTTCCAATATATACAGAACTAAGAGATCAGTGACACATAAAGAAAATATAATTGCGCTCTCTTAATAAATGTATGTTAAACTGGTGGTGGGTTTTAACAATAACAAATTACATTGCACTTGCGGTACTTATTTTGCCTTTGATTTGTTGCTATTTTTTCTGGACAGATTTCAGTTTTAAGCAAAATTAATTTCATACGAATATATGTATGTATGTATGTGCATATTTATATATGTGAATACGCCTATATATGTATATGTGTGAGTGTAAGTTTGTCGAACAATTAAATTGTGATGTTCGTTGAGTTTTATAGTTATATATGTATGTACCTTGGAATAAATGAAGTGTTCTGTACTTACATTTTATCCTAATTATATGTGACTTGTTTGATTAATATAACCTTGTTGCCTTCGTGTTCCGTATTGCTGCCTTGATGAAGAAATGTATCATATCGTGATGCCTTTGCCCAGGTATGATGTTACAGTCGCCCTTGGTGTAATGGTTTAAGCTCTCGGTGATTTCCTGATGAAGGGATTCACCAAATATTATAGCAGATCTATACGTAAATTGTCTTTTATTTCCACACTTGATTTGTATACACTTTTGATGTTTTGCTGTTCGAAGGTGTCAATTCTTCTCTTCTTGTGTATTTTACTGTTTTGCACTAAAATTTTCTGAGTATTTTCCCCGTTGGTTTTTTTTTAATTTTTTATAAACCTTAACTTTTTATTAATAGTTTTATTTTTACACATCTTTTGTTTGTTGTTTTGTTTTTGGGTTTTTATTTAACTGTTCAGAAGATTTGCTCCTTTCACTTTATCGTCCGTTATTATTTCATGTGTACGTTCACTTCAGATTTTCACTGTCTTTTTTTTGTTGTTGTTGTGTTTCACTTGGGAATGAACATAAGCAGGTAATCATGTACAAATGCCTGTATATACATAACTCACGTTATTTTCCAATATCGGTATTTTTCCTTTTTTGTTGTTGTTATTTGATTACAGTTTCACTTTATACTTTTAATTAATTGTTTCCTAGCCTAATTTTTACTCATGTTTTTGATGTTTTAATTAGTTTTTAGCTCAAGTTTTGCTGTTCAACAGTAAGTTAATTTTTTCTCAACGTTAAATGTTTTTACTTGGTTTTCATATTAACCTTTCTGTTCTAATGTAGGTAGTTAATTTTTCCTATTTTCCTTATTTTTACCAACTGTTTCGCAGCTTAGCTTTTTATTTTCTTTTCAATTTTTCCTTTCTTTTTATTATTTAACAACTTTATTTAAGATTTATATTTTATTTTCACATACACAGTTTTTAGGATTTTAATATTTTCAAGTTTCTTTTAACTTTTTCAACTCGCGCTGCTGTTCACTTTCTTTAACACACCAAAGTAAAAAAAAAAGTTCAAAGTCACTACTTGTTTTTTTTTCAACGCCGATGTTGTGGACTGTATAAATGAAATTGTCTTTTTAGTAATGCCACTGAATTTTTTATTAGTAGGCTCATAAAAGGACCATGTTTAGTTCACTTCAGATTTTCACTGTCTTCCGGCTCGAAGGACCATGTTTAGTTGTGCAGCTTTGTGTTAGCTGATTTAAATACAATTTAATTGCCTCTTTAACGGAGGTGCTAAAGAAGCCACGATCTTGCCAAGGGGAGGGCAGTTGTGAGAGCTTACCCGTTATCGTTTGTCTTGTAACTTAGAGGTTATTAAAGGAAAACGGGTATGGAATAATTATTTTATAATTTATTAAAAATAGAATGGTAAGCGAGGCACTTGTGGTAGGTTCAGCAAGCTAATTCACAACTGATCAAAAATACAATATTTAAACATCACCAGACCACAAGGCTCGTTAAGTTATTTATCGTTTAACAGAGTTGAATACAAGGGTAAGTATCCGTTTAGATTAACTTCTATTATTCGTATAATTAGATAAATACAATTCAATATGGTAAGTATAAGGGTAAGTATAATGATAAGTATAATGGTAAGTATGATTAGGTAATTCAGCAGATTAACTTCTGTTATTAGGATAACTTAGATAAATGTATTCAATATGGTAAGTATAATAGTAAGTATAATGATAAGTATACATACAAGTTTTGGGTAATAACAACTATTCAGTCTTTAAACAACAATTATAAAGAAACGTTGGTAAATATGTAGAGCCAAAAAAATATTTTACAAAATTCAGAAAATAAATAATAAAGATCACACAAAATTATTTCAATGTCATACGTACATATGTATGTGTGGTTGTGTGTAAATGCATGCAAATAATATGATCGCGTCGGCTGCAGCAAGCGACGTGCTTGTTTATGCAAACCGGCATGTACGTACGTATAGGTGTATATATTTATGCGCGATAAACGTACAGCAGCTAGAATAGTGTTTTTTGTTCTTTTTCTTGTTTTTAAGAAAAACCGGTATCAAATATTACAAAAAAACTGATAATTAACTAGATTGTGTAATACATAGCTTGCACATATGTACGTATGTACATAATTGGATTATGTCCATAATAGAAACTAAATACAATTCGGTTCAAAAATAATACTAATTCCTTTATGATAAGAAATAAATATAATTCATTTAAACAAAATCACTTTCAACTTCAATAATAAAATAAATCTAAAAATAAATGCTGGTTCTATTGACGCAAAAACGCGTACAACAACTTTTGCTCGTCACATTGCTCCTCCTCATGCCGGGGAGAGAATGAGGGAATCAATTCCCAGACCCGTATTGCATCCGTACGGGAGAGAACCGTACGGAAGGTTCGTCCGCTGCTATATGACAAAAACCGCATTTGTCGGCGCTTTGTCCGCTTTTGCAGCTTTTCCCGGATGAATTGCTGTACATCCGCCGGCACTTGGTCAACCGGGACTTCAATGTTGCGACTACGACGGCACTGATCGTCTGCTCCTTTGGTGGTCGCTTGGCCAGGTAAGGCGTCCATTTTTCCACTGCTGGTGACTGACTGCAGCTCGGCCTCGAAGTTGGAGGCTACGTCGAACTCTTCTTCGGCTGTGATTGAGAGTGTGTCGCTGAGAGTGAATGGTGGTGAGTGAACGTTCCGCAGCGGGCTAAACCAATTTCGCCCAGGGGTGTTTGGGATGCTGCTGGTTGGGCTGCCGTTATCCTAGCTTGGTGAGGTGGTGGGCGACATCGCGTGGACTGAATGGTTGCACTTTGGTCGGGAGGCGATGGCCCGATACTCCTATGCCCGGACGTGGTAACACCGGGCGTGATTTGGTTCCGGGTACGAGGAACCGGACGCGGATCACCCGCTCGTAACATTTATGTCCCATATACGGGTATTGGGTATCGGCAACATCTACGAGTCCGAACCCTTTGCGGCGTGGCAGGGTTGGCACATAGTCGCTATAGAGCGAGGGGTTAGGAGAGGGCGTTGTTGGTGGGCGCGTATTTACGGTTCTGTCTGTGTGCCCATAGAGTGCGCGGCGTATTTCCTCGACCAGTTCAGCATCTTCGCCGATGAATTCATCTTGGTTGTCGTCTAGCTCGATCACCACATCGTCTAGGAAATCTGGTGACGAATTCCGAACTCTCCACGGGATTGGAGGTCTAGGAGGGGTTTCGGTGATTTTCGGCGGTAGTGGTGGTACTTCATCTTCACTTTTTGACGCGGGATGTTTGGTTTCGGCATGTTTTGAGGTGGCATGGTTGGCTGTGTCGCCACCCGAAAATTTCGGACGGTTGGCGCGGGGTGCGGTGCAGGTCTTCCACGTTTACCTTGCCTGTGGGCAGGGATCTCGCTTTCGTCAAGGAAGATCGTCTTCTTCATCTTGGCCTTCTCACGTTCGATCCCCTTCTGAAACTTTTGGCGCGACTCCTCGAACTTCCGATTTGGATTCATCTTGCGCTGTTTTGTTTTCTTGGTGTTGCGTACTTGGCGTTGCTACGGAAAGGAAGAAAGGAAAATGCAACTAGGTTAGTGTTGGGGGGCGACGTAAAGTTTCACGTCGCTCAAGTGCGCTGTGCGTGTTTTATTAGTCGCTAGCTCTAAGACCTCTACGATAACGGGTGACACGAACCCTCGAATGACGAAAGGGCCCCCGTATCTCGGTTCTACTTTGGCGGAGAAATTTTCCACTGCTCGTGAGAGGGGGTGCTGTCGCACGAGAACTTGTTCTCCCACTTGCGGCTGCCACTGGCGACGTCGCAGGTTATAATAATGTTGTTGCTTCTTGGGTGATTTGGCTAAGTTCGTTCGCACACTCTGAAATATCTCCTTCACCTCCTTAGCGCGATCATCCGGTTGTAAGACCTTGGCTTCTGTTCCGATGGTCACGTGGTCGTACACAGCATTCGGCAATCTGGGCTCTCGGCCTTGCGTGAGATAGGCGGGCGAGTAACCTGTTGACTCAGATCTGACGGTGTTGAGGATCAACATGATTTCCGGGAGGACTTCGTCCCAGCGGTTGTGACTGGCGCCGGAGTATTTGGCAATCATCTGTTTGATGGTGCGATTTGCGCGTTCTGTAGGGTTCTCTTGTGGAGTGTATGGGGCAGTGAACTGCTATTTGACCCCTAAATTAGCTAGGTATCTCCTGAGCGCGGATGATGAGAACTGGCTGCCGTTGTCAGTGCGTAGTATTTTTGGAACCCCATACCGGGGCACGATTCGTTCTCGAAAGGCCTTGATGACTCCCTCAGCCGTGGTTCTCCGGGCGAGTACCAGTTCACACCAATTTGAAAAGTCGAAAAATACCAGAAGCACGGTATTTCCATGTCGGGTCCTGGGTAGAGGCCCGATGTAATCGGCACACACCATGACCCATGGCTCCTCGGGTACCCTTGTCAACATCTCTCCTGCTGGTTTGCGTTGGTCTATCTTGCACCGCTGACACGTATCACACTGTTGGACATAGCGGGTTACGTCCCGTGCCATCTTAGGCCAGTAATATCTACTGGCGACTCGTTGAAAGGTCTTTCTGATGCCGAGGTGGCCCCCAGTGGGTTGGTCATGAGCCTCTTTAAGGACCCTGGCACGTAATGGGCCAGTAATGGGCTGCCAACACACAGCTTCCACGGAGTACTTTCGTCGGACTCATCGCGAGCGACATGCCGGTAGAGTTGACTGTTGATTACTGCATAGTCAATGAACTTCGCTGGCTCTCTCACAGCCTCGGCGGTCAGCTTTTCCAACCACGGGCAGGACTAGGGGGCTGGTACATGTGCTATGTGAGCCAACTCTACTGGTTGCCGTGACAAAGCGTCTGCCACGACATTGTGTTTTCCTTTTCGATAGGTGACGGTGAATTTATACTGTTAAGCTCTAGCGCCCACCTGGCCTACCTGCCAGTTGGATTGTCGATGCCATTCAACCATTTCAAAGACAGGTGGTCCGTGATGACTTCGAATGTATATCCTTCTAGGTAAGGGCACATTTTCCGTATACCCCATAGGATGGCGAGACATTCTTTCTCGGTGGCAGAACAGTTTTTCTCAGCCTTGTTCAAATGTCGGCTAGCGTATGCGATCACGTGTTCCTGGCTATCGTTTTGTTAGGTCAGGACTGCGCCTAAGCCACAGTCACTGGCATTAGTTTGTAGCGTAAACGGTTGCGAAAAGTCTGGGCAGGTTAACACAGGGGCTTGGGTTAATTTCGCCTTTAGGGCTTCGAACGCTTGTTGCTGCTCGTTGCTCCACTTCCAATGCCGTCCCTTTTTTAATAGCATTGTGAGGGGTTGGGTGAGAGAAGCGAATTCCGGAACAAAACGCCGGTACCATGAAGTGACCCCAAGGAATCGCCACACTTCCGTAACATTGGTTGGCGGTTTCATGTCTGTTATGGCCGAGACTTTGTCTGGGTCGGTTTTGATGCCGTCTTTGGTAACAACGTGCCCCAGATACTTAGTTTCCGCAACAAAAAACTTGCATTTCTGCGGGTTGATGCGTAGTTTGGTGGCGCGTAGGCGTCGAAAGACCTCCTCCAAGTGCCGCAGGTGTTCTTCCACAGAGTTGCTGATAACGATGATATCATCGAGATACGCAAGGGCGTGCGGCTCTAGCTCGGGTCCGATAACTTGATCCAACGCTCGCTGGAAAGTGGCGGGGGCCGAATAGAGGCCAAAGGGCACCACGCGCCACTGGTACAAACCTCGGCCAGCCACAGCGAAAGCGGTGAACTGCTTGCTGCTTTCCTCCATGGGGATTTGGCAATATCCATCCTTTAAATCCAAGCTACTGATGCACTTCGCATTCCGTAATCGATCTAGGATTGTGTCGATTCAAGGCAGGGGATAGGTGTCAGCGACCGACCGGGCATTCAGCTGGCGGAAATCCATGCAGGTGCTCCACGCGCCATTTTTCTTCTTGACTAAGGTAATCGGGAAACTGTACGGACTGTGCGAAGGTTCTATACAACCCTGCTGTATCAATTTGTCGACCTCTTGGTCGATGATTGCCTGCATTGCAGGGTTTCGAGGGCTGTACCTAATCTTGACCGGGCGGTCATCCTTCATCACGATTTTGTGGTGGGCGATGTTACGTAGCCCCTTAAGGCCTTGGAACTTGGCCAATTCATTATGCAAGAACTGACTGATTTTCTGCTCCCGGCCACCGAGCTCATACGACTTTGCACATTGCAGTTTATCTGAAATGGAAGTTTTGGGTTCATTATAGCTTACCTGAGCGAAGTGATTGCTTGGGTGTGGCTTCTCGAGCTACCTATTTCGGATATGAACCACCAGTCCGGCGCAGTTTATGGTTGTATCGAATGTGCTGTAGTGTCATCACAGTCTACTACTGTTTGGTACAACGGTGGTACTAAGTCTCCACACAAGAATACTAATAAGAATGTGAATAATAAAGAATAAATGCTGAAGTATCGGCATTAAGAGTTTGAACATACAAGTGATTGGTTTCAATTTATTTACCGCGTCTTCGCACGCGCTATATGGCGACCGTGACTATATTTTTTTTACCCTTGTCGCGCCAACTATTTTGTTCTCTGCAAATAATATTAATATATTGGTGATTTTTATCAAGAACTTGAAAAGTAAATAGCCTTTGTAACTGAATGAAAGGATATTATGGAGTGAATTATTAGTTTTCAAGAGCTGAAAAACTATTTGAAAAAGTGACAAGTGTAAAGGAAATTAATAAAATAAAATTTATATACATACATATATGTATATGAAATTATGTCTGTTAATTCCTTTGAGTTTTTTTTTGTTTCGTATTAAAAATAAAAATAAAAAAAAAAAAAACTCTCAATAGAATTAATAATATTTGAACAAAATCCGTACCTCTTTTTACGTTTTTATTTTGCCACACTTTGCCGTGAGAATTACCGCGTTTGCACAATTCAGTTCTAAATTAAAACAAAATATTTATTTACTCGTACACGGGCTAAAGCAAAGAACAAGTCAGATATTGGAGAAATATAATATATGTTTGGCTTTTACTGGGAAAATAATTCGTTTACTTAATTCACCAGCCATACGGTTATGAAATCCAATATCTGTTTTCTGCCAACGGTGGGAAAGTAATTAGTGCAGCAGAAGAGTGAACGGTCTCTGGCCTAAAAAATTCTTTGTATCATTTTACATTTTAACACTTTAAAATGTTATTGATTACATTGCAATTTTTTTTATTTATTATGAAACCAATTTTTTTTACTTCTTAATTTTATTTTGTATTGTAAATTTTATATTCTGTTATTATTTGTATTTGTAATTTTTCTTTAAATACAATAAGGTTTTAATAAAATGTGTGATTGAACTATTGTCATTCATCCAGTCAACATTAACTTGTTACTTAATTTCAACAAGCCAATTTTTTGTTATTCTTGTGTACCACTTGAACGACTGAATTGGACATTGCATTATCCTGGTGAACTACTAGGATAATAAACCACTAAACATTCTAATAACTTGGTGAATCACCAAGTTATCCCATTTTATAAGGTTAAGCAAGGCAAACGAGCCCGCGCTTAACAATGTCTTAACTTGTACTGTGTAAAATTTAATATACCGTGTTAGCAAATACAATTTGCTAAAAATGTATAAAATGACTTAAAATAAAACATCAAAGCAAACAAAAGATGTAAAACATTTCTTATAAAGTGCTAAAATGTATAAAATAACTTAAAATAAAACATCAAAACAAACAAAAGATGTAAAATATATCTTATAAAGTGTATTGCAATAAATATATGTTGAAATGAGATTATTTTCAAAATAAAATAAAAAACTTAAAAAGACCGTTTAATATAAAAAAAACTAAGCAAACAGCGGCTCCAGTAAAACATCTATTAACCAAAAAAAAAACTCATAATATTGGCTAGTGGCTCACCAAGTAATGAACGTAACAATCAACCACATTTAAGTAGATGGACTACAAAAAGGGAAAATAAATATAACAGTGACGTGTGCTTGCAATACATACAATATGAAAAATATATAAATATATAAACCAAATCGCTTGACAATATAGAATTTAATGAATTTATTTAACTGAAAAACGAAAACTATAACTATAAAAATCGATTGTATAAACTATTACTTAACTCGAAAAAAACATAAAGAAAAGAGCTAAAAAGATAGTCAATTTTAAAAAAAAAATTTTTGAAAAATAATATAGGTACAGTTGTACAAATTCGCTTTTAAAAAAGAGGTATAATAAAAAATAATATTCAACGAATTACGCAAATGCCGTTACATTTTATAACGGAACAAAGACGTTAGTAACCAAGTGGAATGTCGACAAAAGAAAATTTTATTTTAACGAAACTAGTACAGTTTTGCATACATACCTTTATGGCAACCTATATGAAAAACGATAAACTGAAAGAAACAACATTAAAACGAAAACAATAATTCTACATCAAGAACCACACAAATGTTATAACGAATAAATAAATAAAAAAGTCGTTGCTAAGATCATCGGGAGTGATGGAAGAAACAACGAACGAAGTGAAGACAAGATAAACAACAGCTAAGCAGACGAACAGCAGCAGTAGCAATAACAAACAACAGCAAAGCAGACGAACAGCAATAGCAAATGGTAAGAGAAAAACAACCCAACATACAAAAAAAAAGACGCCACAGCAAAATCAACATAATACACAAATACATCAGCAACCACAGCAATTGCACTTTCAGTAGAAGGAAGAGAACAAAAACAAACACACACCTTATTAATAAATTTTGTATGAAAATTTTTAAAGCAAAATTATGATGTTAGTATATCTTGATTTAATGTTTCAAAATTCAAAATTTATTAACACAATACAACATTATACAACTAACTTTAGTCTATATTATTATAAATACTTTGCTTTATGTAAATTGATTGCGTTTTAGCTATGGAAATTCCTCTTAATAAAATTAATTGTAAACATATTAAGATGTAGATCTTTTCTTTGAACAAATATTTATATCATAAAATAAATTAAACTATTTTACGAAATAGAAGATTTGGCATATAAAAAATAAATATGAATATAAAATAATTTAAAGAAAAAAAAAAGTATCGATTACTACCATATTCTTTAGTGTACAAGAGATTAAGAAATTTGCTAAAAATTTTAAAGCAATATTCATTTTTGAATTAAATACTACATTGGAATTTTTTTTATATTATGAAATCGCGTTTCGACTTGATATTTAAATTTCATCGCTTCTCTACATATCTTGCTAAACCAAATAATAATATCTTTTTATATACTTTTCTATAATAAATTAAATTGAATTCATAATAACCTTAAAATGCTTTTGCTTTACCTTGGCTTTAATTCAAGTTGCTGCTACCGATAAATCTTTTTTTTTATATACTTTTGCAGAACCACGTTTAGGCTGATTATTTTAATGTCATGGCAATGTCATATTGTTGCAAAAACATGGAATAATTGAAAACAAAAGTGCATCATAATATTGTTTAACACATTTCGATTACACAACCAAGAGTGTTGTTCGAAGAATTAAATGCTGTAGAAATTTAAACAGAAAACAAAAAACAACGTGATATTTTATGGCGATTACCAATTAATAAGTTTAATATCCAAATTTAAAAATTTTATCATAGTAAAAATCTACAAAAATATAGAAAAAAAGTTTTGTGTCATGATTTATTAATTGTCAGGTTGTTTATTGTAGACGCTATATTTCATTGATTTTCTTTTTCGTACGCGTTTGATTTTATGTTGGTTCTAGTTCGTTCTAGTTTGTTTGCTCGGATGCCTGGATCGAAGGGAAAAGAACCTACAGGGTCGGAAATAGTAATACAGTTACAAGAGGATAAGAATTTGTTCGACAAGTCTTATAAGTGTCTTAACAAATCGAATTTACCCGGCAGGGCGACACAGAGCAAGCACTTGAATTGATGGTAATTCACCACAATCACATTGTGACAACTTTCAGGAATCTAGGACACATATTAGCAAAGGGCGAAAGTAAACAGGTAGAGGAACTCATTTCGGGTGTTAGGTCAAAATTAGAGTATATTGAAATTCATAGAGTTAGCATGCAAAATATTGCCAGATTTCGATGGCAAGGTGGAAAATTTGCAACGATTCGTTGACACTTTGACATTGTTGAACACGTTAAAAGGCGATAGCCATAAAAACGAAATTGTTAGGTACAGTAAGGAATTACATAACTACGGAAAATACAATTGAAAATATTATAGCTAAGCTTCGTTCGTCAATAAAAGGTGAGAGTGCAGAGTCAATCACTTGCAAAATTTTGAATACAAAACAGTTGAACAAAAGTGCAACGGATTACACAAAGGAAATGGAACAGTTGGCAAAGGCACTGAACAACGCATATCTTGCAGACGGTTTAGGACCCGAGACGGCGAATAAGTACTCGACCCAAATTGCAGTGCAATCTATGGCAAAGAATGCTAACAACGAAAAGGTAAAACTGGTCATGGAGGTAGGAAAATTTGATAATATTTCGGAGGCAACAGCCAAATTTACTAGCGTAGCGAATGATAGCACAAGTAGCCAACAACTTTTTCACGTCAGAACGCAAAATAACGCAAACAATAGATATGGAGGCACGAATTATAATAGGTTTAGAGGCAGAAACCGAAATAGTTTCAATAATAATGGCAGCAGTGGTAACAACAATTCACTTCACGCTCGGAATTACCAAGGCCCTAGCACTAATACTGAGAATTTTCGCAACAGTAATCATGGTAACCGTCGGACACAACCTAATAATTTCAGACCTAGTAATAGAAATGTACGCGTTATAGAACAGGATTCGGGAAACCAATAGGACCCCCACAGGGGAAGGGGGCCCGAAATTCACGAACACATACAGGATCTTAGAAATACAAATAACACTAAGCGTTTCACCCCTGAATATGAGACAATTTACAGTTTGAATTTAAATGTTTGTAGTTATATTAAACTAAATTTATCGGGCATTTCAAAAAGCACTTTCCTTCTGGACACTGGTTTTGATATTTCTTTAGTTAAAGTGGAACAAGTACGAAACATCACAGAGGTAAATAGAACTCAGATCGTTTCTATAAAAGGCGTTGGTGAAGGAGTTTTTAGTAGCATTGGTTCTATTTTTTGTAATATTTTTATTAATGGCAATGTAATTGGTCACAGGTTAATTGTGGTTGACAATAACTTCCCTATTCCGTGTGATGGTATTATAGGTCTTGACTTTTTAAAATCTAAGAATTGCATTTTGAATTATGGCGATGAAAATAGCGTTTTAATAATCCGTACTAGGGAACTGCCTTATGATGTCCAAATACCAATCATTGATTTGCAAACAGCTAATGAATTTACTGTGCCCTCACGTTGCGAAACCTTTCGGAAAATTTATGGTCTAGACCACAACCAATCCTATTTCATACCCAATCAAGAGCTAGAAAATGGCATTTTAATAACAAATTGTATAATTTCAGGATCTAATCCGTATATAAAAATCCTAAATACCACTAACAATAACACAACGATTAAAAATAAGCAAATTCGTTTTGAAAATTTAACCAATTATAACGTTTTTACAATACAGCAGTCCGATGGATATAGAAATGATGAAGTAATTCACAAGTTAGAAAATAATTTTCCTAAATTTGTTTCCGCCAAGTTAGTTAAATTTTGTACAGAATATACAGATATTTTTGCATTAGAACATGCAAAAATCACAGCCAATAATTTTTATAAGCAAAGACTTCAAGTCAAAGACCCGACACCGACATACATCAAGAATTACCGTATTCCGCAAACTCAATAAGAGGAAATTGATAAGCATATCAATAAGTTACTAAAAGATGAAATCATTGAACCTTCGTTATCCGAATATAACAGCCCACTTCTTCTCGTTCCGAAAAAATCACTTCCTGGAGATAATAGTAAAAACTGGCGATTAGTTTTCGATTTTCGCCAAGTAAATAGGAGATTAGGATAGATGATATCCTTGACCAACTTGGGCGTGCAAAATATTTTTCATGTTTAGACCTCATGTCAGGACTTCACCAGATTGAACTGGATGAGGAATCCAGAGATTTAACATCATTTTCCACACAGCAAGGCTCATTTCGTTTTAAGCGTCTCCCGTATGGCTTAAAAGTCGCACCAAACTCATTCCAAAGAATGATGTCGTTAGCCTTTTCAGGTCTTAAGCCAGGCCAAGCATTTTTGTATATTGTAGTGTATTTTAATAATATGTAGTGTATTTTAATAATATCGTTTAAGGTTTAAAAAAAGGGGATAAGTATTTCTTAGCACTTCTGCCGCTTTGGTCCAGCGTTCGCACGCCGTTTTATTTCGAGAATTAATAAAACACTTGTTTGCTTTGTGTTAAGACTAATTCTGATTTTATTAAACTTATTTCTGCGCTTATATACTAAACTTATGTCTGTTCAGCATAATTGAATCAAAATCAATTCTTGTATTGATTTTGCATAATGGAATAAAATTTGCCAAAAAAATATCTAAATGTGGCAACTAAGTATTTTTACGACTTTGTGTACGTCAATGAACTTCATGGTGTTGGAAGAACTTTTTGAAACCAAATTGCAACTAAGCATTTTTGTGTTCATGGTCAAGTTGTATTTAAAATGTGCCAAGTTCATTGACGTAGTTATGTTGTAATTTAATATGAACAATATTATTATGAAATGTGTTTTTGTATTGTGTTAAAAGGGTGGTGCATAAGTATGTGTACACTACACCCTTACCCTTTCAGATTTGGGTTTTATTAAAAATAGACATTTTTTTTTTTTGTTAAATTTAAATTTTAGATAAAACTTGTTTAGTAATTTTTACATTATATTTTAATAAATTTTGTGTTGGCTTAAATGTAAGTATAAAGTAAGAGATTAAGGTCTTAATATTAATTTTCTTTTATTCTTATGTGGTTAGTGGATATATATTTTTTTAATAAATTTTTATGTATTAATTTTTCTTTATTATTTTCAATTTCTATTAGTACATTTACCTCTTTTATATCTAATATCTTGTATGGACCTTTGTAAGGTGGTTCATTTTTTCTCCTATTTACTACTTTAACCAATACTAAATCTCCTATTTTAATGTCTATGCTATTCTGCTTATTAACTGACTTTAATTTTCTTTTCGTTTTAACTTCTAAAATTATATCTCTTGCTCTTTTTAGTGAGTAATTAAGTCTAGCTTTCAATTCATTTGTATAATTATCAAGATCGTAAAGTTTTTCATGCTTTCTGAATTCATCATTTGGTAGTCGAGGTAGTTTTCCAAATACCAATTCAAATGGTGAATAGTCTGTGTCACTATTGGGTGTTGTGTTAAAGGCAAACGTAAAGTATGGTATCCATTCGTGCCAATTTGTATCTTCCACAAAATTTATAAAGTACTCGTTTAGAACTTTATGGTTTCGTTCTACGGTACCTAGAGTCTCGTGGTGGTACGGGGTTGAGAAATGTTGGTTTATTTTTAATAAATCACAAATCTCTTTCATTAATTCATTTGTAAATTCTGTACCTTTATCAGTTTTTAAAATGTTAAATAGTCCATACTTTAGAACTACTTGTTCTACTAAAGTTTTAGCTACTGACTTTGCATCTTTTGTTACTATAGGGTACGCTATCACATATTTTGTTAATTCGCATTGCATTGTAAGTATATATCTATAATTGTCCGATGGTCGCAGAGGATCTACTGTGTCTACTACTACTGTGTCGAAACACACCTACATGTCTGTAATAGTAAAAGGTTCTTTTGTATGTTTATATTGTTTATTTTTCTGACATGAATCGCAAGTTTTTATGTAATTTTTTACCATTCTGTTCATATTTTTCCATATGTATCTTTGTTTTAATTTGGAAATAGTTTTTCTAATTCCGAAATGTCCACTATATGGTTTATTGTGGAATTCTTCAATCAATCTATACTGTTTTATATTCTCATTTATTCTCTTTGGCATTTTATAAATTATTATTTCAATTTCGTTATTCTGCAGATTATTATATTCTTTTTTCAATTTCTCGGCCGTTATATATTTAAATATTTCATCATTATTATATAGTACGTACTTTTTAATTTTTAAATTCTTTAATTTTAATAAAAGTTTCTCCATAAATGTTTCGGAAAACATAGGATTTTCGCTTTTATTACATATTATACTTGTAATATTTTTATTCAATGCATTGGTTTCTTTATCTTTCATATCTTTTAAATCGTGCTGCAGCTTTTTATCATATATAAATTTTATTCTTTGAAGCTTCTTAATATCATTAATTGACGTGCATTCCCACATACGGAGGTGATCAGTCTCTTTTGGAGATATGCCGTTCTTTTCTTTATTTTTCTCTAATATTTTGTTCTTATTTTGGTTAACCATTCCGCGCGTTATTGCCAATGTTTTCTTTTCTTTTTCATCAATATAGATTGGAATCGTTATTTTTTCTCCATTAATAAACGCATTTATTTTGTATGCATCATAATCTATTTTGCAACTGTATCTGTAGAAGAAATCTATTCCTAAAATTCCATCGGTTCTAATTGGAAAGTCATTATTAACTATATAAAATTTATGTGTTATTTCCTGTTCATTTAATTTGAAATCTAGGTTTGTTGATCCGAGAGTATATATCGAATCTTGTGTTATACCATTAAGTTTACAAATGTCTTCGTTGAATATGTTATAGCCATACAGGACATTTTCTTTACATAGAGATATGTCTGAACCAGTGTCTATTAAGAAAGTTAAATTGTAGTTTATGTTTTTAACTGATAAGTAGATAAAATTTGATGTGTCTGTTTTTATGGTAAATATTCTTAGTTTTCCCTTATTGGAGTATCGTTCCGAAACTCCAGGGTATGGTCGTTTCCCTGTTGTATAGTGTTGACATTAGTTTGGCTGTATCTTTGGTTATATCTAGGATTGTTGTGGAGATTTTGGTCTCTATATCTGGAATTGTTGTAGTCGTTTTGATAATTTCTCCTATTGTTATTTCGGTTAAAGTTCACATTGTTATACGTGCTTCTTTGGTTTTTATTAAAATTGTTATGTTCTTGAGTGGTATTATAATTTATTCTGTTTCTGTTTGGTATATATCTAAAGTTTGGATTATTTCTTTTAGTGTTCCTAAATCCTGAATTATTCGCGTTTGTACCATTATAACTACCTCTTGTATTGTTATTTATTCGCAAAGTTTTAAATGTATCGGATAGTTCTAATGACCTTTCTTGTGCACTTGCAATGTCATAAGCTTGTGATATTGTTTTAGGCTGAGCTGCTATCACAGCGGTTCTTATGTCACTGTATAAACCTTCTTGAAAAGTTTCCAATGCTAATTTTTCATTCAAAGCCCTAATCGTAGAGCGAGCTACTTCGTTTGGACTTTCTCCTAATTCAGATATTTGTATTAATGTCAATTCTGCAATTAGTGTGCTAATTTTTTCTTTGTAATTTAGTACATTGCCTTTTTGTCTGGTATTTTTTAATGCGAAATGTATGCTACTAGCTGTTGTAGTTGTTCTAAAATTTCTGGTAAGGCATGTTTTTAGTTGTTCAAAAGTTTCGGGTATATTTTCTATCATTAAAATGTCTCTGACTTTATCTGTTAATTTTATTGCTACAATATATTTAATTAGATTTTTCTTCCCTTGATCATTAAGTTCAGAGTAGACAATTTCAATCATTGAAAAAAATATATTAAGATGTTTTGCTTTTCCGTCAAAGACTGGAATTGTATCAGAAGCTTTTTTGCTATCGAAATTCGACATGATTATAGAATTTTCAATTTCTGATGAAAGTTTCAATTCTTCTCCTTTATGTACCGTTAACAGTTCAATTGCTGTTAATTTTAATTTTTTAAATTCCTCAATTTTCTTTTCTCTTAAAGTTTTAGGTAGATATCCTGCTAATTTGCCAAATTTCTTACATAGTTGGTTAATCAAATTGTATTTTTCTTTTATAGTATCTTCTGTGTATTTTCTGTTTCTTGATTTCTTAGCATTTGTTATTAATTGTTGAATTTCTTGAAAAATTTGATCCATATGATTTACTTATTTATACAATATACATATATATATATATATATTTTTTTTTTTTTGTAAGTCTAAAAAAAAAATCTTATTGTCTATTAAACATTTTGGACATTAGTCCGTACAATTTGTTTTTTCACATATTGTTTTGCAAAATGCCATAATGCTATTAAAATAAAAACTACTAAAAAAATTATTACGATGTCTTGGCTTATTGCGATCTTGTTGTCATTTATGGCGTAGGCATTGGCCTGTCCTTCGACGTTTGCGTCTGCTATACCCATTTTAATTTCTTCCAAAATTAAATATTTTTTGTCTTCTTCTGTTACTTCAAATGTATGTAGTTGGTTCATTAAGTTGTTTTCCAGCCTTCGTCTTTTAATTTTTTGAGTTCCGCAATTAAGATTTTCTTTTGAGCGCCTTCACTTATGTTTATTACTCTTTGCAGGTCTTTGCAGGCTTGTTGGAATCTATGTTTCCTCCCTCCTTTCTTTTTCTTTTTTGGGGCTGTTGTCAGTCTAAATTGCTGCAGTTGATTTTTATAGTTTTGTTGCCTCTTTTTGTATTGTTCCAAAGTTATAGGCTTTGGACCTGCCGTTAATGGTGTTGGTATGTATTCTTGTGGTGGTGGAGATTCGTTAGTGTTTCTGGGCACATATTCTTCTGGCACCAGTAACTCTTCCCATTTTTTGAAAATATTGTCAATCTCCTCTTGACTTGACATTCGAAAAACAATATATATTTTGCGGGATTTAAAAAAAATTTTTTTTTCTTTTATTTTTTTTTTTTTTTTTTATTTTTTTTTATTTTTTTTTATATTTTTTTTTTTTTTAAATTTGTTAGGATCTCAAAGGTTTATTTTCAAAAATTTATTAGTTCCAAAGTTTGAAAAATTTAGCATTAGTTTAAGAGTTTGTCAGGATCGCCATGTAGTGTATTTTAATAATATGTAGTGTATTTTAATAATATCGTTTAAGGTTTAAAAAAAGGGGATAAGTATTTCTTAGCACTTCTGCCGCTTTCGTCCAGCGTTCGCACGCCGTTTTATTTCGAGAATTAATAAAACACTTGTTTGCTTTGTGTTAAGACTAATTCTGATTTTATTAAACTTATTTCTGCGCTTATATACTAAACTTATGTCTGTTCAGCATAATTGAATCAAAATCAATTCTTGTATTGATTTTGCATAATGGAATAAAATTTGCCAAAAAAATATCTAAATGTGGCAACTAAGTATTTTTACGACTTTGTGTACGTCAATGAACTTCATGGTGTTGGAAGAACTTTTTGAAACCAAATTGCAACTAAGCATTTTTGTGTTCATGGTCAAGTTGTATTTAAAATGTGCCAAGTTCATTGACGTAGTTATGTTGTAATTTAATATGAACAATATTATTATGAAATGTGTTTTTGTATTGTGTTAAAAGGGTGGTGCATAAGTATGTGTACACTACAATATGGACGATTTAATTGTTACAGGCTGTTCTGAGAAGCACATGATCAATAACTTACGTGACGTTTTCGAGACGTGCAGAAAATACAACTTGAAACTTCACCCTCAAAAGTGTAATTTTTTCTGCACTGAAGTCGTTTTCCTTGGGCATAGGTGTACCAATCAAGGTATTCTCCCCGACGAATCTAAATTTAAGATTATTCGAAATTTTCCAACACCAACAAATCCTGAAGAAGCCAAACGTTTTATTGCATTTTGCAACTATTATAGAAAATTCGTTCCTAACTTCGCGAAATATGCATTGCATATAACAAAACTTACTCGTAAAAACGTCGAATTCATTTGGTCAAAGGTCAACTCATAAAATGTTTATAACGTTATGCGTTCCTGTACTCTAAATATAAGAGTAAATCTTGTTGTACAGGAAATTAAAATAAATAAAGAAAGAAAGAAAGGAGTGTGAGAAATCATTTCAATATTTAAAAAATGCGTTACTTAAACCGAAGGTACTGAAACATTCTGATTTTGACAAACTTTTCTACATAGCAACAGACGCAAGCTAAATTGCTTGTGGTGCTATATAAGTCAAGAGTATGAGGGAAAACATTCCAATGGAAGACTGGTCAGTCATCCGCACGGAAGATCATGGCAGTAATGGAACCTGCCTAATCCTCTCCATCACGGAGTCTGGAGCGGAAGCGCTCGAGAAAGCAGGCTCCAAGCTATTTTTCGGGGTCAGGGACGCTAAGGTAAAGGTGTCCCGCCCAACTAAAGCTGATATCGACGCTGTCGAGACTGCCAACAACCTCCTGGGAGGAATGCAGCTAGCTGAAGAATAAGCACAATGGCTCTAAAAATCGCCCAGATAAATCTGAAGCACTCGAAGTGTGCAACAGATAACCTAATTGTTATCTCAGTCGAAGAGAACATCGACATTTGTATGGTGCAGGAACCATGGGTAGCAAACTCTGAGGTCAAGGGGTTCCCGAGGTCCACATACAATGTACTATATGCTAAAGGAAATGGTAAGCCCAGATCATGTCTAATAGCCAAAAAGCACATAAAAATCTTTCTCTGTTCACAGTTCAGTACTGAGGACCTTACAGTTGCGAGGGTCGAGCTGACAGATGGAACCAGCTTCCTTATCGCATCATGCTACATGGCGCACGACAAAGCAGCCCCTCCAGATGAAGTGAAAGCTCTCATGTCATCTATTGGTGGTGACGAGGACATCATACTTTGTTTTGACGCCAACGCCAGGCATACAATTTGGGGTAGCAGTGAAATCAACGACAGAGGTGAGCATATCCTTGATTTCATAAACCTTAATAAATTAACCATATGTAACTCCGGTTCCTCTCCGACTTTCATCTTTCCGAGTTCGGATAGGTTTAGTGGGTGGGAAGAGGTTCTGGACATCACTCTTGTAAATGATAGATTTAGACCTTTGATTGATAGATGGAGGGTATCCAATAAAAGATCCTTCTCGGATCACTGTTGGATATTCTTCGAAGTCGCGTCATTAGGCAATGAAAAGCAATGCTTCAGGAACCCGAGGAGAACAGACTGGGATAGGTTTAATGGGATCCTGAAGCAAAAACTAAGAAGAGTCCCAGAGATCGAGAATACGATTGATGAACTTGAACACAATGTGGGGGCGTTTAATAAGGCTATAACGAAAGCCTTTGAAGTATCCTGCCCCCTAACAAAGACTAAGAAAAGTTACCCTCCGTGGTGGAGCTCGGAACTCTCAAAGTTACGTAAGGAGGCACGCAGGGCCTTCAATTTATGCTATGAGAAGAAAGCATGGCAGCCTTATCGGGATAAGTTAGCAACGTATAAAAAAGCTATAAAGGTCGCCAAAAGAAGCTCATGGAGAAATTTCTGTGAGTCAATAGATAGAACTAGGGATTCCGCAAGGCTTAGTAGGGCTCTGACCATGAACCGCACATGTCCAACCTTCGTTAAGAGGGGGGATGGGTCATGGACAGATTCCTCCGCGGAATCCCTAAGTATTCTTTTCAACACCCACTTTCCAGGCTGTACTGACACGGCCATAGGAATCCTCCCATTTAGTGGGATTCAACACACTGTCAATAGAGATTTAATATCCCCAGAGAGAATCTCTTGGGCGATTGACAGCTTCGCACCGTTTAAATCGCCGGGTCCGGACGGCATCATTCCAAAGATGCTACAGAGTGCGAAGGGCTCTGTTATTCCCTGGCTTTATAGGTTCTTTGAACTCTGTCTTACACTCAATTACGTTCCGACCAGCTGGAGGAAAGTAAAAGTGGTTTTCATTCCCAAGATTGGAACAAGGAGTCACGAGGACCCAAAAGACTTCAGACCCATCAGCCCTTCATCTTTCTTAGCTAAGACGCTAGAAAGATTACTAGACACCCATATTAGGCATCGACTTGAAGGATCGTTTATTCTCTCAGATAGTCAGCATGCCTACCTGAAGGGACGCTCCACGGAAACAGCTCTGCATGAAGTGGTGGGAGTCGTGGAGAGATCCCTAGAAAACAAGCCGTATACCTTGGCTGCCTTCTTAGACATAGAAGGCGCTTTCAATAATGTATCAGTGGCAGCCATCCAACAGTCTCTCCGGGATGCAGACGTTGAGGAATACATCAGCAACTGGATCATTACTATGTTGAAGGCAAGAAATGTCACTGCAGCGTTAGGTAATAGCGAAATGTCAAGATGGGCATGTAGAGGAACACCACAGGGTGGGGTGATTTCTCCGCTGCTCTGGCTTCTCGTTGTTAACACGATTCTTCTCAGACTAGATGCTGCAGGACTTAAAGTTGTGGCTTACGCGAACGATGTAGTAATAATGGTATCAGGGATGTTCACGGACGTTATTAGCGATATCATGTCCAACGCCTTGGGTATACTCAGTAGATGGGCTGCAGGATGCGGTCTAGGAGTAAACCCTAGCAAAACGGAACTGGTACTATTCACTACAAAGACCAAAACCCAAAGCTTTAAACTTCCTCGGCTGAATAATCTGGAACTGTCCCTTTCGGACACGGCAAAATACCTAGGAGTTATCCTGAGCACGAAGCTATCGTGGAAACCAAATATACATCATAGAATAAAAAAGGCAACAGTTGCCTACTACTCCTGTAGGAGAATGTTTGGCTCCAGATGGGGCCTAAAACCCACAATGCTTAAGTGGATGTAAACAGCAATTGTACGCCCTATATTGACTTACGGGTCGTTAGTATGGTGGCCCGCCACAAGTAAAAAATATGTAGTAGATCAACTATACAGGATACAGAGATCTGCTTCTATCGGGATTACTGGTTGTCTACGTACTAGTCCTTCAGAGGCGCTGAATGCTATACTAAACCTAATTCCGATTGACCTTTATGTACTCCGGGCATCCTCAAGCAGTGCGGCAAGACTAGCGGCATCAGGGAGGTGGAGGTCAAGGGACTATGGCCACGCAAGAATCCTTGGCCGGCTACCACCGACACTGAGGAAGCCCACCGACTATATAGTACCTCACTTAGACTTTAACACTTCATTCAAAGTTCTCTTACCATCCAGGCGGGAGTGGAGAAGGGGTAACTTAGAAAGGGAATTCAACTTCAGAGTGTATACTGATGGATCAAGGATGATCTGTGGTGTAGGCGCAGGGGTCTTCTCGAGGACCTTGGAATAAAACTCTCGCTCCGTCTCCCAGATGAATCCAGCGTATTTCAGGCTGAGATACTGGCTATAAGGGAGGCGGCGAGGCTGTTAATTGATAGGAGTGTTCAGGGTAGAGTCGGTATCTTTGTCGATAGCCAGGCGGCACTCCAATCTCTCAGGTCGTTCACTACGTCGTCTACTCTGGTAGCCCAATGCAAAGAGCTGCTATCCAGACTGGGGGGTCAGATAGACGCTACCCTCATCTGGGTACCCGCTCACAGCAGTTTCTTTGGAAACGAACAGGCAGATGAGCTAGCTAAGGCTGGATCTGCTAAGGACGTCTCCACTGCCGTATCGGTGGACATGCCGTTTGGCACCCTAAGGAGCACCATTCAGAGCCATTTCCGGCAGAAAGCGGCGGACAGGTGGTGTAAGCTGAACACGTGCAGGGTGGCTAGAAGCATGTGGCCATGTTATAACGACAATAGAACGGCACAATTGATTAACAGGAATCGCAGGGACATCTCAAGGCTCGTAGCGGTTGTGACAGGGCACTGGGTAATAGGCAGACATGCAGGCAGGTGAGGTCTCAACCATAATGCATTCTGTAGGAGCTGCCGGGATCAGAGCAAGGAGGAGACAGTTTATCACTTCCTTTGCGAATGCCCGGCCTTGCACAACACGAGACACAAATTCTTAGGCAATAGTATCATAGGCGACCTCGCGGAGTTATCAGGTATAGGTCTGGGGGACCTTATTAGATACCTCAATGCGACGGGGTGGATCTAGTAATCATCCGTACCCGAGATCAGGATACGGCTTCCATAGGTAGTCACTGACGAGTGGAGTGGTTTTTCAAAACGGGATCTCAGAGATCCTACTTGAATGCTTGCGTGTGGCGGGCAGCCACGTATACCAACCAACCAACCAATGAGGGAAAACAAATGCCTATCGCATTTGCTTCACGTTCGTTTACAAAAGGAGAATCGCATAAATCTACCATTGAACAAGAGTTGACAGCAATTCATTGGGCGATTAATCATTTTAGACCCTACGTTTACGGTAGAAAATTCGTTATCCGCAGCGACCATAAACCACTTTCGTATCTTTTTTCACTTAAAAACCCATCGTCTAAATTAACGCGCATGAGACTAGACATAGAAGAGTATGATTTTGAAGTTCAGCATATCAAAAGCTCTGATAATTGCGGTGCAGATGCACTATCAAGAATTGATATAGACTCCATCAAAACCATAAATGAAGCAAATGTGTGCATAGTAACAACAAGAGGTCAAGCAAAAAGGCAAAAATCAAAACAAGAAAATAACAAAGTTACTGACAATGAAGATTTAAATATCGTATATAAACCAAAAGTGTACGAAATAACAAATTTTAGAGAAGCAAGAAGAATTCCATTACTTAAATTTGAATTAAACAGAACACATCCGAGAGCAATTTTGAGAAAGGGCAATATTACATTAATTAATTTTGAAATCGACGATTACATTTTAAATGACAAAATCGTTCAGAAACGATTACTGTCAAGGCTGGAAAATGAGGCCAAATATGCAAAAGTCCGAAAAGTTCAAATATCGCTAAACGACGACTTGTTCAGCAACTTGTCGGTCGAAGAATTAAAGGAGGAGTCAGAAAAGTATTTGGATACACTGACTATTATACTTACGCCCAGAATAAGGTATGTGAAGAATAAAATTGAAAAAGATAAATTATTAAATTTTTATCATAATGAACCCTTAACGGGAGGACACTCATGTGTAACTAGAACTTTAAACAAACTTAGAAACTATTGCTACTGGAAGAATATGACAAAAGACGTCATCAGACATGTTAAATCCTGCTCTCTGTGCCAAAAGAATAAATCCATGCCAAAACACGTAGAACCATTGACAATAACTCATACGCCAAATAAAGCTTTTGATACGGTCATAGTTGACACAATAGGACCATTTATAACGTCTAATTATGGTAACGAATATGCTGTTACAGTTATGTGTGATTTATCTAAATATTTGATTGCCATACCAGTTCCTTCGAAAGATGCGAAAACCATAGCTAAAACAATTTTTGAGAATTTAATTTTAACATATGGTCCACCAAAGAAAATTTTAACGGATCAGGGTACCGAGCATAAAAATCAGCTAGTGAGTAACACGTGCGCATTACTTGGAATTAACCAAGAAACGTCTACAGCATACCATCATCAAACACTGGGGACTGTGGAAAGATCACATAGAACGTTTAATGAATTTGTTAGAAGTTATTTATCAACAGATAAAATCGACTGGGATGACTGGTTGAAATATTTTACGTATTGTTTCAATACCACTCCGTCTAGTGTTCATGGGTATTGTCCATTCGAATTAGTTTATGGCAAATTGCCAACAACACTTTCATTTTTGGAACCAAATGTGATAGAACCTATATACAATATAGATGCGTATGAAAAAGAAATTAAATTTAGACTTCAAACTGCACAAGCTAGAGCAAAAACATTGATTGAGAAAGCCAAATTGAAGCAAAAGAGTTACTATGATGAAAATGTGAGAAGTAGCGTAATGAAAATTAATGATTTGGTCTTATTAGAAAATAACGCAGGGCATAAATTAGAATCCCTATACACGGGTCCATTTAAAATCACTGACATTGATGAATATGGTAACTATATTTTAAAAATTTCAGAAAATAAATATCAAAAAGTACATAAAAACAGATTAAAGATATATAATGATTAACAGTATTAATTGACCACAATCCTTAATTCGTGAGTATTAAAAATAATTCGTCAATATTTTATCTTTCCATTTACAAATACTTACGCACAAATTATATTTCATAATCATTACACAACACAAAAAGAAAAACAATTGCATAAATATAAACATAACGCTCTTTATTACAAAATTGTTGCTTTCTAAAGTCAAAAACAAGAATTTTCGATAAATATTTACCTACATATTTAAAAATTCTTTTTCTTTGTTACAAAACTTCCGAAAAAAAAGAAAGGGACATTTGAAATTGTATTATTTAAACTAGTAAACTAAAACTTTTTGTCATTATAAACAAACAAATAGTTATGTATATTCATATGTAATTAAGCAAATGAAAAAAAAGGAAGAACCCAAAATTTTCTTGTACTTATTGAAAAAATATATACATTTAAATAAGTTTAGTAATAATACATTTAAATTAGTTTATTGGTAATTATTGTAATTAATTTTACATTTAAATTAGTAATTTAGTTACAACATAAATATAATTTAAATTAAAAAACAGGGGAGGTGTAGTGCCATCACAGTCTACTACTTTTTGGTACAACGGTAGTACTAAGTCTCCACACAAGAATACTAACAAGAATATGAATAATAAAGAATAAATGCTGAAGTATCGGCATTAAAAGTTTGAACATACAAGTGATTGGTTTCAATTTATTTATCGCGTCTTCGCACGCGCTGTAGTGCGGAGGAAATCTAGACCTAATATTACCTCTTCTGTGGCCTTTTCGATAACTAGGAACTCGCAGTCTTCAGTTTTCTGACCCAAGGTCACTTTGATTCTCAGGTATCGATAGATGAGCGCTTTGGAACCATCTGCCAGTATGACATCCACCTGGGTTGGAACATACATTGGTTGCTTAATGAGCTTTCGCACGAGCGCTGGATGGATAAAGCTCCTTGTTGCTCTGGTGTCTAATGTCGTAGCGACTAGTTGGTCCTCAATCATGACCGTCGCTCGCACTTTGTTTTCCTCTCTTTGCTCTCCTCCACCGTCATGGGAAGTGATAGGGATACTTTCCAGTTCGTCGGCATTTCGATGAGGTCATAAAGCGTGCTGAAGTCACGGCGGCGGATGTACCATTGATAATCGTCGCATTCCGAAAAATCCGCTCAAGTTTCTGTTCTGCTGATAGGTTGACATGCCGCATGAGGCCTTGTAGCTCCAGGACATAATCTTTGAAGGGTTCGCGGAAGCGTTGCGTGCGCTTGCGAATCTCGTCCTCCAACTTTTCGAAATGGCGGGAAGGGAGGAAAAACTTAAAAAAATCGGTCTTGAAGGCGTGCCATTCTTGCCAGTTTTTGTTCTTATTACGATACTACACTAGGGCCTTTTCCCGGAAACATTCGGCCAGAACCCTTAACACTTGCACCAAATCGATACCGTACATACCTGCTAATTATTCCATTCTCTCTATGAATTCCACCGGATCTTTACCCCCATCGTACTTGAGACCCCACTTCCGCACGAATTCGACGACTATGATGCGGTTGGCGGTATCGGATTCCATGGTAAGTGCTACCTTCTGAGCCGGGTACGGGAGCAGACCACACTGGCATTGGGAGGGCCAATAGCTTCTCTGTGGTGCTGACGTCATGGGCTGCAGTAACGAAGTGGCTGAACCGCTTACGCAGTTCTTCCACGCTTCCCGTGGCGTCCTGTTGGAATTGGGCCAGGTAGGTGGATACCTCATCCTTCTTGAGAGCATAAATCCACGAAGTTTTCAGCATTCTCACTTTTTTCATGTATAATTATTATATTGTGCTTTTTTTCAATCACTATTATTTGTTTAATTGTTTTTACACCCCACAGATTTAACGAAATTTGGTTAGTACGAATAATTCGGTTTCAGCACAATATTATGTATGTGTTTTTATTTTAGCAAACTATTCAGGGCTATTCGGGAATACGCGCTTCACTTCTTCGTCGCCGAACGTTCACTTTCGACACTTAAACGTCGACAGATTCTAAAATACGTGTGAGGAAATATCGTTTTCAGTAATCGATTTCTTGTAATCTCTTATAAAAAATATAAACAACATTGACAACAGCTGACTAAAATACCAAAAAAAAAATTATTTAAAGAAAATAAACAAAAAATAAAACACTGAATGTGAGTGCTATATAATTTAAAACAAAGAATACACAGTGAAAGTGAAATTATTCACTAATTTATTTAAAGCGTGTTTAAGTCTTTCAAGAAGAGACCATATAAAATCCAAGAAAAGATTTCGGAAGCTGATAATTCATAAACACTTTTCTTTATTATGGATTCCATTGCATTATTAATTGATGAACAACACGAAAATCTTAGACGGGTTATTAAAAATTTAAGAAACAGCACGGCGGATATATTTATGATGAATGATACCAGGTATGTTTATAAACAATTTGAAGTTGCCTTTTCTAATCCCAAAATAAGTTTTAGGAAAAATTTTAGAATTAACAAAGAGGCGTTTAAATATATTTTATCTGAATTAGAAGACAAAATCAAACCTGAATCACGGGTAGGATGCTTAAGGCCTGTTGACAAGCTGGCTGCAGCCCTTCGTTTTTTCGCTGAAGGAAATTACCAACATGGAGTTGGCAAGGATTGGCATCTTAATGTTTCCCAGTCAACATTTTCAAAACTCCTGTCTGAAGTATTAGCTGCATTCGAAGAGAAATTATGCCCCAAATGGATAACTATTAATATGGATGAACATACAAAAGAAGAAGCCCGAATGTACTTCTTTCGAAAATCGTCGATACCAGGTGTAACCATGGCTATTGATGGAACACATGTAAAAAATTTTACACCAGCAAATTCTCGACATTTATTCTTCAATAGAAAAGGATACCACAGTCTTAATGTGATGCTGGTGAGTATAATTTGCAGATTTTCAATAAAATATACAAACATATATTTATGCATTTTAGGGCCATTCTTATATTCTCTTGTACAAGTATAATATGAATCTAGGTATAGAAAAGTATATGCACACAAAAAGTCAGGTCAAAATTTTAATCTCAAGTAGTTATTGAGGTATGTACAACAAAATGTCTAGGTGATATTTTTCCTACAGAATGCAGTTTAAATAATTGAATATCGCAACATGCACTAAGAATATAAAAAAAGATTGTGCGGTCGAGGGAGCCCCCTTTGGAACGAAGTTCCTTACATAATGGAGAAGTATATGTACGTACATATAAACAAAAGTACGATTGTTATATTATTCATGTTAAAAACAACAAATTTCGCTACTTTACTACTCCACCGGTTAAGGAACTTATTTCCAAAAAGTCTATAAATTTTTCTATACCTAGCTTTTATAATACCCACCTTAAAATAATCATTTTGTCGAAATTACATTTATGAATGTGTAATTATATCCTATATATCTGATTTTTCATTAGGGGTGCGACCATTTAAATAGAATTCGATTCGTAGATGCAACTTTTCCCGGTAGCTGTCATGATTCACATATTTGGAAGCTTTCAAATGTAAAAAGGTATTTTGAAAACCAATACCATCATGGTGTAAATTTGCGCATTTTGGGAGACGCTGGCTATCCACTGGAACCGTGGCTTTTAACGCCTTATAGATCACCTACTGTAGGAAGTAGAGAATCAAAGTTTAATATTGCCCATTCTAAGGGCCGAAATATTATAGAAAGAACAATAGGAATTTTGAAAAATTGTTTTCGATGTCTTACAAATGAAAGAGGTCTCCACTATAGCCCTGAAAAGAGCGCACGCATAATAAACGTATGCTGTGCCTTGCACAACATAAGAATTCATTTTTCGCGACCTGAAGAACATTTAGACGAACTTGATATAATTTCAGAAAACGAGCTAATCATAAGCACAGATGAGGAGTACCAAACTATTTCCGGCGAAGCAATATTATTAAGAAATGACATTTTGAATACATTTTAAAAATAAGTATATTGTATATGATATAACGATTTTTTCTGCACTATTGACTCTAAAAATACATTTTTTGAAATATGTCTATGTGGCAATAAAGGAGCCATATGTAGTTCAAAATAAAAATCACATTAAACTAAAACATTTAATTTAAATTGATTTTATTTTGTCGAACTTTTAAGTATTGTTACTAAAAAGAAATTATTTCTAATTGAAATTAAAAATGTTAAGTTTTGTAATAACTAAAAATAAAATTTATTTCATTTAAATACATTAAAAGTGCTTTGTAATTTAAACTAAAACTTAAATTCTACAACTTAGCTCACATGAGACTTGTGTGTTTGCAAAAACGAAACAAAAACGAAATAGATAAGCAAATTAAAATGCTTTTAAGCACGCTAAGAATTAAAAAAAAACATTTTTGTTGTGCATGTCTACACAAAAATATCTTTTAAACCATATATGTTTAACTAATATTGGTGTACGATAAGGCACATAAAACTATATGACAAAAAAAAAAATCGTGTCGTATTTATATATAGGATTTGCACTTGGACTCAGGGTTTGAGAGTTTTACTAAGAGATCAGAAACATACATCTGTATGTATGTATTTTAAAACAAGGAACACATTTATTTTGCAGCTAATTCAAAATGGATATTCATCAAATTTTCACTTATGTATTTTGAAATGATTGAATTCCATCTGCAATTTTCTTTAAGTATCCGAGTTCTTCTTTTTTTAATTCGATGTAATTTTCGAAAAACGATTTTTGCAATGCTATTTGTTGCTGCAAAAGGGTTGGCTGTTCAGTTCTACGCCTTTTTGTACTGGAACTTACATATGTTTCAAAACTCGAATCATGTTTTTCTGCATTGTCATCATCAAATAAATATTCGACATTTTCCATGGGTTCATCAATACCAAACGTTGGAATATTTGGCAATCCGTTGACGGACGTTTTTAAATTTAATAAAGATGCTACAGCTTCCTCCAAATCGTTTAAAACCTGTGTCTTGTTAGGACCTCCTCCCGTACCCTCCATTTGTTGCCTATTAGTCACCAGTTTCTTCTTTGTGTTTGCCTTATAGTCTCTCCACACCTGTAAAATTCATTTTTACTTATTTTATGTATCAAACACACACATACAATATGCCTTACCTTTTTCCATGACGGTATGTCTCTTATTGGAACACTGATAGAGTTAAGCTTTTGGTTTAGTTCATCCCATAACTTGTTCTGCTCTTCCGGCCTTTGTTGGCTGGTTCCTGTTGCAATATCAGGATGCGCTACCATGAAATCGACCATGGCTCTGAATTGTTGTGGGGATGTCTGTTTTTTAGACCTACATATGAAAATAAATAGAAACAACTATGATTGAATGTTTTTTTTTGTCAACTATTTACTTACATTTGTAGAAAACACTTGGTACCTATTTTTTTTAAATTTTTTTTATTTTAACGCGGAAAAATTGTCGTCGAACGAAAATTACAATGAAGGCTGGTGAAAAAGTATTTTAGAATACATCCAATGTGAAAGAAAACATATGTTTTCTAATTGCACATCATTAAAACATATGTTTTCTAGCATTGCCATCTCTAATGTATTTTAGAATAGCAAAAAGTGATAGAAGCACGTATTTGTGGTGAAAGTGACTTCCCGAATAGACCTGATTATGTATTTGAATTAATGTATGAATTTATATTTTAATAGTGAACCTTTTGTTTATGTAAATTGTATTACAGGATGTTAATTTCCCAACAGGCTATAGGTTCAAATCTGCGAAACTGCAAATTATTTTTTATTTATTTTTATTTTTTTTTTTTTTAATAAATGAACGTGATTGCATTCTATTTATTAATTTTTTTGAGAGTGGAATATTAAGAATATTTTTCATAGTCATTAAACCAGCAGAACGGATCAGTACTGATTTCGAGGCCGCTACGCCATATCATCAGCGTTCTTTGTTCAATTTTTCCACTTTTGCAAGTGGTGCTAGTTAGTAGGAATATCAACTATTTAACCAATATTTTAACGAAAATTGAATATGAGAAGTTATCACATTCATATTATTAAGTTATTACATTTTTGGTTAGTACGAAATTCCCCAACCCTGACAATTAATATTCCCAATATTCCATGTATTTCTTTCGCTTTTTCCAGAGCCATCGGCTGCTGATAACTAAAGCTTCTTTGTTATTTATGTTCAAGTAATTGAATTTAGTTTTCAATTTACAATGAACATGTAAACAAGAGCGCGTGCCCTCGCAACGTTTTAAATTAATGTATGAATTTCTATTTTAATAGTGAACCTTTTGTTTATGTAAATTGTATTACAGGATGTTAATTTCCCAACAGGCTATAGGTTCAAATCTGCGAAACTGCAAATTATTTTTTATTAATATTTATATTTTTTTTTTAATAAATGAACGTGATTGCATTCTATTTATTAATTTTTTTGAGAGTGGAATATTAAGAATATTTTTCATAGTCATTAAACCGGCAGAACGGATCAGTACTGATTTCGAGGCCGCTACGCCATCTCATCAGCGTTCTTTGTTCAATTTTTCCACTTTTGCAAGTGGTGCTAGTTAGTAGGAATATCAACTATTTAACCAATATTTTAACGAAAATTGAATATGAGAAGTTATCACATTCATATTATTAAGTTATTACATTTTTGGTTAGTACGAAATTCCCCAACCCTGACAATTAATATTCCCAATATTCCATGTATTTCTTTCGCTTTTTCCAGAGCCATCGGCTGCTGATAACTAAAGCTTCTTTGTTATTTATGTTCAAGTAATTGAATTTAGTTTTCAATTTACAATGAACATGTAAACAAGTGCGCGTGCCCTCGCAACGTTTTAAATTAATGTATGAATTTCTATTTTAATAGTGAACCTTTTGTTTATGTAAATTGTATTACAGGATGTTAATTTCCCAACAGGCTATAGGTTCAAATCTGCGAAACTGCAAATTATTTTTTATTTATTTTTATTTTTTTTTAATAAATGAACGTGATTGCATTCTATTTATTAATTTTTTTGAGAGTGGAATATTAAGAATATTTTTCATAGTCATTAAACCAGCAGAACGGATCAGTACTGATTTCGAGGCCGCTACGCCATCTCATCAGCGTTCTTTGTTCAATTTTTCCACTTTTGCAAGTGGTGCTAGTTAGTAGGAATATCAACTATTTAACCAATATTTTAACGAAAATTGAATATGAGAAGTTATCACATTCATATTATTAAGTTATTACATTTTTGGTTAGTACGAAATTCCCCAACCCTGACAATTAATATTCCCAATATTCCATGTATTTCTTTCGCTTTTTCCAGAGCCATCGGCTGCTGATAACTAAAGCTTCTTTGTTATTTATGTTCAAGTAATTGAATTTAGTTTTCAATTTACAATGAACATGTAAACAAGTGCGCGTGCCCTCGCAACGTTTTAAATTAATGTATGAATTTCTATTTTAATAGTGAACCTTTTGTTTATGTAAATTATATTACAGGATGTTAATTTCCCAACAGGCTATAGGTTCAAATCTGCGAAACTGCAAATTATTTTTTATTTATTTTTTTTTTTTTTTTTTAATAAATGATCGTGATTGCATTCTATTTATTAATTTTTTTGAGAGTGGAATATTAAGAATATTTTTCATAGTCATTAAACCAGCAGAACGGATCAGTACTGATTTCGAGGCCGCTACGCCATCTCATCAGCGTTCTTTGTTCAATTTTTCCACTTTTGCAAGTGGTGCTAGTTAGTAGGAATATCAACTATTTAACCAATATTTTAACGAAAATTGAATATGAGAAGTTATCACATTCATATTAATAAGTTATTACGTTTTTGGTTAGTACGAAATTCTCCAACCCTGACAATTAATATTCCCAATATTCCATGTATTTCTTTCGCTTTTTCCAGAGCATCGGCTGCTGATAACTAAAGCTTCTTTGTTATTTATGTTCAAGTAATTGAATAATTTGCAGTTTCGCAGATTTGAACCTATAGCCTGTTGGGAAATTAACATCCTGTAATACAATTTACATAAACAAAAGGTTCACTATTAAAATAGAAATTCATACATTAATTTAAAACGTTGCGAGGGCACGCGCTCTTGTTTACATGTTCATTGTAAATTGAAAACTAAATTCAATTACTTGAACATAAATAACAAAGAAGCTTTAGTTATCAGCAGCCGATGGCTCTGGAAAAAGCGAAAGAAATACATGGAATATTGGGAATATTAATTGTCAGTGTTGGGGAATTTCGTACTAACCAAAAATGTAATAACTTAATAATATGAATGTGATAACTTCTCATATTCAATTTTCGTTAAAATATTGGTTAAATAGTTGATATTCCTACTAACTAGCACCACTTGCAAAAGTGGAAAAATTGAACAAAGAACGCTGATGAGATGGCGTAGCGGCCTCGAAATCAGTACTGATCCGTTCTGCTGGTTTAATGACTATGAAAAATATTCTTAATATTCCACTCTCAAAAAAATTAATAAATAGAATGCAATCACGTTCATTTATTAAAAAAAAAATAAAAATAAATAAAAAATAATTTGCAGTTTCGCAAATACAATTTACATAAACAATTTACGTAATACAATTTACATAAACAAAAGGTTCACTATTAAAATAGAAATTCATACATTAATTTAAAACGTTGCGAGGGCACGCGCACTTGTTTACATGTTCATTGTAAATTGAAAACTAAATTCAATTACTTGAACATAAATAAAAAAGAAGCTTTAGTTATCAGCAGCCGATGGCTCTGGAAAAGCGAAAGATATACATGGAATATTGGGAATATTAATTGTCAGTGTTGGGGAATTTCGTACTAACCAAAAATGTAATAACTTAATAATATGAATGTGATAACTTCTCATATTCAATTTTCGTTAAAATATTGGTTAAATAGTTGATATTCCTACTAACTAGCACCACTTGCAAAAGTGGAAAAATTGAACAAAGAACGCTGATGAGATGGCGTAGCGGCCTCGAAATCAGTACTGATCCGTTCTGCTGGTTTAATGACTATGAAAAATATTCTTAATATTCCACTCTCAAAAAAATTAATAAATAGAATGCAATCACGATCATTTATTAAAAAAAAAAATAAAAATAAATAAAAAATAATTTGCAGTTTCGCAGATTTGAACCTATAGCCTGTTGGGAAATTAACATCCTGTAATACAATTTATTATGTATTTGTTTTTCTTTTTATTTGTGTTATAAAAAAAATCCTACTGTCCCTGCTCGGGCGCCAATGTAACGACACGTTTCCGCTGGTTGCTGGATTAGGGCTCAGCGGCGTCCAGGGTCGTACAATAATTTCTTTTTATCGGGGTAGTAGGAAAAACACTGGTGGTGTTGGTTTGCTTATAGGACCGATATATATCAATTTCCCAAACGGCTTACCGACGGCGAAACAATGTGCAGTGGCGTGGCGAGGAGTCAGGAAAACGAAGTGGCCGGCATCGCGGTGGCCCGATGCTCAACTGGCAGGCGATTGGGGAGAACGCTCCTAATAGAACGTCACCTTTCCGTAGGAGTGGTTCCCACCAATCGTCGTCAACAAGGGAGTCTTAGCTTCGGTGTAGGCGCTAGCAATGCACTCAAACGGGTTCAGTGAGTGAGAATTGAACGTACCATACGATAGAACATACCTTTCTATCGATGGCAGTTCCCCCCTAACACAATTCACGGTTTCAGAGTACCACTGTCCGGGAGTTGGCGTACCAGTTAGAAGACCCTTCTGTTGGTAAACAAACACCGATGTGGTTTTCACGGTAGGATGAAACCAACGGAGGTTGTATAATGCCACTATAAGCTAAGACTACTAAATTATTTAAATATGAAATGACTTACCTCCTCGCCGGCTGCTCAGGAACTGATCATTGTTCAACAAAGTGCCGCCTTTTGTACTTGTGCACAGCAGACACACATGAGCACTGTCATGAGTGTATGGGTGCTATAAAATATTACAATATTTGGTATATAAATTTAACAACTATAACAATTATAAAGATCCGTTGGCAAATATGTAGAGCCAACAAAATATTTTACAAAATTCAGAAAATAAATAATAAAGATCACACAAAATTATTTCAATGTCATACGTACATATGTATGTATGGTTATGTGTAAATGCATGCAAATAATATGATCGCGTCGGCTGCAGCAAGCGACGTGCATGTTTATGCAAACCGGCATGTACGTATGTACGTATAGGTGTATATATTTATGCACGATAAACGTACAGCAGCTAGAATAGTGTTTTTTGTTCTTTTTCTTGTTTTTAAGAAAAACCGGTATCAAATATTACAAAAAAACTGATAATTAACTAGATTGTGTAATACATAGCTTGCACATATGTACGTATGTACATAATTACATTGTATGAAAGAATTTATCAATTAATAACTTAACAGCGACTTCACGGTGCGTAAACAAATTGGATTATGTCCATAATAGAAACTAAATACAATTCGGTTCAAAAATAATTCTAATTCCTTTATCATAAGAAATAAATCTAATTCATTTAAACAAAATCACTTTCAACTTCAATAATAAAACAAATCTAAAAATAAATGCTGCTTTTGCTCGTCACAGGTATTCAGAATTTTTTTTATTTAACGTTAAAGAACCTATGGTTGTCGGGTCTGTGACGACCAAAAGTCACCGAACTCGTTTTTGGCGCACAATAGATATAAGGTACCCGTGTATTTTGAATTAGAATTAGAAGAGAATTTTATTTTATTTTTAAGTACATAATTAACGAAACATTTCCACTGTGCTGATGAACTTGCAAACTAGCTTATATATTAAAATACTTATTTACGTACCTACATACATGCCTATGCACATACGACATGAGTAACGGTCGCAATCCAAAATATCAATTTGTTTTACATACTGCTTGTGCATAAACATACATGCATAATGCATTGGTTAGTGGATACTGAGATCTGCTTTGCTCTTCATAGCACAGCCGTGATCATAAAGTTGGCATGTACTCGTTTATCTACTCACGTATGTCGGTATGTACACATACTGGTTGTTGTTTATTTGTAATACTTAAGCTGGTTGTCAACGAAGTATAGTGGCGATGTATTGCTTATGTATAAATTTAACATACGCGATATGATTTCAAGAATTGTTCGTAGTCATTACGTTGCTTATACATTATTCTTATATATGTAAGAACGGTACATTATGATGAAATTGTATAGTAAATGTTAAGTTAAGAAAACAGACAAAAAAAATATTGTACACATACATGCATGACCAGGGCAATGTGTGTACGCTGTACACAGCTATAAAAGGCGAAGCATTTCGCACAAATGGAGAGTTCCTGGGCAGCCGTCGTGGATCTAAGTCATTTATAATTTTAAATTTATTCTGTTCGCTTAGCTTCATGTTGGGAAGCATTTGTGCTGGTTAGGAGTGAATTACCGCCTTAACGGAATTGAAATCCCTACCTGGAAGTACATTCATTACTCACCAACACCGCGTGAGACCTTATCCGAATCGCTCCATATTGAGAAGCTTTAGTAGGGGCTAGAAGGGAATTTACCAGCTAAACGGGATTGAAAGCCCTACCTGGTGGTACATTCTTTGCTCACCAACACCGCGTTGTAAGACACTTGCCCGAGCCCCGAAGCATTTGTGAAGGTTAGGAGTGAATTACCGCCTAAACGGGATTGAAATCCGTACCTGGAAGTACATTCATTACTCATCTACACCGCGTAAGACCTTATCCGAATCGCTTCTTATTGGGAAGCATTAGTGAACGTTAGGGTTTCTAAACGGGATTGAAATCCCTACCTGATAGTACGCTCACTGCTCACCGACCCCGCGTGTTAATCAGGCAGTCAGAACCTCGTAAATTAAATTCGTCGTTGACCGCTGTGCCACCCGCCATGCCGCTGCAATCATCGTCACTTTGTCGATACCCAGTTGTCTTCAATAAAGAACCCAATTAATTAAATCTCTGGAGTTTAATTTTCAAATCCCTGCAAAATTAAAAATTTATGTAACGACCCTGGACGCCGCCGAGCCATACCTCAGCATACCAGCGGAAACGTGTCGTCACAACTTTTAGGAAATTTTAAAAGATGTGTTTGTAGCAAAAAGAATTATAGATTCAAAAAATCCAGTTTTGCATATACAGTACAATACGCATATCAGAAACTCGCTTATAATAAAAAACTGGGTTATAAGAAGACATCTTCAGACACCATGCACATTTGAATATATCTGCGTGCTAAATAACCCTCATATAAGAAACTCGCTTATAAGAAAAACTCTTCTATAAGAAACAAATTTTGAAGAAAAATTATAATCATTCCATAGAAAATGATACGTGTATAAGAAAGTGGTATATATTCTCACAATTGATTTTTTTTAACCTCGGTTAAAATAGATTTTTTTTGTGTATAATTTACAATTATCAAATGTGATTTTAAGTGAAGTGCAATCACCTCTTTTGTTTTTGTTATGTTTCTATCTTGTATACTTACATATTTATATTTGTACGACAAATAAACGAAATTTAGTACAAAATAATGTGTAGTATATATTATTAAAAAGTTTTATTTCAATTATATATTTTGTTACACGCTGGCTAGTTCACAATACTACAGAGTGTTATTAGTTCAAATATCCAACCAATAAAACTCGTTAATTTTTAAAATAATAGAAATAAACGACGGTATATTCGGTTCTCAACCCTTTTGTTTACAGCGCATAACATATAACACAGCCTACATGCGTTTATATATATTTATACCCTAAGCTGTGTAAAGAAAACACGGAAGTATAAGCCGCCAGGTTATAAAAAAGACAATTGTTTAAGATTCGGTCTGGGCGATAAGCAGTCCCCTTACCCAACCGTCCCCCGTCCTGCCACAACATTTCACCGAATTTAGTGAACTACATGTACATTTTCAATTTAAATTCAAAGAAAGTTTATTCGAAAATACGTATTTTAAAGCCTTAGTATAATAGTTAGTATTTTACAAAAAAAAAAAAAAACGATAAGATAAGTAAAAAATAAGTTAAATATAATATAATTTGTACAAAACAATAATATAAGCGTTGCTTATCTACGTGTTGATACGGCGCTGAAGATGGTGACGAGGTCCATGTTCCAGGCAGGCCGCAAGTTATTTTGGTGATGATTGAAAGCAGATTCTTTGTTGTTGCACGGTGGGTTTTATGCATTAGGTTTCACGTGTTTGCTTATAATTTTTTTTCTTTTGCTGGTTTGGATATGCTTTTTAATTTGTGGTGGTTTGGTTATGCTTTTTATTTTGTGGTGGTTTGGTTATGATTTTTCATTTTTGGTGATTTCTTTAGTGCCACATTAAGTAAGTAAGTTTATTTTGAGTTTTTATGAAGTTGTATTTTACATGTTCGTTAGTGCGCTGTTATATGGGTAAGTATGTGTATTATGCAAGTTTTTTTATGCATATTGTTTAAATATCCAACAGAATAAACAAAATTGATGATTGATTTCAATTTAGGTAAACACAGTTTATTTAATTATATTTCACCATAAAAGTAGAGAATTAGAGGATA
Source organism: Linnaemya tessellans (assembly GCA_951800035.1). Classification (NCBI taxonomy): domain Eukaryota; kingdom Metazoa; phylum Arthropoda; class Insecta; order Diptera; family Tachinidae; genus Linnaemya; species Linnaemya tessellans. Next base: position 18,038,614 of record OX637537.1, read on the forward strand.
CGATCCGACTGAAGCGAGTGGTTGCTAACAAGTGAAGTATTAAATTCAGGTAATTCAATCCGACAAAATGGATCGCAAGGATCGTTAAGTTTTTGACATGGTCATAAAAATAGGTAAGTATATGTTTAGATTAAGCTAAGTGCGTTTAGACAAACAATATCAGCCATAATATTAATCAAATAGGTAAGTATAGGTGTTTGTACTTAGAGCGAATACCATTATTATAATTACTATAATAATCTACATATAGTGAATACCCTTATTATTATTGGTATTAGTTCATATATATCAAATTACAATAAAATTATTTTTCTTTAAAAAACGTTTTGATTGGTCAATTTAATGAATTTTTTAGCAATAAGAGTATTATGTTACATTAAATTATTTTGTTGATTTAGCATTTTTGTTAATTATTAAGTAGTATAAATAATTCAATAAAATATTAAAATATGTGCAGTAGGTAAAACTCGTTTTTTATTTATTGATCACATTACGTTCAAGTTCCAAGTGCTTGAAAGTAAAATTCGTCTAATCTTCAAGTTCCAAGTGCTTGAAGACAAGAACAAAAAATTGCAAAGAATTAGTACAGTTCAAATTTATGTGTTTGAATTGATCAATACTAATAAAATATTCTAAACATTTTTGGTGACCCCTAGATATGGACACGCATCCTTCAGCAAACACGCATCCTTGAGGAAAGCACCAAGCACATTTGGTGACTCCTTGAAACAGCACATTTAGCTAGCGAGCTAAATCATCACACATCCTTCAGGAGAGCATCAAACACATTTTGGGTGACACTTCGAAGCAGCACGCGTCGTAGCAGCCACCAAGACATCTAATATTCTTTGGCATTCAAGGATTAAACTTTGCAGACATTATGGAACAGCTCTTAGATCTTCAAGATCGAACTGGTGAAACAATCCAGACTATTGTGAGAAACTTCAAAAAGGATTCCACAGACCGAAAAGAAAAGGCTGGCTATTTTGAGGAGCGGCTACGGCGCCTACAGGAATCTTGGAACCAGTTTCAGGAAACGGATTCCAGGATTCGAGATATGTGCGAAGAACCTATGGAGCTCGAGTACTTCTCTAAGGACTATTACGAAAAAATCAAAGGCGTAGCCTGCGAATATATGGAATTATTCGAAAAAGAAGCCACTTGTCTAAAACGAAAACCAATATCTGAGAGCTTAATCCATGAAGCGGATAAACCTTTAAGAAAACTTCCCAGCAACGCATGCGGAATTATGAGAAAATTGAATGCCAAACTATCAGCATTCATTCGATTATTACACGGAGTTATAATTACAGAAGACCAACCTCTACAATATTTTGAAATGAAAATAGACACAATAAAGAGGTCATGGGAGCAAATCGAGATGCTTCATGATGAAGCTTACGAAATACTAATAGATCCGGTAGCCAACGGGCTAGATCAGGATCTATATAACAAAACCGTCGATGAAATGCATCAAGTGTTGGTCAATCTTGCTGTTAAGGCTGACCAAATGAGGTGTGTTACCCCTACACAAAGCGGAGTAGCACCTGTTTCAAACATTGGTAGTTCGATACAGTTGCCAAAACTCACGATTCCAAAATTTGATGGCAATTATCTAAAATGGCGCCAATTTCACGATTTATTTTCTGAAATGGTAGACAAACAACCGATACCATCAATTCAAAAAATGTGGTACCTAAAGAGCAACTTGACAGGGGAAGCTGAACAACCAATCAGTCAATTTTCCCTTTCCGAATCAAATTATACGGCTGCTTGGAAAACGTTACAGGAACGTTACAACAATAAAAGAATTCTTGTGGCGAACTTGGTGGACAAAATACTCAATCAGCAGTCCGTGACGTCATCATCCCAGTCAATCAAAGACCTACATGATACCACCAAGGAGTGTTTATTGGCACTAAATAACTTGGAAATTGATACATCATCATGGGATGCAATCCTCATACAAATCCTAACCAAAATACTTGATAGGAACACCCACATAAGGTACATGCAATCATTAACAAAACCAAAAGATCTACCATCTATAAATGAATTTCTATCGTTCCTGGAACTTAATTTTCAATCAATGGAGGCAATTTCCCCAAAAGAAAAAACTTCCCAAAAGGCAGTTTCAGCATCAATTTCGTCCAATTATAACAGCACATGCAGACTTTGCAGTGGAAATAATTATAAATTATACCATTGCAACAAGTTTCTGCAGTTATCCGAAGAGGAACGATTACGTTGGGTTCAACGTCAACACTTATGTGTCAACTGCTTCGGTAGTGACCACAATTCAAAATTCTGCAATGCTGGTAACTGCAAAAAATGTACAAAAAAACACAATACGCTGCTTTATTTAGAAAAGAAGGACAATATTCAAAAACATAAAAGGCCATCAGCAGAAAACTCTCCACAGCAACATAAAGATTCAAATCATAAGGTCACTTCAGCCACTACATCATCACTCAACGTTGATGCGGGCCGCCAGGGCACATCAAGTGGAAGGACATATACCTCAAATGTCGTAGCAGTCACATCAGCAACAAGCAATGTTAGTTCAGGACACCAGGGCTATGTTTTGTTGGCCACAGCAAAGGTCGTCATGACAGCATCAAATGGCATGACTGAGGAGTTCAGAGCTGTATTAGATTAAGGCTCACAAGTAAACATAGTCTCCAAACGCCTCTGTCAAAGGTTGTTTATCTCACCATCGGGAACATCACTTTGTCTCGACGGCATTGGTGAAATTCAACGAAAATCAAAATATCGCATAAATGTTGAGTTGAAATCCAGAAATCGCAAGTTCTCAACAAACGTGGAAGCTTATGTACTTCCAAGCATTATCCCACCGCAACCAAATCAGTACATTGATATCTCAAATTGGAATATTCCTGACAATATCGATTTAGCTGATCCTCATTTTGATCAACAAGAAAGAATAGATGTGCTCCTTGGAGCAGAATTCTACTATAGATTGACTCATAGTGGAACAATACATCTTGGGGACAATCTACCAACACACCAAAACACGCAATTGGGCTGGATTGTAGGCGGCGCAGTTGAAAAAAATCTAGTGTCTAAACCGCTAGAAGCGCTAACATGTGCAATATTGGAAGACACCTCACTCGAAGAAGCCATTGAACATCTTTGGAAATTGGACGAGATTGATTTTTCACCGTCAGAAAAATATTGTGAATCACACTTTATCCAACATGTACGCACCAATGCAGATGGCCGCTTTATAGTCAGTCTCCCTTTTCGAGAAACCCCAACAGCATTGGGGGAATCCAAAACAATGGCGTACAACAGATTTATGAGCCTAGAACGTCGACTTCTGCAAAAGGAAGACATACGAGCTCAATACATAAAATTCATGCAAGAATATGAACAATTAGGACATATGGAAAAGGTTGATATTAATGCCGTATTGGACCCCAAATATTTTATTCCTCACCACTGCGTCTTCAAACTAGACAGTACCACAACGAAACTAAGGGTCGTCTTTGATGCCTCAGCGAAAACATCATCAGGCCATTCGTTAAATGACTTGATGTATATTTTCTATTTTGCTACGTTTTCGACTACCAAAATTTGTTTTTACCACTGACATCGAAAAAATGTACAGGAAAATTGTAATGCATCCCGATGATCAAAAATATCAGTTAATTATTTGGAGAGAAGATCCATCGCTTCCCATTACTTACTACAAACTCAACACGGTCACATATGGGACACGAGCAGCGCCGTATCTTGCCACCAGATGTTTACAAAAAATTGCGGATGAAAATTTCATAAACTATCCATATGGCGCACAAATGCTTAAACACAATTTTTACGTAGATGATGGCCTTGGTGGTTCAGACAGTCTCAATATTGCACTTGCGATACAGCAAGAACTAATTTTAATTTTAAGAAGTCATGGCTTCAATTTGAAAAAATGGTGTGCAAATCATCCTCTCTTACTGAAAGATATTCCAGTCAGTGATCAGGAAGTGGATTTAGATTTCAGCAGTACCAACTCCAACACAGTAAAAACATTAGGATTACTGTGGTTACCTACAACAGACCAGTTTTGCATTAAGGTCCAAGCTAATAATCCACATACGGTTTCAAAACGTGTAGCAACCTCAGATTTGGCTAAATTATTTGATCCTCTCGGGCTGCTGGCACCCGTAGTTGTCAAGGCAAAGATTTTCATTCAACAATTATGGCAGCTAAAGCTAAACTGGGATGAACCATTACCTAAAGATCTTCATGAAAATTGGACTAAATTCAGAAATGACTTAAACAGCTTAAGCATTTTCAAAATTCCTCGACACATCTTTAATGGGAATCTTCCAGCAAATACACAATTACACATATTCTCAGATGCTTCTGAAAAGGCTTACGGTGCAGTTGCCTATATACGAGCAACTCTTAAAGGCAGAAGAGTTGTTGTACAATTACTCTGTGCCAAGACACGGGTCGCTCCATTAAAACAACAGACCTTACCACGCCTAGAGTTATGTGCTGCAGTCATGGCTGCTCAACTTGGACACAGAATTGCAACTAATCTTCAGATTAGAAATCTACCTATGTTTTTATGGACAGATTCAGAAATAGTGCTATCCTGGATAAACGCTCAATCTTCATTGTACCATACATTTGTAGCTAATCGAGTTTCCAAAATACAATCATTGACATTGTCCAAACAATGGCGCCATGTCGGTTCCAAGGATAATCCAGCTGATATACTCTCCAGAGGACTAGCGGCAACAAAATTCGCCGAATGCAGTTTATGGTTTCATGGGCCGCTGTTTCTGCACGGAAAAGAACAAATTTGGCCACCTGAATTCTCGCATCGACTTATTCCAAATGACAAGGAGAAAAAGAAGACAACCGTTATTACAGCAGCTAGTTGCTCCAATGATGAGTTTGTTTACAAGGTTCCGCATAAAAACTCATTTAGGACTCTTCAAAGGACACTAGGATACATGCTTAGATTCATCAGAAACTGTAGAATGAAAAAGGAAGAACGCCCAACATATAAGGCACTAATTCCGACTGAGCTGGATGAGGCACTATTCTTAATCATAAAAACCATTCAAAGGTCCGACTTTTCTCCAGAGTTAAATCATCTTCGAAAAAACAAAGAAGTCGATAAAAAAAGCTCTATCATAAGTCTTTGCCCATTTATAGATGATTCAGACATACTACGGGTTGGAGGACGATTGGAAGCGTCATTGCTATCGTATGATGCTAAACATCCAATGCTGATTCCATATAATGATCCCATTGTAGAACTTTTATTCATCATGATTCACGAAGAAAATAGTCACTGTGGACCACAAGCACTTTTGAACACAATCAGACAACGATTTTGGCCAATAAAAGGTAAAATAATGGCGCGAGCAACAGTACAGAAATGCGTAAGATGTACTAAGGCTCGACCACAATTATGTCAACAAATTATGGGAAATCTGCCACAGACTCGGGTTACCCCAGCACGACCTTTTATCAACGCTGGTGTAGATTATTGTGGACCGTTCTGCATTCACCATAAGATTAGAGGAAAACGACCAACGAAGGCATATATAGCGGTATTCTGCTGTTTTTCCACAAAAGCAGTTCATCTTGAATTGGTGTCAGACTTGTCAACAGACGCTTTTATTGGCGCATTGAAACGATTTATTGGCCGCCGAGGTCGATGCAAAAACATCTATTCTGACAACGGTACGAATTTTATTGGAGCAAAAAATCAATTAACAGAACTAGATGATAGCATTTACTCTTCTAAAGCAAAATCATCAATTATTTCCGCTTCTAGTTCAAAAGGAATACATTTTCATTTCATTCCACCGAGAGCACCACATTTTGGAGGTTTATGGGAAGCAGCCGTTAAGTCAGCGAAGCATCTTTTACTTCGGAATGTCGCAAATTCATCCCTAACCCATGAAGAATTGGAAACGATCATAGTAGAAATTGAAGCCATACTCAACTCTCGTTCACTAACACCAATATCCAATGATCCAAATAACCTTGAAGCATTAACTCCTGGTCATTTCCTTATTGGCGAACCACTTACCTCGCAAGTCGATAACAGGGCACAACTACCAAAAGCCTCAGTTTTATCTCATTGGAAATTAGTATCCCATCTCAAAAAGGAATTTTGGGACAGATGGTCTACAGAATACTTAAATGAACTACAACAACGTAGCAAATGGCAGAGACAACTTGCCAATATTAAGGTTGGAGACATGGTCATTATAAAAGAAGATAACACACCTATTGTGAAATGGCCATTGGGAAGAATTACTCAAGTTAATACTGGTGATGACGGTGCAGTAAGAGTCGCAGAAGTAAAAACCGCATCAGGAACATTTAAACGTCCAATTCACCGACTCGCTTTACTACCCATAGAACAAGATCCTGAAATTACTATTCCTACTGAAAATAACAATGGCAACATTAAAATTTCAAATGATGAACCTAAGGCCAAGAGAATTAAAATACCAACAAACCATCTAACACTTGCGTTACTTACTATACTATTACTGTTACCACTAGCATGTGGATCTCCAGTCAAAAATAAAAAGTTCGGGTCAAAGTTCGGAATCCATTTCGAACAAATTGGAACAGCCGCTATATCAACCACCGAATGGAATCTGTTCGTATACTACGATCTAGCTGCTTATTGGTCCGAAACATCAATCCTTGTCAATGGGACAAGATCAATACAAATCATTTGTAAGATTCGACAACACAATACATCATGCCTCAGTACCATTGATCACTTCGAACAAATGGAAAATGAGTTACAACTAGATAACCAACTATTGCGAAGCAAAAGGGGTGCACTGGATATAGTTGGCAATGTGGCCCATTCATTATTTGGCATCCTGGATTCAGAATACGCTGAACAGATGTCTGATACAATAAAACAAGTCAATGAAAATGAAGCGTATTTGCTTAAATTGTTAAAAAATCAAACATCAATTGTTGATTCAACACTAAATATCATACGTCAGAATCAAGTAACAGCTAAAGCAAGATTTGAACGACTGGAGCACGAAATCAAATTTTATTCCGGGAAAATAGATGACATTAACAAAGCAATTGCAACTCAACCAATTGTTTAATTCAGCGGTTCTTGAATTAACTCTAATTGCAAATAACATTAGAAAAATACAGTCATCAATCCTTAGCACACTTATGGACACGCGTCATGGAAAAATCAGCCCGTGGTTACTCACCCCAGAACAATTACAAATTGAAGTTAACCAGATCATACTCCATTCACCGCAATCGCTGACTCTTCCAGTATCAGAAAAACCGAATTTGCTTCAACTATTCAAACTTATGAAAGTACAGGGAACGCTAACGCAGCAACACGCCATCTTTAAATTAACCCTACTATTGGTTGAACATGAAAAATTCAGTGTATTTCACTTGATTCCGGTCCCTAACCTAATGAACAATACAATGGCAGCCATTAAACCATGTGCTACTTTTCTGGGCATAAACACATCTCGTAAACAATACATTCCTTTTACCAGTTCCAAGTTCAGCTCCTGTGACACACTAGAGCAAGGTGTCTTTATTTGCTCCAATATTCAAATTCGTTACAACTTTGGTGCGAATATCTGTATGTGTGAAATTAATTTATACAACAACAAAACATCACCAACTTGTATTCTGGAGAAAACTGATGCAAAATGGATTCCACTTAACAAAGAAAATCAATGGATATATGCCAGTTCACAATCCTCAAAAGCCACCGCTGTTTGCAATAGGGAAATCATTCCCATAGCATTGAAGGGCTCCGGTCTGCTCACGCTAGATTCTGAATGCATCCTCAAGCACGAGTCTATTACTATGAACGGACGACAAGCTATATCAAGCACCATAAGATCCTCATACACAAGCCTTGGAAAAATCTCAGAGTTATCATTACCTAAGAATACTACAGTCTCCATCCACAACAATTACTCAACCTCAATAAATCTTGAAAATATATATGCCAAGAATATGAACGAGCTCTCAAATTTGCAAAAAAACTTTGAAAGAAGAAAACATCATAGAACTACCCAACAAATTTAAGTCCCACCAAGTACACAACCATGCAATTGGGTATCTTTCACTTTTCTTCAGCCTAGTGACACTCATCATAATTGCTAAAACACGCAGAAGTAAAAGTAGACAACAAAGACCGCCAGTAGCTATTGAAAATGCTGAAGAAACTATCGAACTTCAACCAGTTAGACCAGAAACCAACAACAGTACTCCTACACCCATGCCACGTCAACAGGTACATAAATTCATGCTGGATATTTAGTCCAGTACAACGGCTTATTCAGCTTAACCATACACCCTCATTTGGTTGAACATCCGTTCAACGTGGGGGAGAATGTTTGTACTTAGAGTGAATACCATTATTATAATTACTATAATAATCTACATATAGTGAATACCCTTATTATTATTGGTATTAGTTCATATATATCAAATTACAATAAAATTATTTTTCTTTAAAAAACGTTTTGATTGGTCAATTTAATGAATTTTTTAGCAATAAGAGTATTACATTAAATTATTTTGTTGATTTAGCATTTTTGTTAATTATTAAGTAGTATAAATAATTCAATAAAATATTAAAATATGTGCAGTAGGTAAAACTCGTTTTTTATTTATTGATCACATTACGTTCAAGTTCCAAGTGCTTGAAAGTAAAATTCGTCTAATCTTCAAGTTCCAAGTGCTTGAAGACAAGAACATAAAATTGCAAAGAATTAGTACAGTTCAAATTTATGTGTTTGAATTGATCAATACTAATAAAATATTCTAAACAATAGGGTTAGATTAAGGTAAGATAGATACAGTAATGTAACTATATTTAACGTAAAAATAAAGGCAAGTACAAATGTGTAGACAAAATATGAGCACCCAGAATAAGTTTAAAATATAATTCAACTGGCTTGAACATATTGGGCACCTTGGCCAAAAGGGCCAATAAAAAGAAATAGAAATAGGTTTCAATATTTTATGAATAATTCAATTGGTGTAAGCATAAACAAAGCAGTGTTAATTAATTATTATTTTTTCATAACCTTTTGGTTTTAGGTATACATACTAGCTACGCGAACTAGTATTCTTATTTTCTTTGTTATGGCTTTGTGGCTACATACTTTAGTTCATTTTAATTATAATTTTTCTTTTATTTGAAGATTTAAGGTGTGTAAAGCAGGAACGCTGATATGACAGCTTCACAGGAGGGTTGTCGTGGTACTTTTTCAGTCACTTACAGGTGATTTAACCGGTAAGTTAACCTCTTGGGCGCCTTGGCCAGCATGGGCAAATGACGGCGGGTCTACAAGGCATTGTGAAGACGTCTGAGCGCTCGCAATGCGCCCAGCAGGATTCGTCGCGGGCTGGATTGAAGTGCCGTGGTCTCCTCTTGACGATGAATCGAGGCCCGCTCTGCCGTTGTGCGTCTATGTTGGCGTTGCATTACACTTGGACCTATACGATCCTGTACCCTCATTCGCTTTTTGGGCGCCTTGGCTGTTGGTCTGGACTCCCGAGAAGCCCTTTCGGATGACTGTGGGCTTTGAGGCTTTTGGGTTCTATTTTGTGTCGGTTGGTGCAATAGAGTGAGATGCATCCAGCCACACTTCTGGCAGACATCGGCCGAAGTACACTCCCAGGTTTGATGGGAAGTCGCCAAACAATTCCGGTAGTAGCCCAGTCTACCAGCACTGCGCTCTCTCTCCTTTACCATCATTGTCTTAAAGTCTGTGCAGTGCTTCAGCGCATGATACCGCTTGCAAAAGCGGCATTGATGGCGGTTTCGACTATTGTGTGACCTGTGAATTAAACGAGAAGTTAGTCATCGCAGAAGCATGCGGAAGTGATACGTTATAGTTCTAGATATGTATATATATATATATATATATATATATATATATATATATATATATATATATATATACATATATATATATATATATATATATATATATATATGTATATATATATATATATATATATATATATATATATATATATGTATATATATATATATATATATATATATATATATATATATATTAAGGGTGTTCCTATTTTTAAATGTCGGATTTTTATAATCCGCCGGCCCGATTTAGGTTCCTTTATGTTTAAAAATTATTTAGGTAAAATTTGGAGCGAATCCGATAACTCTTAATGGACCCGGAAACGACTTCAATATACCTCTATAGAGAAATGTTTTAAAAATTTTCGACACAAAGTCAAGAGTTTATATTTTTACCATCTCCGATTTTAATGAAATTTGACTTATATACGCTACTCTTACGTGCGTATCGCATGGCGAAGGAATGAGTTCGATACCTCTTATGGTTCCTATTGTTTATTTGGCATCTCGGCCATTTTTGCGAAAAGTTCGTCATATTCAAGATTGAATAACTTTAGAGTTTATTATCAGATATTAATAATATTGGTGTCATTTGAAAGCTTTCAGTCTACATTCAACAAATATTGTTTAAAATGACATATCTCCTTTTTTTCGTTGTTATGTAGTTGCAAAAAGTAAAAATAACAAAATGACAGTTTTGAATATTATTTTCGAACAAATTTTTATTGATTTGAATAAAATTGGTTTCTACATCTATTCTCAAAAAAAAATTTACTCTGTTAGAAAAATTTACTAATTTTTACAGGATTTAAAGTTAACATTTTACTTGAGCCGAGGGAAATATTTACTATAAATTTTTTTTTACTGAATTTTAGTATAAGTGTTTTTTTTTAATATATATTTCTTAAAATTATGGATTTAATATTAGATCAGATTTTTTATATGATGGATATTTCTGTCGGTAAGTCTCAATAACCTGAAGCAACAATTATTTTTCCTCTTCATCATTGGTTAATATTCTGTTAAAGTCTTTTATGAATTTAATGCCTCTTTCAGCAGTATCATTTACAACAAATAAGTCCTTACAGAATGTCCAACCTTCCTGAAATTCAAATGATTTTTACCAAGTTGAAGGATCAAAGTCTAGAAATTTCTGGGATAAACTAAACCGACTGAAGAAATACTTTGTTTTCTCTGATACAAAATCACATAAAGAGTATTTTTTAAAGTCTAATAAATTCGAATAGTATCGACCGTTTTTTAATTTTACAATTGGATCCTTTAATTTAAGGTTTTTAACCATTTTACGTTTTTCTTGAAAGCTTGTATTTGAATCAAATAATGCTAGAGCTACTGTTTTCTCAGAAATATACCATAAATGGTTGCTCATTTTTTTAAAAATTACTGCTGAAATTTCTCTGCAAGTTTCCAAATAGTTTATAGCATCTTGAATAAAACTTAAATCTTGAAGCGGTGCGTCTATGGCATTAGTACATTTGAACCATACTTTAATATAAAGTTTCACCATAAAAGTGCAAATATCGCGTAATCCATTTGATTCATTTTTCGTAAGTGGGAATTGGTCACGGAATATAAATATTTTTAAAGAATATATGGCTTTTGACATCCAGCGTGCATGGCTAGTTGGACCAGGCGTTCGAAAGTTATACCGCTCTGCACCAAGAAAGATTAATACCAATTGAAGCAATTCTTTATAGTCTTCTCGATTTTGAGATTTAGTCAGTTGATCATAACAAAGTTTTATACAATTTTCTCGTTCAGCTGGACTTATTTGTGAAGAAACTGTCGCATCTTCATTGCCACTTCTAAATAATTCTTTGTTAAAACTTTGCCATGATTTGGCAAATCTTTCAAATATTGAAAATTCTGGTGCATTGGTTGAATATAACTTTGCTTCAAAAACACTGCGCAATATTATTTCGTACATATGGTGGCGGCAAGGTAGATTGATTAAACTACGTCCAATTTTTTTTCTAAGAGGGCAACAGCGCCTGTATTGATACCAGTATTTGTAGACGTTGTATCATATGGCAAGCCGTTTACTTGGTCAACAATATTCCATTTAACAAGTCTTTCATAAACTGCATCCGCAATATTTGCGCCAGTTGAAGATTCTACTTTCGGTGCACCAAGAAGCTTCGATGTGCCGTTGTAGCTTACCAAAACTGCAATGCGTTCAACTTTTTTGGATCCGATTAAATCTTTCATGAACTTTCCATCAAAATGAGCTACCACCGAACCAATTTGACTAACCTTCAAATGATAGCAAGATTGTTACAGATACTATAGTTTGTTGAAAATTAAAAAATAAAATCAGCTTACATTTTCTGTAAAGGCAGCTAAAATTTCTGTAGATTCTTTTATACGGTTTTCTTGACGTAAACGATGAATAGTTGAACGATTAATGACAAGTTCCTCTACACAATGTCCTAATGCTTCAGCTGCTGCTATGATAATGTGAACTGCCATTCCATCAGACACTTTGGCATTGTCCAGCGCTGCTACTAAACGTGATGTAATAAAAGTTTTTCTACCTCGTTTCCGACCTAATACAGAACTTAAGCTAAGATTTTCTTGCTCGATAGTCGTTTTGTTGATTGGTAAGTTGATAACATTATTTTCATCAGCCCACTCCATAACTTGAGAAACATCTATAGAAAATGGAAAACTGAAATTAAAAACTTAAATTTATTAATATACAAAACCTACCTGCTTCGCTCGACTTTTCCTCTTCGTGCTTCCTTTTACGAGCAGCTTCTTTATCTTTGCGTTCATGTGCTTTTTTTTCTCGATCGCACAAAACCATATCGACACCAGCCATGCAACCAGGACGTCCTTTTTGTCTTTGCATTTCTAGAAACTGTCTATCTTCTGCAATCCGAATTTTGTCTAACACATCGATGCTGGCTATATCAAATAACTCGTGCAGGTGTTCTAGAAATGTTTCAGCAGTTTGTTTTTGGGCATTTGATCTTTTCTCTGGGAGTGTTTTTTGAATATTTTTCCACTTTTCATATAATTTTAATAATTTGTCAACACACTTATGACCTTCTCGAATCGGTATACGTGCTTGATGCCAAAAAATTTGAACTGCATCGATTGCCAATTTTGCACTTTGCTTTGCTAAAAGTTTAACAAAGCGCATATTGTAAAATAGGACTTGTAAGACCTGTCGATTTGACGGAAGTTTTGCGCCAGTAATTTGGTGACAAACATTTCCAACCAAATCAATTTTTTTTTTAATTTTCAATGGCCTTACGTGTTGTAACGATTGAAGTGCTTGGTGAATTTCCCGCAGTCGATTTCGACATCTTAATTCTTATATGTATATGATTTTTTAACTTAACACCACTTGAATTGCAAATTAATTAATTTCACTCTTAAGAACTCTCTTCACTCCGATTAACACTTACATTACAAATTAAAAAAATTCACTAAATAACGGTTTTTAGAACAATGTCATTTGTCGTTTTAGACACAATGTTTGCAAATATGTGCCGTTATCAGTAGCGTCTGTAGCTGAGAAATACACAATTTCTAGGAATAGCTCACACAAACAGTAAAGAGTTTTAAAGTAATATATTTAAAATATTTTAACTTTTGAAGTTTTAACGTTATTTCAACTACTAAAATATTCAAAGGAAATTTCTTGCAGCCCATATATATACTAGTGTAGAATGGAGCATCGCCACAAAAAATACGAAATTTTCTGAAAAATAGCCAAGATGCCCAAGTTTAGACGAATATACAATAGGAACCATAAGAGGTATCGAACTCATTCCTTCGCCATGCGATACGTACGTAAGAGTAGCGTACATACGTCAAATTTCATTAAAATCGGATATGGTAAAAATATAAACTCTTGACTTTGTGTCGAAAATTTTTAAAAAATTTCTCTATAGAGGTATATTGAAGTCGTTTCCGGGTCCATTAAGAGTTATCGGATTCGCTCCAAATTTTACCTAATTAATTTTTAAACATAAAGGAACCAAAATCGGGCCGGCGAACTGGAATCAAAACATTTTGAAATTTCGCCATACTAATAAGAACACCTTTAATATATATATATATATATATATATATATATATATATATATATATATATATATATATATATATATATATAAACATGCGAGATTAGTAGGGAGGGATGTAGGAGCTGTTTCTACGATAAGGGTATGTATTTGAGAGTCAACCTAATGGTAAACGAGGAGTTGAGGGTGCGAGATTAGTAGGGAGGGATGTAGGAGCTGTTTCTACGATAACGGTATGTATTTGAGAATCAATCTAATGGTAAACGAGGAGTTGAGGGTGTTTGTGGGCCTGTGTCATCGTGCGTAATGGGAAGGACGTACAATTTCGCTACGGCCCTCGTAATCGTTCCCGTTTGGGTTTTCAAATCTTCTACTCTTACATATCCGTCGTTGCCGAAGTATATATTTGTAAAACGGGCCAGTTTCCAGTTCCGAGGTAAAAGATCGTCTCTAATTATGACGAGCTGCCCTACTCGAATATTTTCTTCCGTGTGTTGCCATTTGTACCTCCTCTGAAGATCTTTGAGGTACTCGTCTTTCTATCGCTGCGCAAAATGATGATGTATCAGTTTTAATTTTTCCCAACGATCTCGGAACGGGAGTGATTCTTGGGGAGCTTCTGGAAGCGCTAATAGGGGGCCTCCTCGTAAGAGATGGTCTGGGGTAATAGATAGTAGTTCGTTTTGGTCATCTGACATGGGGGACAACGGCCGGGAATTTAAAACGGATTCGATTCGGGCTAGCAGAGTGGTGAATTCCTCGAACGTGTACTTGTAAGACCTAGTCACCTTTTTAAAGTGCAGCTTAAATGACTTTACCCCTGCTTCCCAAAGTCCGCCCATGTGTGGAGCATTCGGGGGAATGAATGACCACTGAAGCCCTTGGGAAGCGTAGTTCCTTGCCATTTCCCTGGAGATTGTCTTTAGAAATCGCTCATACTCCAAGCGAATCGCGCGTTCTGCTCCTACAAAATTAGTCCCGTTATCAGACATGACCTTCTTCGGTAGTCCTCGACGTCCGACAAATCTGGTAAAGGCCGCTTGAAAGGTGCCCGCGGTGAGGTCTGAACACAGTTCCAGATGTATGGCTTTCGTGCCGAAGCAGATGAAAACACACACATAGCCTTTTTGATAAGGAGCGTTTCTCAAAGTCGAGGTCTTGATTAAGAAAGGCCCAGCGAAATCGAGACCCGCGTAAGTGAAAGGTAATGAGAACGAGCTTCTTTCGGGGGGCAGAGGTGCCATTATCTGTGATTTCATTCGCTGTTTGTATCGTATGCAAATGACACATTTTCGAATACAATACCTTAAAGCGGGTTTTAGACGAGCCACGAAATATTCCCCTCTGACAGCTCTTAACAAGAGGTTAATCTCCGCATGCATAAGGAGACTATGTGTATATTCAATGAATAATTTGCAGTACCTCGACGTCACCGGGAGAATTACCGGATGACGTTCATTAAATGAAATCGCTGCATTAGAAATTCTACCGGTCATTCGCATGACCTGCCTTTCGTCCAGGTACGGGTTTAAATTGTAAAGCGAGCTTTTCCTGGAGACGGATTTTGCCTGTGCCAACGAGTTGAACTCATCCGGGTAGTACATAATTTGCGTGAGGCGCACTAATTTGTATTTTGTGCCTGAGAACTCTTCAGAGCTTATTATGGGAAGTTGGTGGACTGAGTGGGTGGAAAGAAAGGATGGGTCTCCTGACGAGTCTCGCTGGATTATCCTAACAGCATCGATAAATTTATATACGTATGTCATTACCCTAATAGCTCTATCCCATTTTGAAAATCGTTCAAGCAGGTCTGCCTTAGGGTTTATCTCATCTTCACCTTGGGACTCGGTGAACATATGGAATGACAACGTCTTCTGTTTCATTTCAAGATCATGTTCTTTGAATGTCAGGGGCTCTGGCCATTCTTCGGACGATTTCTGAAACCATTCCGGACCTCTCCACCAAAGTGAATTTTCCAGGAGATGCTCCGCTCTGCATCCTCTAGAGCCCAGATCGGCGGGATTATCACTAGACCGCACGTGGCACCAGGGAGCGTTTTCCACATTTCTTCTTATTTTAGCCGTGCGATTAGCGATATATGTTTTCCATATGTTTGAGGGTTTCTCTAGCCAACCAAGCACAATTGAAGAATCAGTCCAAAGGTAAATATCGTAACTGTGAATCGGTAGGGAAGAAATGATTTTTCGCATTAGTTTCGAAACCAATACTGCTCCACACAGTTCGAGTCGGGCGAGGGTTACCGGTTCAATCGGTGCTACTTTTGTTTTCGCCACGAGTAACTGAGAAGTTATGGTGACCTCGGACTGGATACGAAAATAAATAGCCGCACAGAAAACCTTTTCCGACGCATCGCAAAACCCATGAAGTTGGATTCTTTGAGAGGGCGTAAAGCCAACCCAACCCAACGAGGAATTTCTAGGAGGGGAAGAATGGGAAGGTTTTCCAGGAATGTATTCCAGTTCTGCAGAATGGTAGGGTTCACCTTTTCATCCCAGCCGGTGCCTTCCAGGCACAACTGTTGAAGCAGGAGTTTTGCTTGGATTATAACTGGAGACATCCAGCCGGCCGGGTCAAAAAGTTTTGCCACGTGGGAGAGGAGTTGCCTTTTGGTTATGGAAGTCGCTGGGGGCATGGACTCAATTGTATAGGAAAAAGAATCTGAGAGTGCGTTCCATCGAAATCCTAGAGTTTTTGTCGCGCTGGCTTCTTTAAATTTCAAGAAGTCTGCATCTAGTAAATCACTCTTGGGGACTGATGCTAAAACGTCGGGGCAATTAGATGTAATTTTTTTTAAGGGAAAACCAGCGGATTTAAGCACAGAGATTAGTTGCTGTAGGGATTCTATAGCTGATGATTCATCATGAGACCCTGATAAAATGTAATCTACATACGTTTCCTTGGTTAAGATAAACGCTGCTTGGGGATACCTTTCCGCTGAATCCTGTGCTAATTGGATTAGCGTTCTAATCGCAAGATATGGGGCGCACTTCACGCCAAACGTCACAGTTTTTAGCGCAAAATCTCTAATAGGCTCATTTGGAGATTGTCGAAAGAGAATTCGTTGATATTGGGTATCTTCGTTGTGTACTAAAATTTGACGATACATTTTCTCTATATCGCCATTAAATACGAACTTATACAGCCTCCATCTCAGAATCAAGTTCATTAAATCGCATTGCAGAGTGGGACCGACATGTAGAACATCATTGAGTGACCTCCCTGAGCTCGTCCTTTTTGATGCATTAAATACCACTCTCACTTTGGTAGTTTTGCTCTCAGGCTTGAGAACTGCGTGGTGGGGCAAATAATAAGATTTACATCCATGTGAAGACTCACTTTCCATTGACGCTGTAGGCATCATATGGTTTAGTGCGATGTATTCTTTTAAAACATTTGAGTAAGTTTCTGCTAAACTGGGGTTCTTCTGTAAGGACCGCTTCATGCTAAAATATTGGGACCTAGCTACGGTGCGGGAGGTTCCTAATTGTATCTCCTGGGGAAATTCTGGCTTGAATGGGAGCTTTACCACGTACCGTCCATCTGGGTTGCAGACGGTTGTGTTTCGATACAGCTCTTCACAGAATGTGTTCTCTTTGGACCTTGGGCGTTCCATGGATACCTCTTCCTGTTCCCAAAACTTGCGTAACTGGTCGGCCAAGGGGTCAGATTCGATCTCAGTCACACCGAGTGAGAACATGGTAACTGGTTCAACGTTCACGATACCACTAATAACCCATCCAAAGATAGTTGACTGAGCCATTAGAGATGGGGAAATTTTCTTAGTTCCTTCTTGGAATACTCGGAGAAGTACATTGCTACCGATGAGCAGATCTACACGACGAGCTACATGAAACTCAGGACCAGCGAGATTGAGATCCCTTAGCGCGGAATGGGAAACTTGATAAGCGGATATGGAACACGTGGGTAACATACGGGTGATTTTAGGGACTACTATAGCCTGTATGTCAACATAAACATTTTGGTTTTTAGAGTATAGGGTTACCTGGCAAATAGAGTTTGACTGAGCGATTACTTGGCCACCGATTCCATGGATCTGAAACGCTCGTGGCTTCGTGTTGAGCCTAAGCTTTTGTTGCAAACTTTTCAATATAAACGTCTTTTCTGAGCCCTGGTCCAGAAAAGCACGCGCTTTAAAATTTTCACCTTGATGGTGTATATCAACTACTGATGTGGGGAGCAACGTAGTGTCGCTGGTGCTTGGGGTTTCAATATTTGCAATATGAGTAGCAGTTGGTAAGGCCCCTCTTGCCTTACCTTGAGCAGAAGTCTCTGGCCTCTCATTGAATTGAATGTTGGGGTTCCTGAGTTCACGTTTTGCGAAATGCAACAGGTAATGGTGATTTTTGTCGCAATGTGAACAAACGAATTTGCTAGGGCAATCGCTCCGTAGGTGGGTATATGCCAAACAATTAAGACATATTTCGTTTTCAGAGACGAATTGATTTCTTGCGTGAGGTGTTAGATTAATAAATTTGGAGCAATTCTTTAATGCATGAGCTGAGCCACACATTTTGAATAAATGTGGAGGACTTTCTATCTTTGACGCCTGGGCTTTAATGCTCGTTGGCTTCCTTTTCAGATTATGCGAGTCGTAGTCTTGGTTGCGGGGTTCCAAGCGCTCAACTACTTCGCATCTGTGAGAGAGGAACGTATCTAACTTTTCCCATTCTACGAGTTTTCGGTGTGATGCTAGAGACTGTTCCCATAAGGAAAGAGTTTCCATTGGGAGTTTGCTGGTGCAAAGCATAATAATGAATGGGACATCTTGGGCTTTGATTGCAGCAAAGCTGTCGTTGATGGTGCTCTGCAGGTTTTGTAAGGCGGCGCTACTTTCGACCGAGATTGGGGATAAATTGAGGAGAATTTTTAGTTGATTCTCTACCAAAATTCGTTGGTTTTCGTACCGATCTTGCAGAGCTTCCCAGGCGAGCCTAAAGTTATCAGAGCATAACTTATATTTCTTTATTATTGCTCCGGCCTGCCCTTGCACTTTCAAACGCAGATGGTACAGTTTTTGCACAGGTGGAATTCGGGGATTATCGATATATACAGCCGTGAACATGTCTCGGAACGAGGGCCATTCTTCATATCCACCGTAGAAGCCATCGGTATCGCAAGGAGGGACACTGAAATGTGCGAAGCTCTGTTCGGCGGGAACAGATGTATTTCCTGGTGCAGTAGCGGTTAACATTTTTTTGCACATCCATCATCTTAGCTTTGACTTGGTGAAAATTTTTCGTACACGTCAAATATTTTCCTGCAGCTGCATCTAACATACCTTTGTCCAATTTCGGATCCCTGTCGGTGCGGAGAGACCGATAGGACCACCACCGATCGTTGAGATCCTGGAGGTAGACTTCAAGCAGTGAATCTGTTAATTCATCAACGGGGATCGAGTTAAACTCCGCGCAGAAGGCGACAAAGTCATCCGAGTCAAAAATGAATTCCTCGGCCATCATGGGAATGGTTTGTGACCTTGTTTTCACAATCTTGGACAATTGTGATTTATCACACGAGGCTACTAACGGGGTTTTGTAGCACTTAAAGAATTCACAGGGATTTGTGATTCAATATATATATATATATATATATATATATATATATATATATATATATATATATATATAGATATATATACATATATATATATATATATATATATATATATATATATAGTTTGTGAGGATGGAGGTAGTAGACTACTACTTTTCTTGTGGGAATTGGAAAATGTATACTATCGGGGGTTTGTCGCACTTAAAGAAACTCACAGGGATTTGTGATTTAAAATATATGTACCAATTATTCGCTGGGATTAATTGAACTAAAATTCTATTCGAGATTAAGAATTGATTGACTTATCACAGGGATTAGTGATATTGTTCACTGGTGACCTAAAATTCTATTCGAGTATAAGAACAGATTATAAGAAAATTCTATCTCTAACTGTTCGCTGGGATTTGCGAAGTCGGAGTTTAGAAATCGTACACAAATTTTTTTCCGTGGGAATTTGTGAATCTTTTATGCGGGACTAATAAAATTTTTTTTCCACTAGCCGTTCGCTGGGATTTGCGACGTTTACTTGTTCAGCAAACAAAAAAATTTTATTATAAGGGGTAAACTCTATGTTCGCTGGGCATTCGCGACTCTTTTGCGTGGGACTAACGTTCGCTGGGGTTTGCGACGTTTAATTGTTAGAAGAAAACAAAAAAATGTTTAAAGTTACATATAAAAAATTTTATTATACGGGGTAAACTTTATGTTCGCTGGGAATTGCGAATTTTAATTGTTGGAGGAGAGCAAAACAAATTTTAAAGTTTCATATAAAAAATTTTTATTATAAGGGGTAAACTTTATGTTCGCTGGGAATTGCGAATTTTAATTGTTGGAAGAGAACAAAAACAATTTTTAAAGTTTCATATAAAATTTTTTATTATAAGGGGTAAACTTTATGTTCGCTGGGAAATGCGAAGTTTAATTGCTGACGAGAAAGAACAAATAAAATTTTTTGCGAATTTAATATTTGTATTTCTGCAGATTTTTTTTTTTGTTTTTTTTATGTTTCTCCTTTATGCCCACATTCGCTTATTAACTTGTACGGGAAAAAGTAGGGTTGGAATTTACAAGAACAAAATACGTTGTACTTGCGGTACAAATTTAACATGAGTTTTGTTCTTGTAATAATTTTAAATTTTCTTGATTTAAGCTACTTTACTTTTTCACTGTTTCGGGCCTTTATACCGTCATGTGTGTGTATGTACATTCGTATATATAGATGGGTATATAAATGTGTACAAACAAATATGAGTATACCTCGTAATGATTTTTATGAAAATCTATGTATGTACAAATGTGGCAAAGGCGGGAGCAATATGTGGATTGTGTATGTATGTATGTATGTATGTAACACAATTTTATATTTATGTATGCCAACATATGTACATATTCAGGAATGTATAATAACTGGTAAGTATTTTATATGCACAGTTAGGGGTTATTCACATACGTATGTCGTTACTTACGGTTTTCCCATAGCTTAAGTTACCAATTTTTTTGGGTATTGAGCCGGTATGACTTGTCCTCCACGGTGACTGAAGGTACCTTTCCAGAGGGTTTGTTCACAATTGGTTCTTCCTTTCTCCCGTTTTAACCTCTTTCAGTTTTCGTCTCGTAAATTTTATCGGTTTGCACTTTCTTTCTTATTTCTCTTTAATTTTTAATATTTTCAACCACTTTTTTTTCTTTAGTTCTCGGTTGCTGTGTACTCTTTTTTTAAAAATCAGACTTGATCGTTTCTTAGTTAATTTCGTTCTTGCTTTTTCTTTGTATTTATTTCTTGTATTATTTGCTCTTTCAAATTTTTTGTCTCTTTTTTCCACTTTTCACAATTCCTAACTGTTTTTTTTTTATTTTTCCAATTTTGCAAGAAATATTTATTTTAGTAACTTTTATAATGTTGGAGTTTGGAATTTTTTCACCGTTTTCCTGAATAGCTTGCAGGTATTTTATTACAATTCACACAAATTCTTCACTGTTTGTTGTTTTGCTTTTGGGTTTTTTCTTTTTTTCTGTTCTCTTGACTAGTTTGCAAGCTTTTTATTATAATTCACCCTTATTTTTCACTGCCTGTTGTTTTGTTTTTGTTTCTTCTTTTTTTCCTGTTTTTTAAATAATTTGCAAGTTTTTTGCTTTAATTAAATTTATTTAGTTCACTATTTTTCCTCCGCTCTTTGTTAAACACAATTATTTTATTTCAAATGCTTTCACTTGTGCACTTCTTTCGCACAAAACCACAACCAATACAATCACAAATTCATTTTTAATACGAAGTCAACATGAGGTTTGATGACGCCGTTTATTTATTAACGGCAGTATTCACAAAAAAATAAAGTAGACTTGATCAATACTTTAAAACAAATTTTCTATGAAATTTGTAATTTAAAGCACACTTGAAGTACACATTAATTTTTGTGAATACAGCAGTAACTCTATTGCGGACTGTATTTCACGAGTTGCCACTGGATCTTTTTTTTCTTGTGGCTCATAAAAGGACCATGTTTAAATATCCAACAGAATAAACAAAATTTATGATTGATTTCAATTTAGGTAAACACAGTTTATTTAATTATATTTCACCATAAAAGTAGAGAATTAGAGGATACGATCCGACTGAAGCGAGTGGTTGCTAACAAGTGAAGTAATGAATTCAGGTAATTCAATCCGACAAAATGGATCGCAAGGATCGTTAAGTTTTTGACATGGTCGTAAAAATAGGTAAGTATATGTTTAGATTAAGCTAAGTGCGTTTAGACAAACAATATTAGCCATAATATTAATAAAATAGGTAAGTATAGGGTTAGATTAAGGTAAGATAGATACAGTAATGTAATTATATTTAACGTAAAAATAAAGGCAAGTACAAATGTGTAGACAAAACATGAGCACCCAGAATAAGTTTAAAATATAATTCAACTGGCTTGAACACATATATTATATATAAGAATTTTTTTATGTTTTATATATGCAAATATTTTTATGTGAGATATATAAGTATTTTTACATAGGTTCGCTATTTTGCACTTTCGTTCAGCGGCACTGTTTTATGGGTAAGCATGGTTTAAATCAAGTGTGCCCAGAAGTTCCTTATGGAAGAGTAAACACCGATACATTGAAAGAAAAACAAATTTTTAGTCAGTATTTTTTGTTGTAAAAACAAATAAATGCAAAGCAAAAAGAAAAATATAGTTCATATATTTGTTTCATGTAGGTAAACTGTAAAAATGAAAAAAAAGTTTGATATGTGTAAATATTATTTCAAACGCGTACTTACCAATCCAAATGTTCTTTAAGTCTTCCATGATCCTTCCAATAAATTATCTAAATTTGTGTAAATATCAGTTGCAGATAATTCTAATAAGCCCTCCAAATTTTCGTTGCTCATTCTACTTCAATTTTTTTTTTTTTTAGGAGGAGGACCAGCACTCAGGGGATAACCCCAACATATCCAGTGCATTGCGCAGGAACTAGGAAAATAGATTTTGGGAAGGAGGATAAAGGGAGTAGTGTCTGTGGATATTCGACTTGAACCCCCTCAAATTGTAAGTGGCGGGGAAAAAACGAATTTTCTCTGTAATGCGTAGTGCAATTCGTTGGAACATCGACCACAAACGCATGCGCTCTTGATGAAAAACGCGTTGAGCGTAAGAAAGAATGGGTTTCAGGAACAAATTCCCTAATTTCACCAGAGCACCTGACATTATAGTAACGATAGAACAACGATACGCACCCCACATTGCGACGTTGCTCAAGAGAGTCAATAGAGTCTCCTGTAAGCGGTCGAGTAACTTCAAAATAGACTTTGAAGCACCGGCCCAAACATGAGAGTTGTATTCCATTTTCGGTCGGATGTAAGTGGTGTAAATCTTAAGAAGATCAGAGGGGGTGAAGTATCTCTTGCACCGTCTTAAAAAACCAAGGCACTTGAATGCTTCTTTTGCAACCTGAAAGACATGGTTCGTCCATCTGACATCACACTGCACTTTCATGCCCAGAACATCAAGAGCCCCTGACTCAATAATACTTACACCACCCATAGAAACAGATGAAGCAGCATGGTCACACGTACGTCGATGCGTAAGCATACAACACTGGGTCTTACGGGCATTAAAATCGACCCTGTTCGCCTGACCCCATTCGGAAATCTTCGCGAGGTCACTATCCAGAACGTCATTCATAAACTGCCTCCTCGTCTCGATTTCAGACGCTGACGGCCTGCAGTTAAATGAATAGGAATGCGAAAGGCTGCTATCATCTGCGAAAGAGTAAATAGGACAGGAAGTTTGGGAAAGTAGATCGTTAAGAAAAATTAGAAATAGAGTAGGAGAAAGAACGGAGCCCTGCGGTACCCCTGAGTTGACTCTGAACTCATCGGATGAGACCCCATCTATAACAACTCGTATAGAGCGATCCCTGAGAAAGCTCGATATAAACCGAGAGAAGGTATCTCCGACACCAAATGCAATAAGTTTGGACAGGAGTGCTCCATGCCACACTCTATCGAACGCCTTAGAAATATCTAGAGCTACCACTTTACTTTCGCCAAAACGGCGAAAGTAAAGTCAGGGTTATTAGCCACTCCCTTTTTGGGGATTGGCGTTACATTGGCAACCTTCCAGCTCATTGGAAATTTACCTGAGTGGTGTAGTGTACTGAAAAGTTTGGCTAATGGACGTGCTAACGTCGAAGAGCACTGCTTCAGGCCCAGTGCAGGGATTCCATCCGGCCCAGGAGACTTCCTTGTGCTGCGTTCCGCAAGAACCCTTTTAACTGCACGCGCTCGAAAAAATATCTTAGGCATAGTTACGGATACTCTCTCGAGCGCGGGGAGTGGTTAAGAGCTATCATGCAAGTGAGAGTTACTTGCAAATATTTCAGCCAATATATTAGCTTTATCAACCGGGTCAGTAAATATTTGGTCATTCCTCAAAAGAGTCGGAATTGAAAAAGTAGCATTTTCCTTAACACTTTTGACGAATGACCAAAAACTATTACTACCCCTGGGGGCAGTGAGAATTCTAGTGCGAATACGCAGCTCGTATAAAGCCTTTTCGCGTCTTAACACTTTGGCACACGAAGATCTTGCCTTCTTGAGTAGCAAATCAGTATAGGCATTTCTGTTATTACGCCGAGTACTGAATGCTGCCTCTCTGGATCGCAACGCATCTTTTCATGCCTGGTTAAACCAAGACTTCGCCCTAGGTTTAACCGAAATTTGCTTACAGGGAATAAAAGCTTTCATGCCCAGCAGAATTGTGTTTTCAACCATTTTCGCCATGGAATCGACATCATTGTCAAGAAAACATAGTTTCCAATTAAAATTCCGGAAGAATTCGTTGAGCTCGGCCCAACGACCCTTTTCGTTAATATATTTACTACGCTTCGTGGCTGCACGCGAAACGTAGCGAAGTTTGGAGAACGGAAAGGTTGCGGAAATGGTGCAATGATCCGAGTTACCGAGAGGTGCATTGACAGTAACTTCATACTTTTCAGGATGTGAAGTTAGAAAAAGGTCAAGAGTATTATTTTGGTGCCCTTCAACACATGGAATATGTGTTGGTTCATTAACTAATTGCACAAGGTGATTGTGCGCGGAGAACAACTCAGCAAATTGGCCCTCTGAAGTTGTGTGGCTCGAATGGCGAAGCCAAGATGTGTTATGGACATTGAAATCACCAGCAACTACAATTTCACTGCTCGGACAACTATCAAGAATCTTTGTTATGGAGTCGGAAAGAGTATCGAAGCCATGTATGGTAGCATCTCTTTCCGCGTTTGGACTTCTATACAGAAACCCGAAATGTAAAAAGTGTGTACCGACTTTGAATTTAACCCAAAGACAGCTAAATTCTGCGTCAGACATGCCTAATGGTTGCTGGCATTGGTACACAACTTCATTACGTACGTATTATGCAAGGCCCCTATGAAGAATAAAAAGCGACAGGAGGTGATACCCGGGCAAATGAAAATCCTGTGGATCAGCATCCTCATGTACCTGGGTTTCACTTAAGGTGAAAACATCCGGCCGATGGAGACAAACGTGAGCATATACAGAAAAGAAATTCGCTCTTAACCCACGTATGTTACAGAAGTCGATTCTAAACTTACCCACCATCACAAGATGAAAAAAAACCGAAATTCAAAGTCTAGATTAGCGAATACGATGCAATGACAACAACTGCAGTGACCATTCACTAGTCAGTGTTATGCCTTCACTAGTGAATGATCCAGCCGCTATCAGTACACCGCACCAATAAAATAGAGTTTTATTTTATTTATGGGAAGAGGGATGGGAGGCGCCTAACACTGCAGAAACACAGGTCATAAAAGCCCTGGTCGGGTCCACTTCCATTTTCCCATAGTGGCTCATAGTGCCAACACTGGTATGGGGTGTCGTCACTGGTGGTGAGGAATGCACTGTTTATTGTATTGTCTGTTGTTTTCTTGTTTTGTTGTTTATTTCTTGTTTAAGTTATTGATTTTGTATTTTATTACTGCAGTTGAAGATATTTGTTGCTTTTATTTAATATTTGGTGCGTGCTTATTTAAAATTTAATTTATTTGGTTTTCTTTTTTTTTCTATTAATTGGTTGGATTTTTGTTCTTTGAATGTTTGTTTGTATACTTTGTTTTTTTTTTTTCCTAATGTGCTTTCAATTAATTTTTAATTTGTATTTTTCTTAAATAACTAAGACACAGCCCGGACTGACAGACACATTTGGTGCGTGCTTATTTAAAATTTAATTTATTTGGTTTTCTTTTTTTTTCTATTAATTGGTTGGATTTTTGTTCTTTGAATGTTTGTGTTTGTATACTTTGTTTTTTTTTCCTAATGTGCTTTCAATTAATTTTTAATTTGTATTTTTCTTAAATAACTAAGGGAGACAGAACACTCAGACAGAGACTCAGTATAGTGAGGGGAGCGGAAACGAGTGCTCACTCAAAAGAGCTGTTTTGTACAACTCTAACATAGTGTCTACACCTAGCATAATATGTAAGATACGATCGTCAAATTCAATCGCAGAGCGAAATATGTTACGTGTAGACTTCAAATTAGCGTTATCTCAATCTTATAAGATATTTTATGGGAGCGTTGTTTTAAGAAGCCCTATAACAATTATCTTATGAGATGAACTGTCAATTAAGCACATGCATTTGTATTTGTGTATAAAAAGTCGCCATTGAAAATCTTTAGTACTTTGTGAATATTTATTTTACAATTGTGACACAATTATTTTACAATATAGTTCACTCTGCAAACAATTACCAATAATTTTGTAGTATATCCATATCTTTTTATCAACATAAAAAAACATTGTTTAATTTTGTTGTGATAGGTCAGTGACGAATTCGATTGCTTCACGTTTTATCAATTAAAAATTGTTGCTAGAAGCGATTTGATATTAATATGGTCATTGCCTGCTTATACATTAATAAGTTTAACGCACAATAGTTATTTTGCTGAACTTGCAACTTTACAGTTTATTTCATTTTTGACTTAAAATATAAAACAAAAGCAATAACAAAAACAAACTGACTGCGTGATACAATATTCTAATATTAAGTAGCAAGTAGATCTTTATAATAGAAGCTTAATTGAGTGATAAGTAATATACCTCAATACCAGAGAAGTTAAGGCTTCCCACAAGTAGTATATAAGGAAAGTATTTGTAAAATATAGGGAATTCGCAGTTCGCGAAACAAAGCATGACAATCTGCTTTTTAATCTAGGCATATAAACCTGCCTGAGGATCAAATCTTGCCAGTGGCGTTTTCAGACACCGGCATAATTAAAATATTAACCTTATATTTTCTCCGTACACCTTATACAATCACATGGCGATCCTGCCGAACAAATCTATAGAATTACCAGGATTAAATAATAGTCCACCATCACCCAAAATAGGGCCAAAGCCATTGTCCATAGAGAATTATAAAAAGAGGCAAGCCAAAAAACTGGAGCAAACCTAACACACATCCCTAAGACCAACTTTAAATTTCACAAAAGGAGACGCAAACTTGTCAAATTAAGAAGAAAACTAGCAGCTTTGAGGGCAACAGTTAATGCCGGCCCTCCACCGTCATGGGAGCAGGCTACCCAAATTTGGATGCAAATACATAAATTGGAAGAAGAGTTGGCAGAAAGAAGACGAAAATAAAACAAAATTTTTTTTAACAATGGAATTTTTATTATTTTTCAAATGAAAAATTATTTTGAATATATATACAAAAATAAAAATATGATAAAAAAAAGAAAAGGAAAAATTATAATAAATAATTTTTATATAAAAAAAATAAACACAATGGTAGGACCTCTTTGAGGAAATCCCATAGGTAAAAATAACCAACAACAAAACGTTAACAACTCGGTGGAAATAGATAAGCCGTTAATTTCCGATTCTGTAATAACTCTAATAATTGTAGGATTAATTTTATATGTAGCCTATAAGATTAATAAAATAAGTATTTTAAAAAATTATGTACAGAAGTACAAAGAAACAAATAATGTTAATAATGCGTTAACTGCAGTTTAAGAAAAAGATAACCATAGATGGAGGATAGGTTAGAAAAGTTAAAGGACTTTTGGAAAAATTTAAAGAAAAGTCCAGGAAGGACATACACAGAAACTACAATTATAAATAAACTAGAATATATTGAAAAATTAAGAAACGAATTTCAATCAATAGATCCAGATAAGAAAGATAGCGAAGACCTAATAGCATTGAAGTTAGAATCTAATACCCTTTACAAAATTGTTAAAGATTATTTGAACAAAAGTATCAAGGTATCATTAGAAAGTAATCCGGAAGAATATAACAGCGATAACAGAATGTCATAATTTAACATAGACACGGCCTGAAAGGCACTTCCATAGTTTACTGGTAACTATGAGGAACTAGAATGTTTCCTTATAACAGCGGAACTTATTAATAGGACTCTAACTGATGCAGCCAAAAAAGATTTATCTACCACGCTAAACTAACTTCCAAAGTAAGCAATAGGAAGCTAAGTTAAGCCAGAAAATTTTAGTTCATTAAAAAGACTGTTGGTACAAACATATAGATGTACAAAAACAATTCCTGAATTACAATCACAATTGAGTATTACCTATCAGGGTAAACTATCGGTTGATTCATATAAAGTAAAAATAACAAACATTATAGATAGCCTAAATAAACTAGGAATAGAAGACTTAGGAAATGAAACCACAGAAGCAGAAAAGAATGTTATAATAAGGCTTAATAATAAGTTAGGTCTTGAATCGTTCAAGAAAGGAATAAATGAGAATTTAAAAACGACATTATTTGCTGCACGACCAAAATCAATGCAAAAAGCAGTAGGACTTGCATTGGAGGTAGAAAACAAACAAAAGATCAATAATAATAATAATAATAATAATAATAGTAATATAATGCATATTCAAAGGAGACAAACATATAACAACACAAACTTTAATAGAAACGGTAATTCCTACAATAGGAACAATAGTAACCATAACAATAACGGTACTTATAGAAATAACAATAACAACACAAATTTCAACAGAAACGCTAATCGTTCAAATCAGAGAAACTTTAGTAATAATAATAATTATAATAATAACTATAATACTAATTCGTATAGAAATAATAGTTACAACAGAAATAATTATCGTATGAATTTCTATTTTAATAGTGAACCTTTATTTATGTAAATTGTATTACAGGATGTTAATTTTCCCAACAGGCTATAAGTTCAAATCTGCGAAACTGCAAATTATTTTTTTATTTTATTTATCACCAGAGAAGCAATATATCAAATAACAGTAACAATTATAGAAGAATCCAAAATTATGGGAACATGAATATAAAGAATAACAACAACAACAGAAGATTTATACGTACAATACAAAATGAGGGAAAAAAATAGGCTCGGAATACACGAGTATTCCGGACAACCAAAATTAGGAGTGTACAAAATTTCAAATAACAACACAAACTACATAATCGCTATGTACAAAAATGAACAATTAACAGGCGCTGACATATCATTATGTCGCATAAATTTGGAGCATGAAACATTAATACAGAAAACAAGTGCAAATTAACAGGCATCTCTTCGGAGGAATTATATTCATTAGGAACAGTCGCTCTTGACCTATCATTAGCAAACGAAACATGTGGACACACTTTCCATTTAGTAGAGAAAAACTTTCCAATAGAAACAGACGGAATAATAGGAAGAGACTTCTTAAAAAAGTACCTTTGCAAGATAGATTATGAAACATTTACAATTTCTTTATTTACGAATGACAAAACCATAACACTTTCAACGCAAAACTCAGTGATAGTTCAGCTAAACTAGATTCGATACTGAAGAAACTGATATCTAAAATGAAAAAAGAGAATATAAATGAGCTAGCAATTGCCAGTGATGATAGAATATTTGAGATATATACAAAGGAAATTTTAAAAGAAACGTATAAAAATAAACAACAAAAGTCCTCAATTGAAAATACTTATATATAATGCCCCAAGAAGAATAACTAGTGACATCGTAATATATAAACTGATTAACGAATTTCATAATGCAAAATATGCAGGTCACTTAGGCATAAGAAAGACCATAATTAAATTGAAACAACGGTACATTTGGAAAAACATGAATAAAATGGTAAAGCAATTTGTAGCACACTGTGACATTTGTAGTATAAATAAACAAACTAACCGCCGTATTCATAAAAAATGTTTAAGGTTTATTACAGGTTTATTTGACGAATTTCCCATAGAAATACGTCAAATAAGCGCTTAATAAACCTAAAATATTTTTTATGAATACGGCAGTAAACATATAGAGGAACCTCTTACAATGACGAACACCCCAGGAAGCAGCTTTGAGATAATTTAAATTGATACCGTAGGACCACTTCGTATTTCAAATGAATACCGATATATTTTGACAATCCAATGTGAACTAATAAAGTTCGTAGTTGCACACCCCATGCCGACAAAAGATGCACTCACGACTGCAAAACACTAGTCGAACAGTTGATTCCAAAATATGGTAAATTTGAAGTACTTAAGTCGGATAATAGAACTCGTAAATGAATTAATGCGAAACATATGTTCATTGTTGGGAATCAAACAAGTATTTTCAACCCCATACCACCATGAGACACTTGGATCAATTGAAAGAAATCATATCTACAGTCCTTAATGCTAACATCCGCAAACGACTATGAATGGGATAAATGGATCCCATATTTTACATTTGCTTATAATACAGCACCACATATAGACACAGGCTACACGCCATTCGAACTTGTATATGGAAGATTACCATGCTGAAACTCGAATCTATAATTATGATGACTACGCCAATGCGCTCAAGAGTAAACTGCAGTACCCACTTAATAGGTTCAAAGAATTACTAGTAAAGGCAAAAGAGAACAGAATTTAAAAATATAACTATACAAATAGGTTAGATCTAAAAGTAGGAGATTTAGTCTTAATAAGAATGGAAAATAGAAGGAAGAATCAGAGTCCATATAAGGGACCATATAAGATAATTAGGCGTAAAGGTGTAAATACTACATATAATAGATTACAATGGAGTAGATAAAGAAGTACACAATAACCGTTAAAACCATATAAAGCATTAAGGAATTAGATTAATAATAATTGTAATTTTACAAGATTAATACAAAGAAAGTTTTACAAAATAATTTATATATAAAAAAATTAAAAAATGTATTTAGAAAAAAAAATTATTAATAATAATTCATTCATTTGTTTTTAATATACATATATATCAAATGTAAATATTTTATCACGCAGACAGCAAAAACAAAACAGAAAAATAAAAATTTCAAAATTTTGCACCAACCACAAAATTGTGAAATTTTTTCTGAAAGGCCGAGGGTGTAGTATATCCATATCTTTTTATCAACATAAAAAAAACATTGTTTAATTTTGTTGTGATAGGTCAGTGACGAATTCGATTGCTTCACGTTTTAGCAATTAAAAATTGTTGCTAGAAGCGATTTGATATTATGGTCATTGCCTGCTTATACATTAATAAGTTCAACGTACAATAGTTATTTTGCTGAACTAGCAACTTTACAGTTTATTTCATTTTTGACTCAAATTATAAAACAAAAGCAATAACAAAAACAAACTGACTGCCTGATACAATATTCTAATTTTAAGTAGTAAGTAGATCTTTATAATAGAAGTTTAATTGAGTGATAAGTAATGTCACTCAATACTAGAAAAGTTAAGGCTTCTCATAAGTAGTATATAAGGAAAGTATTTGTAAAACAGTGATGTCAAATGCGATTGTGTTGGTGAGATTACTCTTATGTCTTACATTCCCAGCGGGAGAAATGTGTGGTTGCGAGGCCTAACTAATGGCCTTTTCTAAGAGTATCCTTTTATTTACCAATAATATCTTCTAAATTTATATTGCAGTTTTGTAACAACAAAATATTTTTTAGGTTTGCGGATTTTAATTTATTGCGTTGTTTTGAGCAATGTATTTCAAATCGGAAAATATATGTTCGACAAGGTATGTTGAAGGGAAAATTTGTTGCATTTAAAGGAATTTTTTTTAATACAGGATATAGCGCCCCGTTTAAATTTCTCCAGAACTCAATAATATTTTCCCTATGTGAAGGATTAAATTCGCTCCTAAGTATGATTAGTTTTTAAGCTGAACATTTGGTTAGTTTACATACAAGAGAAATATTCTTCCAAAAATCCTTACTTATGAATTCATTTAAAAGCTACTTTAAGAAATTTTCGAAAAGATGTACCTACAGACAGTGGCTCCAACTTATTTCAAACCTCTTATATATATTGTATATATATTATTTTGTCTATTGTTCGGCTAAAGGTCATGTTTTTGATAAAATTAATAAACATTAAACATTTTGTTTTTATTTAAACTTTATTTAATTTTAATATTTATTGCTGATCATCCCAATATTTCGAATAACTTCGCTATTCATCTTCAGGGGAAACACTGTTGGATACAAAACAATAATAATAAAAAAATAATTTTTTTAATTTAATTATTAAAAATTACACTAACAAAATCATCACTACATACATGTACAATTAGAATTTAATAATAATTAAATATTTTATAAATATTTTATAGAAAAACTTCCATATACTCTGCGTCGATCGTCTTTGGCTGCGAAAAAAACCGATTTGATGAGGTTATTTCTTGTGTTTATTTATTATATTCCTATAAATCTGAGCGCTTTTCTCTGTGTCTTGTTTATAGTTAAGTCTTTTCTCTGCTGGAACGTCAATTATATGTAACATCTCTAAAGTGAATCTCCTGGAATAATGTTTTTCTTCTTGTAATATTTTTACGTCCTCAAAATTTGGCATGTGATTTTCTTTCGCACAGTGGGCCGCAAGTGCAGTTTTTTGCTCCAGAGGTTTGTCCTTCATTTTTATATCCGACTTATGAGATGCTAGTCTGGTCTTTAGTTTAGTTTTCGTTGTTCCTACATATTTTTTGTTACATGTGTCTGAGCCATCACCGTTGCAATTAATGTTATATATAACATTGCATCTTTCTACTTTATTTATTTTTGTTTTAGTGTTACTATATAAGGTCTGTAGTGTGTTATTCGTTTTAAATGCAAGTTGAAACTTGTCCACGTCATATAAGTCGGAGTTTTTTAACCTCTCCGAAAAACCTTGTATATACGTTAGTCCTTTGTAATGCCGTGTACTTGGTTCTCTTCTTTGTACTGTATCGTCCTTTTTCAATAAATTGTTTATAATTGTTTTTGGAGAATTGTTCATCGTCAAAATTTCTTCTATTTTCCTTACAGATTCTTCATAATACATAACATCACTAATATTGAGTACTCGTCTGATGAAATTGTTCGCTGTATTTATTATAATCCTCTTCGGGTGTTTCGAATAAAAATTAATCAGACGACCGGATGCCGTGGGTTTTTGATACCAGTTGACCTTCATCCTATTTTGGTGTCTACTAACAATTGCATCCAAATATGGTAATTTATTCTCTTTTTCAGTTTCCATTGTGAACTTTATATGTGAATTAAACGCGTTTAAAACCTTAAGAACTTCGTCTGCTGTATCTTTATGTATAATAGCAAATATTTCATCTACGTACTTTATTAATAGTGTGGGTTTTAATGCTAATTTGTTTAAGGATTTGTCCAATAACTCTTCCATGACGATATCGGAAACCACTGGTGACACAGGTGAGCCCATCGGCATTCCCTTACATTGTTCATAAATTCTTTCTTCATATTTAAAATAACGGCTATCTTTAATGCAAAATCTTAGTAACTCCATAAAGAGGTATTTTGGTATCTTTGTGTGTTCTTGTAATTGATCCCACTTATTTTCTATTATTTGTACTGCTAAATTTATAGGTATGCTCGGAAATAGCGATACTACATCATATGATACCATAATTTCGTTCTTCTTTAATACCATATTATTTACTTTTGATTTAAATTGTATAGCATCTCTTACATTGTAAGTTGAATTTTTAGTTAAATTTTTCCAAAATGTGTACTAAATATTTGCAAAGTTCGTAGGATGGTGCATTTTGTGATGAACAAATTGGTCTTAAGGGTGTCCCCATTTTGTGTACTTTTGGTAACCCATATATCCTAGGTGCTGTAGACGTACTGGTTTTCAATTTATTTTTCACTTTTGATGTTACGATGTTTAAATTATACAATTTGTCTACTAATGTATTATTCCTTGTTTGCAATGTTGACGTTGGGTGTCTTTTTAGACGTCGATAAGTACACATATCACTTAGAATCTGATTCATTTTCTCTTTGTAATCTCCTTTCGTCATAACTACAGTTTTGTTTCCTTTGTCAGAATTTAATATTAATAAATCCACATTTTCTCTCAAAAATTGACGCGTTTGCCCCACTGTATTCAAAATGTATTTATCTCTTTGGTTTGTTTTTATTCTGTTAAGATGATTGTCTATCAACGATATTAATTTAAGTCTACCGTTCTCTTGTCTTTCTCTGTCTCCTATGGTTTGTATGCAATCTTCTCCTTCA
The DNA here is from genome assembly GCA_951800035.1 of Linnaemya tessellans. Taxonomy (NCBI): domain Eukaryota; kingdom Metazoa; phylum Arthropoda; class Insecta; order Diptera; family Tachinidae; genus Linnaemya; species Linnaemya tessellans. The sequence goes on from OX637537.1 coordinate 18,073,217, forward strand.
GCTATACATTTAAAGAGCGGAAAAGTTTTCTTTGTATTTGGTAATGCAAATTTAGGACCTAGAAAGAGTAGCCACTGTATATTTGTTAGTATTTGTTTTTCCGTCTTGTTTATGAACCATTCGTTATGTGTTATTATTTTAAGTTTTGCGAATGTTTTGTTTTTTAAAATATTAAATTTGTTTATGTGGATCGTTTTTTGTGTCCTATTTAGCTTGTCATATAACATATTCTCGCTTTCAAAAAATAACGTCCTATCCTCTTCGTCCAATTGCGAACAGATTTTTGCAGTTAAGTTGTTCTTTTGTTTGTTATATATTTTGAGCAACTGGTGTTTTTGTTGTATTAATAAGTTTAGTAATTTTATATGAAAGTTATAGATGTATTTAACTGATGTTCTATGTAAGTTTGGATGTATTTTATTGTTTACCATGTATATTGTGTACACATTCTTAGTGATGTTATTTATAAAATTTGGTATAATACCTGAATGTTTGCATTTTATCAAGAACGATGTGGATGATTTTAATTTTGCTAACGTTTTGTTGTTTTTGGTGTAATTTTTCACAGTGTTGATGGTGTTTTTGTTATACTTTATTTTTATTTTGCGATATAAAGCCATGTTGATGATATTCGGTGTGCCTACCGTGTTAATATGTATATATATTTATGTTGAATTGTTGACCTGTTGTTTTTATTAATATTATTTTGTCTATTGTTCGGCTAAAGGTCATGTTTTTGATAAAATTAATAAACATTAAACATTTTGTTTTTATTTAATCTTTATTTAATTTTAATATTTATTGCTGATCATCCCAATATTTCGAATAGCTTCGCTATTCATCTTCAGGGGAAACACTGTTGGATACAAAACAATAATAATAAAAAAATATTTTTTTTAATTTAATTATTAAAAATTACACTAACAAAATCATCACTACATACATGTACAATTAAAATTTAATAATAATTAAATATTTTATAAATATTTTATAGAAAAACTTCCATATACTCTGCGTCGATCGTCTTTGGCTGCGAAAAAAACCGATTTGATGAGGTTATTTCTTGTGTTTATTTATTATATTCCTATAAATCTGAGCGCTTTTCTCTGTGTCTTGTTTATAGTTAAGTCTTTTCTCTGCTGGAACGTCAATTATATGTAACATCTCTAAAGTGAATCTCCTGGAATAATGTTTTTCTTCTTGTAATATTTTTACGTCCTCAAAATTTGGCATGTGATTTTCTTTCGCACAGTGGGCCGCAAGTGCAGTTTTTTTTTTTTTTTTTTTTTTTTTTTTTTGTTCCAGAGGTTTGTTCTTCATTTTAATAGCGAAGCTATTCGAAATATTGGGATGATCAGCAATAAATATTAAAATTAAATAAAGATTAAATAAAAACAAAATGTTTAATGTTTATTAATTTTATCAAAAACATGACCTTTAGCCGAACAATAGACAAAATAATATTAATAAAAACAACAGGTCAACAATTCAACATAAATATATATTGTATATATATATATATATATATATATATATATATATTTATATATATATATATATATATATATATATCATTTCTGTTTAGAGGCCTCAAAACAGGACTTTCGATACTTCCCGCTGAATGCGAGTATTTCTCAGTAAACAATTCTATTTCACGCTCTCAAAATAAAAGAGCGTAAGCGTACATGTGAGTTTTGTTTCCACAATTGTGTATGACGTTGACATCACTGTTGTAAAAGAAAGGGAATTCGCAATTTGCAAAACAAAGCATGACAATCTGCTTTTTAATCTAGGCCAGTGGTGTTTAGCCCATAGAACAATTGTTTAAAAAATTTACACATATTTGTTATGCTCTTATAAAAATGTTCATTCAGTCATCGTTGAGCAAGCGGTGAGAACACATGCGGATGGTCATTGTCATTTTATTTCTGAAATTTATTAAGCATTGTTGTTGCTTCTTGTTGGACTATTGAACACGAAAACTAAAGTCGAAATTGAATAAAAGCATACACGTTCACGAAATTAAATGTGAAAAGTATTTTATGATAAATGATGCTTTTCATAACATTCAATGCCTTTTATGTTACAAAACATTTATAATATTTATCATTTTTTTCCACTACTGAAAAATGTTTGTTCCAAGCAGCGAAATAAAATAACTTCTTTGAATTTAAAAAATATTTTACTAATTCAAAATTGTCATGCAAGTATTAACATGGAATGTTTAATTTAAAATTTTCAAAGCGATTTGAAAAATTATAATGAGGAATGACACAAGTTTTAATCTTACATAAAAAACTCTTTTAAATAGATTTTTTTTGTTTTGATATTGATAACTGCTATTTACGGTCCCCGATATATTTTTTTTTCTTAAAATTAAAATTACATTCACTTAATAAGTTGTTTATATATGGCTAAAACTCTGTCTTTTTTTCTTATTTTAAGCGTCTGACATTATGTTTGCTGGGCAAAATCTCTCACCAATACATCGTCACTTTAATTTTTGAACACCACTGTTCTAGGCATATAAACCTGCCTGAGGATTAAATCTTGCCAGTGGCGTTTTCAGACGCCGGCATAATTAATATATTAAACTAATATATTCTCCCTACACCTTATACAGGGTCCGCCAAATAATTTATTTTTTATTTTTGAAAATGCTATAAAAAAAACTACTGAATATTTTCTTAAATTTTTTTTTTCAAAGTACAATCCTTCCGGTTAATGATGGAAAATAATTTCATTTAAATGGCTGCCTCGGCTGGCCATGCAGTAGCCTACACGATCGGTCCAATTTTTAAGCACATTATCGACTGTGTGCAGCTGTATTTCACCAATGGCTTCACGAATATTGTCCTTTAAAGCGTCAATTGTCTCTGGCTTGTCGGCATAACACTTATCTTTGACGGCACAACACAAATAATAGTTCAACGGTGTCAAATCGCAGCTCCGAAGTGGCCAAACGATATCAGCTCTGCGGCTAATAATGCGATCTTCAAAAACAGGGCGCAAAACATCGAGTGTAACTTCGACTGTGTGGCATTCTTCAATTTTTGAGAACAAAAATTCGTCCAACATGGCCCGATAACGATTGCCATTGACTGTAACGGCCACTCCTTGCTCATTTTCGAAGAAAAATGGCCCAACTATGCCTCTGGACCAAAATCCGCACCAAACAGTGACTCGTTTTGGGTGCGTCGGCTTTTCAATATATGCGTGCGGGTTTTCTGTGCCCCAAATGCGACAATTTTGCTTGTTTACATACCTGCCAAGATCAAAATGAGCTTCATCTGAAAAGATGATATTTTTGGTAAAATCGGCATCTTCTGTAACTCGATCGCAGGCCTATATTTCCCAGCGTTGTTCAAACGTATACACAACCATAGTCGTTCAGCGGAAGGATGAAACTAATTATCTGTCATATCAGACATGAGATAAGTGTTACCATTCACGAAATAAGCACTAGTTGAAAAAAAACGTTATATGATGGACCCTTTACTATTACAATTTTATCAAATTTCCTAGCATGTTATAAACATTTTCACCACGGCTGCCAATGAATTATGAATTCTTATAAGAGTAGTATTCCCCTTGACAAACATTAAGATTAAGATGAAGAAATCCCTTCTCTCACTCTGCCGACGTTCTCTCAAATATTATGTCAGAGTTAATCGCAGTTGTAGACCCTATGTAACATAGGGTCTACACGTAACATAATATGTAAGATGAGAGCGTCAAATTCAATCGCAGAGCGAATTACATTACATGTAGACTTCAACTTAGTGTTATCTCAATCTTATAAGATTTTTTATGAGAGCGTTGTCATAAGAAATCCTATAACAACAATCTTATGAGATGAACTGTCAAATAAGCACATGTGTTAATTTCCCTGAAATTTATTTCTTAAGCGTGAGCGAATACAAATTTTTAAGAGCAGATTTATTTGTTTAAAATATTCAATATTAATTTAGCTTTAAAAAACTTTGTATTGTCGCGTGTACAGTTGAACTTAGTTTAAAATTTCCACTTTATCATATTCATTAATTTGGTCATTTACCAACAGACGACAATACAGTTAGCTTATACTGATTATTTAGATAATGTGTGTATGAGTACATTAATGAAATGGTATATAAATGAACATAATACATGCCCACAAGAACGTATGCAAGTTAGGGGAAAAAATTACTTTGATAAAAAGAGCGTATTTATACATAGAGCAGTGGCGGCGTATTTATACATATAGAAGTGGCGGCGACATTCTCCCCCAGGTAAAGGAAACGTACAGCGATGAGTTTACAGCTTTAGGTTTTGCCGACATCTAGGATAGCAACTTTCGAAATAGGCCTCTCCAGCGTGCTTGTTGATGTTTTAACTTTTACCCTTCGAACTTGGCCGTCTTTTGCTGTAGTGATTTCGGTGATTATGCCCTTAGGCCAGGTATTTCGCGGTAAATTATCGTCGACCAGAATGACCACGTCTCCTATGGAGGCCGGAGTTTGTTTTGTGAACCACTTTCCTCTACGTATCAGATTTGGGGCATACTCTTTAACCCACCTACGCCAAAATACGTCAGCGAATCTCTGCGTTTGTCTCCAGCGATCGCGTAAGCTGGTTTCAGAGCAAATGGGTTTATATCCTGAAGAGGCCCCTAGCAGCAAATGGTTCGGTGTTAGAGGTTCGTCGTCTTTTGTTTCCAGGGATACAAATGTTAATGGTCTTGAGTTTATAATGAATTCCGCTTCGCAAAGAGCGCTTTTGAAGCTCTCTTCATTGAATTTGAAGCTGGGAAATGCTACGTTCAACACCGTTTTGACGGACTTCACCATTCGCTCCCAAGCTCCTCCCATGTGTGGCGCAGCCGGCGGATTAAAGGTCCACTTAATTTCGTCGAACTTCGCTTCCATTTCGTTTAAGTCTAAGTTTTGTTGCTCTAGGCTGAAGACTTTTGCTGTAGATTTAAAATTTGTACCGTTGTCCGTAAATATTTCTCTAGGCCTGCCGCACCGATTTATGAAGTTGGAGATACACATTATACATGAGCTCGTATCTAAACTATAGGCGACTTCTAGATGAATTGCGCGAATCGTTAAACACGTGAATACTACTCCCCATCTCTTTTCTTTGTGTCGTCCCACAGTGACAAAGTACGGACCGAAAAAATCAATGCCGACGAAAGTGAACGGGCGTTCGAAGCAAGCTAGTCTTGCATATGGCAGTGGAGCCATCTGCGGTACCAAAGGTAAGCTCTTTGCATTTTTGCATCGTTGACATTCTCCGCGCACCTTTTTATACAACACGCGTAAACGAGAAATATAGTATTTGCTTCTAATGTTGTTGATGATGGTTTCGTGAAAACTGTGGTGATATAGCTCGTGGTAGTACCGGACGATTAGAAACGTTATGTAGTGGTTGTTTGGTAGAATGACTGCGCGATTACATGTTAATAACTGCACTCTTCCTTCACATCTTAGAACGTTATGGTCATCTAGGTACGCGTTAAGTTGTTTTATTTTACTATTCTTACTAGAATTTCCGTTTTTGCGAATATTTGCGATATCCTCCGCATATTCAGCATCTTGGGCGATTTTATACAAAACGTTCTTTGCTCTTTGAATAGTATCGATGCTTATATTTGTTGGGGGTTTTCTGTTAGTAGTTATGTACTTGACGCGAATTATGTAGAGCATAAAGGTTGCGAGGGCTCGGTAAAGTTTTCTCCAGCATGAGAAGTATTCGATATTAAGGTCAGTATGTTTCTTTTCGTGAATTTGGAAAACCGTGTGGCGCAATTCACATGTTTCATCGCGGGTTGTTTTATTATCTTCGTCTGCACTTTTAAAGTTGGACTCCTCGGGCCACTTATTTTGGTTGTCAGTTAAGAAGTGGGGACCATCAAACCATTGTTGTGTACTCGTCCCACAGGTTTTCGTAGCGACGTCGGCTGGGTTCAGCTTTGATGAAACCCAGTTCCATTGCGAGGTGTTTGTGTTTTCTAAAATTTCGCCTACACGGTGCATTACGAATGGTTTAAAATTGCGCGGGTCCATTGATAGCCACCTCAACACGGTTTTTGAGTCTGTCCACCAGTACTGTCTGCTAAGGTTTATGCGTCTGCTATTCAGTATTTTTGAGGCTAGTCTTACGCCAATAATTGCTGCTTGTAACTCCATCCGTGGAATTGATAATGGCTAGAGGGGTGCTACCTTGCACTTAGCTGCTATTATTGAGACATCGGCGCCGAAATTATATAGAACTCTCATGTAGCATACAGCTGCGTATGCGTGCTCACCGGCATCTACGAAGGTGTGTAACTCGATGCTGTAAGCGGTTGCCATAAACGGCGAATAATTTCTTGGAATGGCGACTTCTGATATGTCTCGTATGTTTAGCGTCCACTGGTGCCATTTGCGCTGTAAGTTCTCAGTTAACTGATCGTCCCATTTTATTTGTGATCTCCAAATTTCTTGCAAGAGAATTTTGAGGCTAATTGTATAGACGGACAGCAGGCCCAGCGGGTCGAAAATGGCCATTAATACTTGTAAAACCTCTCTTTTGGTGGGTACGGTTTCTTCTTTAAATACGTTCCTTTTAAGTTTCGAAAATTTACATATGTATTTGAACTCGTCGTTTTTTGGGTCCCAAAACATTCCTAATACTTTTTCAACAGAACCGAAATTGTGAGAGAGATGGTGTTCGGTCGTGTTGTCGGAAATTTGTTTTTGTAAATCGGCGCAATTCGATACCCAGTTATGCATATGAAATCCAGCAGAGGAGTGTATAGTTTTAACGTCTTTGGCTAGCTTGAGCGCTTCCTCGTAAGTATCGGCGCTGTCGATTAAGTCGTCAACATAATGATGAAACTTGATCGATTCCACTGCGCGTGGGTATTTTGTAGTAAAGGCGTCGGCGTTTTTGTTTCGTATGAAATGAGCCATGCAGGGCGCACAAGATAAACCAAATGTCAGTGCTTGCATTACATATACGCTTGGAGACTCCTTAGTTTTAGTGTCGTCGTACCACAGGAATCGTTGCGTTTGCATATCCTCTTCGCGGACGCGTATGCGGTGAAACATTTCTGATATGTCACCGCAGATGGCTACTTTACCTGCGCGAAAGTCTATCAGAATGTCGAAAAGTGACCTCAGCATATCTGGTCCTGTCATCAGGAAGTCGTTTAAAGATTTACCATTAGATTTCGAGGCAGCGTCCCACACCAGGCGCACCTTCCTAGGTTTATTTGGGTTAAGTGTTATGAAAATCGGCAAATACCATATGAGCTTATAACTGTGCTGCCGTTCCGTTTGGGAAAGCCTTTTGGCGTATCCTCTATCCATCAACTTGTCTATCTCTAATTGCATAGTTTTTCGCAACTGCTTGTCCTTTACAAACTTTTTTTCTAGGCAATTTAGTCTATGTAACGCCGCAGCATAGTTGTCTGGGAGTTGGGGATCATCGCTTCTCCACAGCAGGCCTACTTCATACTGGGTATTTCTTTTCACGGACGTGTCTTCTAATATTTTCAACGCTCTTTGGTCTTCGGCTGACATGATGCTTTTTGCTGGTGATGTTTCTATTGCGAAGTAAGACTTTATTTGTTCATGCAAGGCTTGATATTCTTTCTCACAATCACATGAGTGTACGTTAAAAAATGAGAGTGTCGTGTTTGTCGATGTGTATCCTTGTAGGCACCAGCCTAGTCGAGTTTTTGACGCAATTGGTTCATTTCGGTTGCCTTTCCGCACTTTTAGTGGGATAGCTAGCTTCCAGTTGTTCATTCCGATTAAAACTTTTGGCCTTTCGCGAGAATACGACTTAATTGGCAAGCCATTTAGATATGGGTAGGTTTTGGCTATATGATTAATGTTTATTGATTGTGCTGGTAAATCCAAATCTTTTATTGTGTGAACGTCATGCAGCATGAATTGCTTTTTATTCCCGGTGCCTGATACTAACACTGAGAATCGCCTTGAGGAGACCTCGTCGCGGGTTATTTGACCAGTCCATTTAAGTCTTAACGATTCTTCGATGCTTTCTAAGTTGAGCTCTTCGAATAATTCTTGTTCGATTAGCGTCACAGACGATCCCTCGTCTAAAAAGGCTAATGTATCCAGCGTTTTAAATTTGCCGTATAGACGTATAGGAACGAACCTGAAAAGTAAATTTATTTCGTTATTAGTATTTTTATGCGCGTTCACCAAGTTTTTATTTTCATCAGATTGATTCATGTTGGCGTATCTGTGTAGCAGCTGATGGTGTTTAGCGAGACAGTTGTCGATGCCACAGATTCTGTTGGAGAAGCATTTTCGTCTATGGAAATTGAGACATTGACGGCAAAGTCTATTAGACTTAACTATGGACCACTTTTCGTCTAAGGTTGCATTTTCAAACGCTTGACAGTTTTGTATCTTATGGCTTTCATTACCACACATGGCACAGGCTATTTTTCTTGATTGGTGTTGCTCTTCTTTTGCAGAGTGTAAATTTAGAGACGCGTTGCGTTTGTTTAATGTCGGAGAGATTACTTGGCTTGCTGCCATTGCAATTGTGTATATCCAGTCACTGAATATTTTTATTATAGGAGTATTATGGTCGTTTTTTGGATGCATTGCCCAGTTTAGCTTGTGAGTATTTGGAAGTTTTTCTAGAAGCTCTTTGACTAACATGGGATTACTGAGATGAGATCCCATAGAACAGGCCTCCATAGTTGAACATAGGTTTCTTACCATGAGTGCTTACTCTGTAAGACTCTCCAGTCTATCTCTAGGCGGTGGAAATTTACGTGCCTTTTCTATTAGACTTTCAAGAATGTATTCTGGCCGGCCGTAGCACATCTCTAGAGTTTGAATGATCTCGGGCACCATAGCAGGTAGTAGTAACTTACACTTTACTAGGTCTTTTGCCCTACCACGCAGGCATGACTGCAGACGCATAAGGTTCTCGGCGTCCGAGTAACCGGCGATTTCAGTGCTGTTTTTAAAACTGCTGAGGAAAAGCGGCCAGTCCTCCGGGTTTCCATCGAATATCGGGAGATCTCTGGGAATCACTTGTCTTGCCGCCAACTGCGATGCGGTGGGCTGATTTGATAAAAAACTCGTCGATGGTCCAGTACTAGAGAGGCCATTTTCTTCCCCTTGCGACAGGATTTCATACTTTTTTTCTAAATAACGTTTTTGTAACTCTTTCTCTTCTTCTAACATTCGTAGCTGTAAATCTCGTTGCCTTAGTCGGTTCTCGTTGGCGCGTTGATCGACGCTTTCCCCATAACATGATGCGGAACCTGGCTCCGCGATCATACTTGAAGGATTGCCCTGCCAGAGGGTTTTAGACCATGTCGTGATACCGTATTGATTGTGGTTAGAAGAAGTTAATGTTGCGCTTAGCAACTTTTTAGAGGCTATGGTATTTGAGGCAGCTGCAGCCGTTGCTGATACAGCCGTACGTACTGCTTCTTTTCCTTGTTGTGCACTGGCACATCTGTTTACCCCTTCGGTCGGTGTAGTAATTGCTACGGATGGTCGGTGCCCGCATCGATCACAGCTCCAATTGAGGTCGGCGATGTCGCTGTTCACGCTGACGCATTCAAAGTGAAACCAACTATCACACGTGTCACACTGAACCTTCCTCTCGTTGTCCACTGAAGAACATTTCTTGCAATTGTACTCCGGCATCGTAACTTCAACCGTTGTACATGCGTTTTCAATTCGGGAAAAGTTTTTTAAAGATTTGTTAATTTCCCTGAAATTTATTTCTTAAGCGTGAGCGAATACAAATTTTTAAGAGCAGATTTATTTGTTTAAAATATTCAATATTAATTTAGCTTTAAAAAACTTTGTATTGTCGCGTGTACAGTTGAACTTAGTCTAAAATTTCCACTTTATCATATTCATTAATTTGGTCATTTACCAACAGACGACAATACAGTTAGCTTATACAGATTATTTAGATAATGTGTGTATGAGTACATTAATGAAATGGTATATAAATGAACATAATACATGCCCACAAGAACGTATGCAAGTTAGGGGAAAAAATTACTTTGATAAAAAGAGCGTATTTATACATAGAGCAGTGGCGGCGTATTTATACATATAGCAGTGGCGGCGACAACATGCATTTGTGTATAAAAAGTTGCCATTGAAAATCGTTAGTCGTTTGTAAATGTTTATTTTACAATTGTGACACAATTATTTTACAATTTAGTTCACTCTGCAAACAACTAAAAAATAACACCAATAATATTATCAAATTCCTTGGCAATTTATAAACACTCTCACCACGGCTGCCAATGAATTATGAATTCTTATAAGAGTAGTATTCCCCTTGGCAAACGTTAAGATTCATATGATGAAATCCCTTCTCTCATTCTGCCGACCATAGACAAATAACTTGACACAACTAAAATACAGAGACGTTATTTATGTTTAATACAGAGATGTCATTTATTACGATATGGCGAGAGAGCCGGCAAATTTCTCTGTTTGTTATCTCTTTTATTTTATCATAGTAAAATGACATTTCAATTTTGTTTACGTTAAAATTAAATTTCCTGGCAGGATTAATGGCGCAAATTGTTAAATACTTCATTTTACGCCAAATGTATTGCTTAAAGTTGGTAATTTATGGATGAAATATCATCTATAGAATCATTCACTGATTACCAACACTGTGCGAAGATAAACAAAAGCGCAGAAGAACAATAAAATCATCTACAAAATAGTGGTACCAGCAATAAAATCTAAGTAAAAATTGTGAATATAAATTTTTATAAAACTTATAATTCTAATGTCTTCCAGGAGCCGTAATGCGTAATAGGATACAAGGAAGGACTGAGGGTACATCTATTTCCTAAATATCCAACCAGATGAGTCAATTGTGTACATTTTATATAAAAATTCTACACTCATGAATGCGTTACAAAATTTTTATCATTCGTTTTATCAGGAGCCGGACTGGTATTTAAGAAGGTGAATATCCAATTAAAACTGGTGTTCACCTTCGAAAAGCAACAGCGGCAAAGCAAACCCCATCAGAAAGAGTGCCACCATGAGAGTAAAACCCACCAAAAAGATACCAGCAACCAAACCAAAAGCACCCGAAGCTAAAAGTTCTATAGCAGCGAAATCGAAAAAGATAATCCTTACATAAGAACCATCAGCGAAAAAGACCGCATGAAACAAATAAATTGGTTCCGCTTCAATTTAAACTATTTTTCAACAATAGAAATAAAGAAACCCCATAAAACATTTCACAATATAAATTTTTTTATTTTTTGTAGACACAAAATCGGCTACTTCTTTTTGAAATCTTTTTGTGTTTTCTTTCTGGTTTGTTTTTTTAAATAAACATTCATTAGCATTTACTTGGAACTGGTATATTTCGTTACGCCTTTAGTATCTTCACTGACAGCATTCTTAGACAATTCACAACAGTAGACGGACACCAAATTGAATTTCACGACTGCCAATTGTTGAACGCTTGTTGTAGTGAGGTAAACATGATGCTGAGGAAGCAAGGCGCTTAAAAATATTATAAATAAAACTATTCATAATATTCATGACCTTTGATGAGATTCCAGTATCCGGATGTAATTCTTTCAAAACTTTATAAATGTAAATGGCATAACATTCCTTGCGTTTAAATCTGTTTCCCTTGTAGCTCTTGTTAATATTTTTTTACGTTTTACCAGCTTTCTTTGCTGCTTTACTAGGAGCATCTTTCATATTCACTTCATATGCGTATGATATATTAACTTAACCACACAATAACCAAAGCACTTGTACCTATATTTACTCTTTAGTATCATGCAAAGAAATTAATTATGAAATCAAATATTGGAGTCATCTAAATCATAGCCACCACATATAGTTTTTCTGGGACAATTGGTGCACATTATCTTTTAACACCTTATATTGTTATCAGATCACCCTTGCTCCACACGTTGCTATTCTCCATTCAACCATGTCGCTTGAGGAATCATAAAAATTGGCTCATCGCTGAAGATGACTTCAAGAACAATTTTTCATCAGCAAATTCTTTGTAGGTATCGTGACTCTGAAAGAGATATAAAATTTTTTTTAAATTTTTGTATAAATTGTAATAAACTAATAATAAAGTAAAATACTTACATTTTTATACAGTTTTGCTTTTCTAAATTCAAACCTTTTAGTTCTCCAGTACGCAGTTCAATAATTACTTTTAAATCAATTTAAATTGTATCTCCGATTTGGAATTGATTTTTGGTTCCGATAAGTTCATTTAGCTGCCTTAACCACCCATTTGCATGTACTAAATACTAAATTTTATTAAATATTTTATGTTTGTCCACATAAACAAAATGTTTGTCTCATTTCCAACCACCATTGGGATCCTTAGTTGTACCTGCAACTTCTACATGTAAGCCCATTTCATATATTCAACCTGAGTAAGTGGTGGTCATTGCAACTATTATCTGTGTCTTTGGTGTCTCATTTAAGGTTTTTAACTGTTTTTTCGAGCACTAAAATTGTTACAATTTGAAAACAATATTAATATGGTCAAATTCCAAGTCTTTGGGGATCGGGGCACATTTTTATGTTGATTTCTTAACAGCATTGACCGCCAGCCACTATAGTATCTTTGTTTACTGTTAAGAAACAGTTTAATATATATTTTAAAACACTTAACACATTTTTGTGATAATTATTTCACATTTTTTCCCTAAAAGAAAATATTTGTTTCATTTTCAACCACCATTGCTTGTTTGAAATTGTAAAACATGTGTTCAGAGATGGCTATGCCATTCCTTCGAACATAACAGCCCGCTGTTTTTTTTTTTTTTTAGGAGTAGGACCAGCACTCAGGGGATGACCCCTATATATGCAATGCATTGCGCCGGAACTGAAAACGAGGGGATAGTATTGAGGGGACAGATTAGGAAAGATGAGAAGATAGACAGTTTTTTGTAAGTATTTCAACCTTTTACTTCGCCGGCTGATTTTTGCTACAGGGCCGATGATGTACTCGTTTACACAATCGTAATAAAAAAAGCTGATTTTAGCCAAATTGAACTGCCACTTTTGGGTGTTCTGTGCTGCCGACGGCACAAATTAGACAGATTGGACACGGAAAATTTGGGCCATATCGAACGGGCATAAAATTGACAAATGGCATCCCAAATGGCAATACCATTTGTTTAAGCTGAATTTTACGTTTGATATCCTTGTTTATGTTATTAACTTATTAGTTTTCCGTCTATGTATTTTATTGGGATTCTCTGTTGGGATCCAAATATTATTCCTTTGTTATCAACATTGTTTGGCTGGAATATTTTCTTGGATTCCAACGAGTAAACCGCTAACGGGTAGGTTAAACATTGTCTTCGCCATCTTCAATTTTTACTAGTTATAGCACTTGCTTTGTGAACTTTTTCGGAACCACATATCGCTATTCAAGGTAACAAAGAATTGAAAAAATAAAGGAACTCATCACAAATTTTAATTAAAATATTGTATTTTTATTTTATTTCATAAATTTTATACCACACACGAAAACATTTGGTCCTCTGAGCCGGATTTCTTGGAAATTTTCGTAAGAAATTAACTCATCGTATTTTCTTTTTCTCACTTGCATCAAGGAATTTCATCGTTGAGAATTCATCCAAACCACCAAAATATTCTTCGTTTATTTGGAAAATATCGAACATTTAAAATCAAGGTGCGTAAAATAAGTTCTTAATTTAATTGTGTTAAAGTGAAAAAAGAAAAAGTGTGTAAGGTAATAAAAGAAATAAAATGCACACATACATATTATACACTTGTATATACATATATAATTATATACATAAATTGTTTTTGTGATTGATCGCGTTTCATCCCTCATTAGTAGAAATAATTAACCATTATATTTGACGTTTGTTTTAATTAATTTTCGGTCGATACGAAACAAATCTTCTGTGGTTTTATTTACGTGGACGGACGGAATTGCAAATAAATATAATTTGTTTATAAAATATTTGCACTTTCTATCTTAAATTACTGAGTGTTAAATTATTTCAATTAAATTAAATAATATTTATTATAATTTATATATTATTATAGCGGAGTGCAATAACAAGTGTGAGTTTCTTTTTGCTTAATTTGTAATTACACAGTTGTTTATTTGTTCATCTTGTTCTTTTTACTTTATTTGGTATACACCCTACCGTTGGTCACTTTGACTATTATATCGTGTGTGCATTAATTTCCTCCCATAAATTTGCGACTTATTCCCTCATTAAATTCGCAGCAAATTTTAATGGTTGTCATGAGGATTTCCATACGGTTTTTATTCTACAAATTCAACGCGACGAATTAAAGAATTTATGAACTCTGAAGATGTAAATGTGGCTGCTTCTAAATATCAGACTACTTATATGGCTTACCTTAATTGTTTAGCCTTGATTAATGAAAAGTCTCAATATTTAGAGGTGAACACGCCAAAAGTAAATGAATCTTCTGTTAAAAACTCACACTTGGGCAACTCAGAACATAATTTAACACTACCTCCTTGTGATGTAAAAACATTTGAAGGAGATTATATATCATGGCCTACATTTAGAGATTTATTTACAGCCATATATATAAAGAGTTCGCGTCTTAGTAATATAGAACGTCTTTGCTATTTAATACGTAAAACCGCTGGTGAAGCGAATGAAATCGTGTCTAAGTGCCCGTTAAGTAACGAGGGGTTTGATGTTGTTTGGCGAAACCTTAAGGAGACATATGAAAATCCTCGTATGTTGGTTAATAACCAATTGAAATTATTATTTAACCTTCCCTCTGTTGATAAGGAATCTAGTGCCGGTTTAAAAAATTTGCAGCGCGGTATTAATAATTGTCTCACATCGCTTTCTATTTACAAAGTTTCAACAGACAATTGGGATCCTATTTTAATTTTAATTTCGATTCAACTTTTAACCACTTCTACCGTTAGTTTATGGGAACAAAGTGTTCGTAATAAATTGGTTTTGTCCTCGTGGAAATGTTTCGATGAATTTCTGACGGAAAGGATTCAGACTTTGGAGTGTGTTCATGATCTCAAAGGTTCGCAGCAATCTGAAAGGAATTCGGTTCACAGGGTCAGGGCTCATGTTGTAAATTCTATTTCTGCTTCAACATCTTGTGTTTTATGTCGGAATTCGGGACACCTCTTGAGGGGATGTAAGCGATTCAAGAATTCTTCAATTTAGGAAAGATTTTCAACGGTGAAAAAATTTCATTGTTGTGTGAATTGCTTATCACGTGAACATGAAGTAAAGAGTTGCAAAAGTGCTTTTAATTGCAGTATTTGCAATAATAGGCATCATACTTTACTACATCGAGATAATGCTACCTCGGAAGTTGCGCCCAGGGATAATTTTGCTACCACGTCTGGCAATTTGGCCCAGAATGCTCAAGTATATTACTCCCTACCTTCTACATCGAGTGGCATATCTTCGAGCAGTAATCCCACTCGACAGGTATTTCATGTCTCTCAGAACCGAAAAGTGCTTCTGGGAACAGCTATGGTGAATATTGTTCACAATGGTATGTCTTACCCAGCTCGAGCCTTGTTTGACAAAGCTTCAGAGTCATCTTTCATCTCTGAGCATTTACAGAATCGCTTCAAACTATTTGCACATTCTACGAATGTGCAAATCAAACTCTTTCTGCCACTACTAGAAAAGTTTGTAGTTTGAAAATTGGTTCTCCCTTAGATTCATCTATCCTATTGGAAACCATGGCCCCGGTACTACCTAATATATCAGGCGATCTGCCTTCGTTCATTGTAGGCTCTAGTTATCGTAATAGTTTTTCGAATTTACAGCTAGCAGACCCTCGTTTTTACCAAACTCGGTCTGTTGATGTACTTTTAGGCGCTGATTTGTATCCACAGATTCTTTTAGGCGAAATTAATCGTGATATTTTCGGATCTTTGGTGGCGCAACGGACCGTATTTGGATGGATTGTTATAGGATCTGTTCAGAAATCACGCGTTCAGACTTATTCGACCACAATAAAGGCTTCTCTGGAAGACAGTTTAAATAGAAATCTTCTTCGCTTCTGGGAACTTGAAGAAACTCCTAAAAGGAAAATTGTTTCACCGATGGATAAATTTTGTGAGGATAATTATAGGAAAAAGACGCGGCGCGACTCCGACGGTCGTTATGTAGTGACGCTACCTTTTAAGCCGGAATTTCCTCATGTTATCAGTTTAGGCTTTTCGAAACAGAATGTCATGGCACAATTCTTGAGAAATGAATCCTCTTTATTGCGTAAACCTAATGTCAAGGAATTATATGATGATGTGGTTGAAGAATATTTAACTTTAGGTCATATGAAGCCTGTATCGGATAATTTTGCTAAACCTGCTCTTTCGTGTTACCTTCCTCATCACCCAGTGATTAAGCCTGACAGAAAGACCACAAAATTGCGTGTGGTGTTTAATGCATCGAACAGAACCTCTAATGGAAATAGTCCAAATGATTGTCTCTATATAGGACCCACTTTGCAATCACATTTAGTTCTGTTGATTTTGCGTTGGAGGCTGTTTCGATATGTATTTAACTGCGATATTACTCAGATGTATAGACAAATTCGTCTCGATCCCGCTCATACGCCATTTCAGCGTATTCTTTTTCGATCTTCTCCCGTGGAAGAGGTAATGACGTATGAGTTACAGACAGTGACGTTTGGTGTCAATTGCGCTCCTTACTTAGCCATAAGGACATTGTTACAGTTGGCAGAGGATTCGGAGGCTGAGTACCCCCTTGCTGCTGATATTTTACGCAAGGATATGTGCGTTGACGACGTATTGACGGGGGCTCCTGATATTTCATCTGCTTTGAGAGCCCGGGATGAATTAAGAACTGTTTTGACTTCAGCTAAATTTGAATTGAGGAAATAGACATCAAATGAGATCAAAATTGTTGATGATTTACCGCCAGATTACTTGGTGGATTCAAAGCTTTTGACCTTTGTGGAGTCTAGTAGTTCGAAGACACTGGGTATTCAGTGGAATGCTCAGCTGGATTCATTTTATTTCAGAGCGGACTCCATTATTGAGAGGTCTAGGTATACAAAAAGAGAGGTTTTGTCTACGATTGCAAAGTTATTTGATCCTATAGGTTGGTTAGCTCCGGTAATTGTTGTCGCAAAGATGATGCTGCAGAAGATTTGGCTCGATAATATTGATTGGGATGATTTCTTGCTCTCGTCAACGGAGAGGGAATGGAGAAAATTCGTTGATTTTTATAAGGATGTAAACAGTATTCGAATACCGCGATGGGTACATTATTCTCCAGATTCTATAGCAGAAATTCATGTTTTTTCCGACGCCTCGGAAAAAGCATACGCGGGGGCAATTTATATTCGTATTGAAGCATTTGGCCAAATTTATGCACACTTACTCTCTTGTAAGACGAAAGTCGCTCCTATTAAATCTATTTCTTTGCCTCGGCTGGAACTGTGTGGATCAGTTTTGGCTTCTGAGCTTTTAAAAACAGTGAGTAGCGAAATTGGTATTTCAATCAAACATGTGTATTGTTTGACCGATTCTACTATTGTGCTTTGTTGGTTGAGGAAAACGCCAAGTAGTTGGACAACGTTTGTTGCTAATAGAGTGTGCAGAATTCAGGAGAATGTCGGAAAACACAACTGGTATCATGTTAGGTCGGAAGATAATCCAGCAGATTTAGCTAGTAGAGGAGTTTCACCTTCGGATCTGGCAGGAAGTGATCTCTGGTGGCATGGACCGACGTGGCTGCGTAATGTTAAGTCTAATTGGACCATAAAGGATCTTTCGCCTATGGACACAGATGTCGAGGCCAAAGCTATTGAGACGCATGCAGTATTCTTTTCAGATTTTGAAGATGTGTTGAATAGATTTTCTAAGCTTGATCGTGCTCTCAGAGTGATATCATATTTGTTTCGTTTTTACTATCGGACACATTCTGCACATAGGGACAAGTATACTTTTGAGTCGACAACGATTTCAAGTGATGAAATATCGAAGGTGAAGTTGAGATTGGCGATTTTGTCTCAAAAAGTTCATTATCCTGAGGAATATCAGTGTCTTTTGTTGAAAAAATCGATTTCCGCAACAAGTTCGTTACAGTCCCTTAATCCCTTTTTGGACAGCAATGGAGTAATGAGGTTGAATGGTCGTTTGGTGAAATCTCCCTCTTTATCCTACACTGAAAAACATCCAATTATTCTACCATATTTAAGTAGGTTTACGATTTTGTTGTCAGAGTTTGTACATATGATTTCGATTCATGGCGGGAATCAGCTGATGCTCCGGCTTATACGCGTTGAATATTGGGTCCCACGGCTCAAGGTGTTGGTTTGCACTATAGTGAACCGCTGCAAACGTTGCATTTTGGATAGGAAACGCACATGCAATCAGATCATGGCGGCACTTCCTCCAGATCGAAATACTTTAAATCGTCCTTTTACCACAACTGGCGTGGATTTCGCAGGTCCCTTTGACCTGAGAAGTTTTACAGGTCGATCTTGTCGAATAACAAAGCCCTATGTCTGTATCTTTGTTTGTTTCTCCACCAAGGCAGTCCATTTAGAAGCTACGACGGATTTGTCGTCGGATGCCTTCTTGGCTGCTTTTCATCGTTTTATTGCTAGGCGAGGTTGTCCACAAACAGTATTTTCTGACAATGGCACAAATTTCGTAGGTGCTTCTCGGGATATTGAAAAGGATTTTCGCACTTTTTTGAAGGAAAGTCAGGCTCGTATGTGTTCAACATGTAGAGTTCAGGGTCTTTCGTGGCGGTTTATCCCAGCTGGTGCGCCCCATATGGGGGGACTCTGGGAGGCGGCTGTCAAAAGTTTTAAACATCATTTTCGCAAGGAGGCTCAGCCTGTTAAGTATACATTTGAGGAGCTTTCGACTGTGCTCGCGAGAAAAGAGGCGTGCCTAAATTCGCGCCCACTATGTCCTAATGAGCCAATGGCTCTTACTCCGGGTCATTTTTTGATAGGCGGGCCAATATTGGCGCCCCCTGAACCTTCAATATATGAGTCTGCAATAGGCTTGATAAATAGATATCGCAAAGTTAAGGCACTTACGCATGATTTCTGTCGCCGATGGAAAGAAGAATATTTACAGAATTTGCATAAACGTTATAAATGGAAATTTCCTGAGCGTGATATAGCTGTAAATGATTTAGTTGCTATTCGTCATGAGCAACTTTCGCCCACTACCTGGAAGTCAGGTCGGGTCGTGAAAACGTATCCAGGTACTGATGATCATGTTCGCGTCGCCGACGTTCGAACACAAAATGGGATTGTTAGACGATCAATCACAAACCTGGTCATTTTGACCACCTGATTTTATCGCATTTACTAAACTTCATTCTTTCCTAGTAATATGGACGCTTTACCCATATTTTCGGAAGCTGTATTGCTGGGGGAATACGAAGAGGCGATGGAGGTATCGGGCCCATCATTGGAGGAACCGCTGTCTGAAGGGGTTTCTGCGGTCATTCCCAAGGCGGATGGTCCTGCCACTTCAACAAATACCATCGAAGTCGCCAGCAAACGCCAGCCCATTGACAACTCCGACTCGTCGACGTCGCCGAAAGTCGTACAAAAGGTTGAGGCCAAGCAATGCAAACTTTGCAAGAAGCCGCATCCCTTACGAGGGTGCCTTCGCTTCAAACGGTTGGCCCATGACAAAAAATTGCGGCATATCCTTACCTTTGGTTCCTGCTCGCGCTGTTTGTCAGAGTACCACACAAGGAAAGATTGTCCTAGCACTCGGAAGTGTAATAGATGTCAGGGTGAACATAACACTCTGCTGCATTCTCCGGGTGCGAAAGACAAAAAATCCTCCACCATCAAATCGAAGCCAGTGCTTGCGTCTTCACGGCCGCTCCCAAGCACGTCGGCTGGGCCTATGCTGCCTCTTCGCCACGTGATAGCGTTCTCACCAACATTTCAGGTGAAATTGCGCATGGGGAATAAACAGATTCAATTGCGGGGAGCCATTGACCTTTGCTGCAGCCACAGCTATATTTGCCAACATTTGGTGCAGCGGTTAATGATTCCTGTTGCAGATTCATATTGTCGTGTGAATATTGAATCGATTTATGACCC
Source organism: Linnaemya tessellans (assembly GCA_951800035.1). NCBI lineage: Eukaryota > Metazoa > Arthropoda > Insecta > Diptera > Tachinidae > Linnaemya > Linnaemya tessellans. The sequence continues at coordinate 18,093,328 of OX637537.1, forward strand.
ATTAAAGCGGATTTCATTAACCGCTAAAGTTTCTGCGATGCGTGGTGTGAAAACGCCCGTCGAAGACGTATCGCCAACAATTGGAAATCAATTTCCTGATTTCAAGTTGGCGGATCCCACATTTTACCACTCCGGTCAGGTGGCACTGGTTTTGGGGCCAGAAGTAGTTGCCCAAGTATTTACAGGCCAATCAACGACGAGTCCGTGTTGTCTGATGGCTCAACACACGATATTTGGGTGGGTCATTTCTGGCCAATCCCCGTTTTAATATCGTTTTTTAACACAGTTCATGGATCTGACCAAAACCATACTGCACGGGTTCAGTTTATGGGTCTGTGGTAAAAATCATATTCAGTTTATGGATCTGCTGAAAACCATGCCGCAAAACTCAATTGATGGATCTGTCGTAAAAACCATTCGCATTTTGTATTATGAAAAAATATATATATAAATATACCTTGTATTATAGCGAAGTATTTACTTTATTATTTATACTTAAAATTCACTGTCTTGCATGTAACTATGTTCCTGCAAGGTGGCCGGCAATGTTTAAGCTGAATTCTATGTATTTTATTGGAATTCTCTGTTGGGATCCAAATATTATTCCTTTGTTATCAACATTGTTTGGCTGGAATATTTTTTTGGATTCCAACGAGTAAACCGCTAACGGGTAGGTTAAACATTGTCTTCGCCATCTTCAATTTTTACTAGTTATAGCACTTGCTTTGTGAACTTTTTCGGAACCACATATCGCTATTCAAGGTAACAAAGAATTGAAAAAATAAAGGAACTCATCACAAATTTTATTTAAAATATTGTGTTTTTATTTTATTTCATAAATTTTATACCACACACGCAAACACCATTTAACCCCTTTTTAATTAAAGAACAGAAAGATATTCTTTGATATATCTCTTTTTGTCCTTCTAGCCGGTTAAACGTCAGAAAAAATATTTTATTTTAGTAAAAAAATTTAAGCAAAAAAGACGCAAAATTTTACTTAAATGCACAAATTTGCACCTTTTTACTAAATTGTAAAAAATTGTTAACAGTTCTTTTTGCCCGTGGTGCCTTGTGTTATTGTGAGGGAAGACATCAAAGTGGTAAGTATATTTGTATGCTATTTATTTATAAATTTCTTATAGAACAATTTTGTTACAGGTATAGCTGCTGAACAATATTCCCGGAAAAACATAAGTGTTAATTGAACTGAAACTATATAATTATATTGAAATACTAAACAGAAATCTATATTTCAGGAACCGCAGGTGTATAGTTGGAAGGATGTGGAATAGCTTCACCGGTTCCCAAAGAACTCGGTAAGGTAAGTGTTGTGAAATATATGTGTGCGAGAAGTATATATAATTAAATTAAATATTAATGCTTATTTTATATATCAGGAGGCGTAGGTGTATAGTTGGTTGTCAGGACTTCGAAAGGGTTCATCGGTTCCCGAAAAACCCGACAAGGTAAGTGTGTGCCAAAAAGTGTTATTTTATGTGCCTTGTGTTTTTGGAAGTGCTGTCGGTTGGTTTTTTTGATTAACAGTCAGACAAAATTGAACTTTTTGTGAATTGTGAAAGTTATCATGTTCGTCTGCAAGCCCATTAAGGAAACCAACCCTTAACAATACATCCAAGTACACTCACATATTGAGAAAAATGAATTTAAATGAAAAAGTGTTAAATAAAATAATTCGCGGAAAAGCATATTTTCAGAGTTACGGACTCATAAAGTTTTATAAATGCGCAAGCAATCTCTTAGTATTGTTGCACTAGATCAAAAATTTGCGCATTTATAAAACGTTATGCGTCTGTAACTCCGAAAATATGCTATTCCTCCAATTTTTTATTTTGCACTATCTTTTTACTACACCTATTACTTTTTACTTACAATAGCCCAGTATATAATGTTATTAAGTGCAATTTAACTAACAACTTTTATATAATTTCAAATTTAATAATAATTTCATAAATAATTACTCATAACTATTTGTATAACAATTTTCAGAGTTAATAACAAGTTATATGCTTTCAGATTACTATTTTAGTCATTCACTACAAGATTATGGACAATATTATGGTGGAATAGTTCATAAAATTGTGAAATTCAATAGCGCAATGTGAAAACATCTTTTAATGGCTTCATTTAAAAAGGTAATGAAAACCTTATAACTTTATAAAAAAAAGAAAAAAAGCGGTACATAAACTTAAATTTTAATTTAATCAGATATTTGAAGAACTTTGACCATTTCGTAATTTCGTTTAAATTCATTATTACTATTAATTCCATTAAAACTAAATTTTAATTGTTTTCTTTGTTCCATTACAGTGTATGTAAAGTTTGTACCATGATAGTTTTCTCCATTCCGATGTTAAAAAGTCGGTTCAATATATGCGGCAGTGCCTATAAGCAGTCCTCTGGATTAGCTGGTCACGTTCGTAAGCATCGTGCACAAGGTATGATATCCATGATACTGGATCGGCCAACAATTTCATCGGCCCCTATAGCGCCACTACCCGTTGGTGTGCCACCCTCATTAACTTATGTAATTTAAATTTTCATAGACTTATAATTTTTGTTAAAATTGAAAAAAATATATATACATATTTATATATACATATATATATATATATATATATATATATATATATATATATATATATATATATATATATATATATATATTAATTATTATTAAAATATGTACATATATTAATTTAGTTGTAGTAGGTACTTTGTAAATATGATAGTTACATAGTATATCACATCTAGATTCTTATGTATAGTACATACACATATCCTACATATTCTGAATAACAACAAAGTCTAGGAATGTAATTTTTTAATTGTTGATTTATTTATTCATTAATGACTAAAGTTTATTTAATTAGAAAATATGCACATATATTAATAAAATATAGATAAATATTAACAAATTTCATCATAATTGTCATTGTTTAAGTTCAATTTGAAAATCAAGATAATTTGTTTGATAAGTTGGTAATTCGTTAAAGTTTATTGCTACTTTTTACTTCATCCTTGTGAGGGAGTTTTTACATAGATTTTAACGAATAAACCACTCGTTATATTGTTGTTTTAAATTTATTCTTATTGCACAAATTGTTGTGTTACACACAAGAAGAAAATACCGCCATACTTTTCAACACGAATAAAAAGGTAATAAATAAAATTGAGAATACTTCTCTGATTTTAAATTTAAACCAATTGTTTATTATTTCTATTTTTCACGCAAACATTTGGTCCCACGAGCCGGATTCTTTGGAAGAAAAATTCAAAAAGTGCCTTAATAACTTCTTTTTTTTTAATTAAAAGGATCGCCATATTTGCCGTTCTGCATTTGGATTTAATATATTCATCGCTAAATTTTAATTAAAAGTTATTTGGAAAAAAAGGTGCGTAACTTTTGAATATTAAAGTGCGTGTTTTTAGAATTTATAACAATTGTGTGGAATATTGCCAAATTATAAGTGCATTAAGTAAAAATATACACACATCCATTTACACATATACATAGTGGTTGATCGCATTACAATTCCCCTTTGGAACTTTTTATTTATTTCATTTCGTGACAATTGAATAATAATAATAACTTTAAGTGCAAATAATTACATACATATATCTCGTGTTAACTATAAATAATTTGGTTTGTTTTTGTGCATATACGTTTAGTATTTATATACGTACATACATTTACATAAAGATACCAAATATTCTGTTACTTGTTGTTGCTGGCATTTTTTCTTTTACTTGTAAAGTGAAGTGTACTCTACGGTCGGTCGGTTTGACTAATATTGCAATTGTTTGAAATTATTAATTTAAATTTTCTTTAAATTGTTCATATATCTAATTATAAATATTATTATATTAAATTGAATTAAGATTCTATAGGCTAATTGTTCGAAAATTTTTTTTAATTTAAATCTCAGAAAGACATGATAAATATTCCAAGGCACAAAGGAAAGTCAACATCAGTCTTATTCAACTTACACAGCAGAGCAGAACAGCAGAGCAGAACAGCTGTTGAATAAGACTGATGTTGACTTTCCTTTGTGCCTTGGAATATTTATCATGTCTTTCTGAGATTTAAATTAAAAAAATTTTCGAACAATTAGCCTATAGAATCTTAATTCAATTTAATATAGCAATATAAAATGTTCGTTAAAATTCTTACTACATACAAATTTAAGCTATGGCTTGAGCTACCAATAATAAATTGGAAAAACGTTCACATGTACTTAAGTATAAAATTCAAACCAAATAAGTTTGACTTAGGTATGATGGGGCAAAAAATTCAGAAAAATGGGACATGAAGAAAAATAATCAAACGGTAACACGGGTATTATAACAATAACATGTTAACATCAGCTTGATACAGTTCTCGTATTCTTTTTCACAATAAAATTTGTGTAAATAGGAACTGTTATCACATTCAACTAAGCCACCTAATAAGTGGTGACAAACACAATACACATGAGCACTGATGATGAAAGGGTTGCGTCTTTCGAAAACAGCTGTTCTGCTCTGCTGTGTAAGTTGAATAAGACTGATGTTGACTTACCTTTGTGCCTTGGAATATTTATCATGTCTTTCTGAGATTTAAATTAAAAAAATTTTCGAACAATTAGCCTATAGAATCTTAATTCAATTTAATATAGCAATATAAAATGTTCGTTAAAATTCTTACTACATATAAATATTATTATTATAATTGAATATTTTCGAATTTAAATTCTGGAGAGAATTTAATTGGTTTATTTGGTTTTCAAACATTGTGACGAAAAACTTAATTTACATGTTTGTAATTAATTATATATACATATAGTATAACTTTAAACTTTGCAAGTAAAAATCCAAACACATTATGTCGACAACATTAGATAAATTTGTTAGAGCTGCGGATGCTGTTATAACTTTTGAAGCTTGCTTTAACGAAATAGAAACTGATACTCATACTATTTTTGAGCTAGAACTTCATAGTGAAGAATTAAAAGATTTGTGGCAAAAAGTTAAAGCAACACATGAGAAATGTATTGATAGTTTGAAGCCTGCCAAAGGTTTAGAACAAGCGGATCATTCTGAAGTTGCAAGTAAATATCGCGCTGCTTACAAGTCCTTTGTGACGTGTTTAGGCAATATTAATCGAGAAATTCATAATCTCCAATTAGATGAAAAAGCGAATAACTCGATAGGTTTAAATGAAAATAAAATGGATATGTCAGGTCATAATTTGACGTTACCGCCTTGTGATGTTGACATGTTTGATGGCAATTATAGCTTGGCCCGCTTTCAGGGATTTATTTACAGCTTTATATGTGAACAGTTCACGACTTAGTAACATTGAGCGACTCTGTCACTTGCTGCGTAAAACAAGTGGGGAGGCAAAAGAAATTGTTTCGAAATGCCCTCTATCAAACCAAGGTTTTGACATAGCGTGGAAAAACTTGAAAAACGCATATGAAAATCCACGAATGCTAGTCAACAACCAACTTAACCTCCTTTTCAACCTGCCAGTAATAGATAAGGAGACTTGTGCGAGTCTTAAGGCATTGCAAAGGGGTATAAATAGTTGTTTGTCTGCGATGTCAATTTATGACGTTCCAACTGAGAATTGGGATCCTATGATCGTTTTCATCTGTATTCAGCAGCTTCCAGACTACACTGTAACCCTATGGGAACAAAGTATAAAAGACAAATTCGTTTTGTCTTCTTGGAAAGATTTAGATGCTTTCTTGACGGAAAGAATTCAAACTTTGGAATGTCTGCGGGATATTAGAGATTCATCACATGAAAAAAAGAAAGTAACTCACAATGTGAAAACTCATCATGTGAATAAATATAATTCAAATTCGTGTGCACTGTGTAAAAATCAAAATCACTTTTTACGGGATTGTAAGCGGTTTAAAAATCTTTCAGTTTCGGATAGATATTCTACAGTTAAAAAATTTCATTGTTGCGTTAATTGTTTGTCTCGCACACATGAAATTAAGGATTGTAATAGCGTTCATAATTGTACTCATTGTAACAAGAGGCATCATACCATGCTTCATAGAAATGTTGCTCCTTCGGAGAATAATACTAGAAGTTCTTCAACTTCTAATGTAGTTGCCAGCTCCTCACAACTGACACATTCAAGACAACTAGATTCAGAACTACCTTCTACTTCTCGCCGTATCAGTTCCTCGGCACCCATAAATCGTCAAGTTTTTCATTTGTCAGAAAATCGAACGGTCTTATTAGGGACAGCAATGGTGAATATATGTACGTCACCAGGGTATTACGTATCCGGCCCGCGCCCTTATTGACCCTGCTTCGGAAACTTCGTTTATTTCTGAACGTTTACAGAATCGTTTAAAAATTTCTGCGCATTCTACGAATGCCAAAATTTCTGGAGTCAACCAGGCGGTATCTGTTATTTCTAGAAAAATTTGTTCAGTGGAAATAGGCTCGCTTTTGGATTCGTCGGTTAATTTAAGAACCACAGCATTAGTCTTGCCAAATATTTCTGGTAATTTACCATCCTTTATTCTAAGGGATGTACTTAAAAGGGAGTTGCCAAATCTACCGTTAGCAGATCCTCAATTTTACGATTGTAGGCCAGTTGATCTATTATTAGGTGCTGATTTGTATCCAAGAATAATAATAGGTGACATTCGACAAAATGTTCTAGGGTCATTGTTAGCTCAAAATACCGTCTTCGGGTGGATTATTACGGGCCCTATACAACAATCTTCTTTTCAAGTTTACTCTACTAGAGTAGAATTTTCTGAGGAGGACAATTTGTTGAAATTTTGGGAGCTAGAGGAAACCCCGAAAAGGAAAATACTGTCTAAAGAGGATTTAATTTGTGAGACTAATTACAAAAATACAACGCGTCGTGGATCCGATGGTCGTTACATAGTTACACTTCCTTTCAGAGCGGAATTTCCTGATAAGCTTTCTTTAGGGTCGTCTAAGAAAAATGTTATGTCCCAGTTTTTAAGAAACGAGTCTTCTCTCTTAAGAAAACCTTTAATAAAGAAGATGTATGATGATGTAGTAAAAGAATATTTGTCATTGAATCATATGAGGCCTGTGGCTGCAAATTCTTTATCGACTGTGTGCTGTTATTTACCTCATCACCCAATAATAAAGTTAGATAGAAAAACTACAAAATTAAGGGTAGTGTTCAATGCGTCGAATAAAACGTCTACCGGAAATAGTCTGAACGATTGTCTGTATGTAGGACCTACATTGCAGGCTGATTTAGTATTACTTATACTACGTTGGCGACTTTTTAAATTTGTTTTTAATTGCGATATTACTCAAATGTATCGCCAGATTAGACTTGATGAGATACATAGCCCATTTCAACGTATATTCTTTAGAGATTCTCCTGCAGATGAGATTAGAGAGTTTGAGCTACAGACGGTAACCTTTGGGGTCAATTGTGCACCTTATCTTGCCATTCGAACGTTACTGCAACTTGCGGATGATTGTGAAAATGAGTATGCTATTGCGTCCCATATCATTCGGAAATGTATGTACGTTGACGACGTACTGACTGGAACTCATGATATCGCAACAGCGTTGATCGCTCGTGATCAACTTATTGCATGTTTGTTATCAGCGGGTTTTGAGCTCCGAAAGTGGACTTCCAACGACAAGACAATTTTGGCAAAACTTCCTACTGCTCACTTAATTGATGCTAAACTTTTGACTTTTGTTGAGTCCAGTAGTTCTAAGACACTGGGCCTTCAGTGGAATGCGCAATTAGACGCATTTTACTTTAAAGTGGAACCAATTATCATCCGAACTATTTATACTAAGAGAGAGGTTTTGTCCATTATAGCGAAATTGTTTGATCCCGTTGGATGGCTGGGTCCGGTAATAATTGTCGCTAAGATGATTATGCAAAAGATTTGGCAAGATAACATAAGTTGGGATTAAATTGAATTAAGATTCATAGGCTAATTGTTCGAAATTTGTTTTTAAATCTCAGAAAGACATGATAAATATTCCAAGGCACAAAGGAAAGTCAACATCAGTTTTATTCAACTTACACAGCAGAGCAGAACAGCTGTTTTCGAAAGACGCAACCCTTTCATCATCAGTGCTCATGTGTATTGTGTTTGTCACCACTTATTAGGTGGCTTAGTTGAATTTGATAACAGTTCCTATTTACACAAATTTTATTGTGAAAAAGAATACGAGAACTGTATCAACCTGATGTTAACATGTTATTGTTATAATACCCGTGTTACCGTTTGATTATTTTTCTTCATGTCCCATTTTTCTGAATTTTTTGTCCCATCATACCTAAGTCAAACTTATTTGCTTTGAATTTTATACTTAAGTACATGTGAACGTTTTTCCAATATTTTTTATTATTGGTAGCTCAAGCCATAGCTTAAATTTGTATGTAGTAAGAATTTTAACGAACATTTATATTGCTATATTAAATTGAATTAAGATTCATAGGCTAATTGTTCGAAATTTGTTTTTAAATCTCAGAAAGACATGATAAATATTCCAAGGCACAAAGGAAAGTCAACATCAGTTTTATTCAACTTACACAGCAGAGCAGAACAGCTGTTTTCTGAGATTTAAAAACAAATTTCGAACAATTAGCCTATGAATCTTAATTCAGTTTAATACTCGTATAGCAATATAAATGTTCGTTAAAATTCTTACTACATACAAATTTAAGCTATGGCTTGAGCTACCAATAATAAAAAAATATTGGAAAAACGTTCACATGTACTTAAGTATAAAATTCAAACCAAATAAGTTTGACTTAGGTATGATGGGACAAAAAATTCAGAAAAATGGGACATGAAGAAAAATAATCAAACGGTAACACGGGTATTATAACAATAACATGTTAACATCAGGTTGATACAGTTCTCGTATTCTTTTTCACAATAAAATTTGTGTAAATAGGAACTGTTATCAAATTCAACTAAGCCACCTAATAAGTGGTGACAAACACAATACACATGAGCACTGATGATGAAAGGGTTGCGTCTTTCGAAAACAGCTGTTCTGCTCTGCTGTGTAAGTTGAATAAAACTGATGTTGACTTTCCTTTGTGCCTTGGAATATTTATCATGTCTTTCTGAGATTTAAAAACAAATTTCGAACAATTAGCCTATGAATCTTAATTCAATTTAATATAGCAATATAAATGTTCGTTAAAATTCTTACTACATAAGTTGGGATGATTCACTTACGCCTTCGACGATGGCTGAATGGGAGAAGTTTGTTTCTTCTTACCATGACGTTAACAAATACACATTCCTAGATGGGTTCAATATGAACCTGAATCATCCGTTGAACTTCATGTTTTTCAGATGCCTCGGAAAAGGCATATGCGGGGGTGATATATATTCGTATTGAAAATTCAAATAATGCGATTTTTACCCATTTATTGACGGACGTGTAAGACAAAGGTTGCGCCTATTAAATCTATCTCTATACCTCGTCTAGAGCTTTGTGGTGCTCTTCTAGCATCAGAGTTATTGAAGACTGTATTAGGTGAGATTGATGTACCCCTTCGTCAAATTTATTGCTGGACTGATTCTACGATCGTCCTTTCCTGGCTTAGAAAAGACGCCAGTTCTTGGACTACATTTGTTGCCAACAGAGTGTGTAAGATTCAAGAAATTGTGGGTAGTCATAATTGACACCATGTGAAATCAGAGGATAATCCTGCTGATTTAGGAAGTCGTGGCGTTGCATCGTCTGAATTAGCAGACTGCAATCTATGGTGTAACGGCCCACAGTGGCTTCGAGAAAACAAATCTTCGTGGAAGCGACAAAGTCTCACTTCACTTGACACCAATTTTGAAGCTCGTGCTGTCAAAACTCATGCTTCATTTTTTGCGAATTATGATGATATTTTAGAAAGATTTTCTTCTTTTGATCGTGCTCTTCGAGTAATAGCATACATATTTAGATTCTATAGAAATACACATACAGTCCACAAAGGCAGTCACTCGTATACATCTCATACGCTGTCAGAGGTAGAAGTCAAAGATGTAAAATTACGTTTGGCTATTGTCGCGCAAAAAGTACATTTTGCTGATGAGTATGAATGTCTTGCGGCTAAGAAACCTCTTTCTTCAAAGAGTGCTCTCTTGTGCTTAAATCCGTTTCTGGATACGGATGGAGTTATGCGACTTAATGGCAGGTTAGCTAAATCACCTTCATTGGCTTATACAGAACGTCATCCTATATTATTGCCCTATTCCTGTCGTTTCACATTACTTTTAGTTCAATTTGTGCACAAGATTTCTATTCACGGTGGAAATCAACTTATGCTTAGAATTTTGAGAATTGAGTATTGGGTGCCGAGGCTAAAAACTCTAGTGCGAATGATTGTTAATCGCTGCAAACGATGTATACTGGATCGTAAACGCACATGTAGTCAAATCATGGGAGCTTTACCTCCTGAAAGAACTAGTTTAGATCGTCCATTTACAACTACTGGCGTAGACTTTGCCGGTCCATTCGATATGAAAAGTTCTAGTGTTAGATGGAGTAAAATACTGAAAGCATATGTTTGTATTTTTTGTATGCTTTTCTACTAAAGCTATTCATTTAGAGGTCACTTCGGATTTGACAACGGATATGTTTTTGGCTGCATTTAACCGTTTTGTTTCAAGACGTGGTTGCCCACATACCATATTTTCTGATAATGGAACGAATTTTGTAGGTGCTTCTAGAGAACTGGAAAGAGAATTTAAGACATTTTTAGCAGAAAATCATGCTAGCATGTGTTCCACCTTTGGAATTAACGGTCTTTCATGGCGTTTTATACCTGCAGGCGCTCCGCATATGGGGGTTTGTGGGAAGCAGGAGTTCGAAGTTTTAAGCTTCACTTCCGGAAAGAGGTTCAATCAATTAAATATACTTTTGAGGAACTCTCTACCGTTCTTGCTCGAATAGAGGCCTGTCTCAATTCTCGACCACTATGCCCGATGAGTGATAATCCTGATGAACCTGTTGCTCTTGCCCCAGGTCATTTTTTGATAGGATCTCCGATTCTGGCTCCTCCGGAACCATCCATTTTAGAATCCCCGATTGGTCTAGTAAATAGATATCGAAAAGTCAAAGCATTTGCTCAACATTTCTGTTTACGATGGAAAGAAGAGTATTTGACTAACTTACATAAACGATACAAGTGGAAAAATCCTGAACGTAATATTGTTGTAGGCGATATAGTACTAATTCGAAACGAACAACTTGCACCGACTTCTTGGAAATTAGGCAGTGTCATTAAGACCTACCCAGGAACAGATAATCACGTACGCGTCGCGGACATACGCACAGAAGGTGGAATTGTAAAGCGACCGATCACAAATCTGGTCATTCTGGCTAGTTAAATTATTAAATTAAAAGTATTTGTTTTAACCTCCGTCTTTTCCTAGTATAATGGAATCTTTGCCAACGATTTTTGAAGATGCTTTGCTCGAAGATTACGAGGAAGTTATGGAGGTGGAGGTTAGAGCGGCCGGGGTACCGCCTGTGAGTGATCCTGAGGTTGCATTTGTTGCACCCAGCGAACCAGCAGCTGTCTCTGCGCCCATGTCCAATGACAACATCGAAAATAATCCGACTCCTAGTGATTCGGTTACTACTGCCCATGCAGTGGGTGCAGCTCCAGTAGCTGCACAATCATCGTCCACTAAAAGCCCTGATCCAACATCAGGTGCCAATGGAACTTCGGGTTCGAAAGGGACACCTAGCCCCTCGCAAATAATTTGTCGCGTTTGTCAAAAGCGTCACAAACTCGCTACATGCCCTTTATTTAAAAGGATGGATTTCGAGAAGCGAATTCGAATGGTCCTGCTGCATCACTATTGTTCGCGGTGTCTTTCACATGACCATGTGGCCCGTGACTGCCAAAGCCATGGCCAGTGTAAAAAGTGCAAGGGGAAGCATAATTCTCTCTTGCATTCGAAATCAAATAAAAATATCCAGAAAGCCCAAAAGGGTCAATCTGCTGCTCAACGTCCGTCCGTGGTTCCTACCGTGTCAAACTTATCGATTCGGCATGTCATAACCTTTTCTCCTACGGTTAAGGTACTTTTACATGTCGGATCTAAGTCTTATCCCGTCCGAACAGTTATTGATCTTTGCTGTAGCATGAGTTACATTTGTGACAGTTTAATCCACAGCCTTAAGGTGCCTGTATCCACTATGGGTCAGGATTCCATTTCGTTAGTCCATATTTGTTCGATACATGATACATCACAGCATGTTCAACTAACGGTTAAAGTCCGAAAAATGAAAGAAGTGGTGACACCTACTCATTGCGTTGACGAGTCCATTAAGGAGCATTTTATGGGTATGCAATTAGCTGATCCCAATTTTAATGTGTCCGGAAGAGTCGCGCTTGTGATAGGCCCAGAAGTCGCTCCTCTCATATTAAAAGGCAAAATCTACTCGAACCCCGGGTTTCCATTGGCCCAGTATACCATATTTGGTTGGGTCATTTCTGGCCAGTCCCCTATTTGATGGGACAAAAATTGGTTTTGAACCCTACCCGCATGGGTGCAGTATGTAGTCTGCAGAAAACTACATCTCATGGGCTTTGTTCCATGAGAAATTTATCCAGCTAGTTCTAGTACCTAGTCGTATGACTACTATTAAAATTAAATAGTTTTAAAACGAAATGTAAACTTAAATAAATTAAAATATTGTTTTTATATATATTACTCTTGTTTTTAAGTAATTCTTTGCAACTCACCAGATATTGCAAGGTGGGCGGCAATGTTTGAGTTCAATTTGAAAATCAAGATAATTTGTTTGATAAGTTGGTAATTCGTTAAAGTTTATTGCTACTTTTTACTTCATCCTTGTGAGGGAGTTTTTACATAGATTTTAACGTATAAACCACTCGTTATATTGTTGTTTTAAATTTATTCTTATTACACAAATTGTTGTGTTACACACAAGAAGAAAATACCGCCATACTTTTCAACACGAATAAAAAGGTAATAAATAAAATTGAGAATACTTCTCTGATTTTAAATTTAAACCAATTGTTTATTATTTCTATTTTTCACGCAAACAGTCATTATAATTTATTTGAAAAAATGTAGCAAAAATGGGGAAATTTGTTTCCAAACAACTTTGTTCCTTTAAAAGTAAGTACTAAACTAAATTTATTTTTTAATCAAAAGTGTATATACTAAAGCATTTAATCATTTAATGTTCGAATAATGTTTATGCTCATTTGTGGAGTATTGTTGTCATCGTCAAACATTTTCAACTCTTCCTTTCTTCGTTGAAATAGCCAAATGTGAATTGATTGTCAGCAGCACAGCTGCCAGTATTACGATCATCGTTAAGCATGATTACAGCCGGACGGTTTGCTAAGTAGTGGATGATCCAAGGTGCGATGAGCTTGAAGACTAGAGTTTTGTTTTGAAAGGTTATTTATTATTATTATTTTGATTCTGACACTGCTTGGACTTTCAGCTTTCCACTTAACTTTGTTGCAGCTGAATTTACTGCTGCAATTGTTGTTGCTGTCGTTCTTTTTTAGCCTTTTTGGGATTTCCTGCTATGGGCGACGAACTGGTTATTGCTGTGGCATTAACTGTATTTGCGTTAAATGCACAACTATCTGAAATTATTTTCTGTTGTTAGGTCATTAGTGCTATATTGCTTGCCGACGTAAGTAGTGGACTTTTTTCTTTGGATGTACATTGTTAGTATTTGATATAGTTTAGGCTGAGTTTATATGCTGTTCGGCAACATTAGTTGTATTCATGTTGCTTAGCAGCTGCCGCAAACTTAAAGCATGTTTGATTGCTGGCATTTGTTGCCGATCCAATCATGGTTACATTTGCCGAACTATGGCGTTTGTCTGTTTTCTCTAGGGCAGGATATTCTTGATCTAAGCTGTTACTATTCAACGAAGCCACATAAGTGCTAGCTGAAGACAATTGTGGAAGTGGTAGTGGAATCATTTTCCACACTTTTAGATTTTTTTTAAATCTGCTGTTGTGAATGTTGCAGTGGTGGAATATTAGCATTTTGATGCAAAATTGAATTTTTATACTATTCCAACGGCGCGGCTTTGGTATTAACTTCTGCGGCAAAAGACGTCGTGGTATCGTTGACCAAATTAATATTACCATCACCAATATTTGCATGACATTGAGTTGATATTACATTTCGTGTAGGATTTGTTACAACGTTCTTAAACTTTGAAAATATGTTATAATAGTGTTTGTATTTCTATTTATTGTTTCAGTCTATGGTCTCATAAAAACCTTACAGACTAAGATTTACATAGGTACTTACAAACGAATGATTGAAATAAGAGTAGTTAAAGAAAGTAGAATTATCACAAATAACATAAGCATATACAAGGAACAAGTTTAAATGAATAATAATTAAATTATTTGACTAGAAAGAAGAGTTTTAAACCTCACTTTATCAGTGCTGAATTCAACAAAAGATTTATGATGTTTCTGTAAACTAAGATTGATTTTATTTAGCTGAAGGAAAGCACGAGTTAAAGTGCCATTACACGCATAATTAGTCCGATGAAAAGGTACATCGAAAAGCTGTCATAAATCAGTAAAGCTGATTGGAGTTCTCTACGCGATTGCAAAGAACGTAGTCCAATTAACAAACATTTGTACTCATATGGTACAGTAACTAAATAAGGTAACGACCTTGTAGCAAACTTAACAAACGCGCGCTGCATTCTCTCAATACGACAAATAAGATTAGAAGAATGAGGACTCCAAATTACAGCCGCATATTCTATTTTAGACTTTATAAAGGATGTAAATATATGCTTTAGTGTATAAGGGTTAGTAAATTCAGAACAACTTCTCTTCAAGAAGCCAAGCATTCTATAAGCTTTTGAAAGCACATACTCAACATGAGCCACAAACGATAAAGAACTATCAAAAACAACACCAAGATCAAGTTTTGAATCAGATGTGGTTAATACGACGCCATTAATGTTATGATTAGCATTCCCATTAAAAATCTTGTCGTCGTTGCCAGCCGCTAAGGTACCACCACGAAGCTCCGGAAAATCTTGCTTTATTTGAGATTTTTTAATTTTTTGTGCTTTTGCTGGTGGAGTTAAGGCTGTTGTTGATATTGGCGACATTGTGGGATTGTTAGTACACGCCGACTTTTCTTCAGTAGTTGTTTTCTTCAGTCATTATTATTTATTAAAATACCAGAAGCAGCGCATCTGTAATTTTTTTGTTTGTTCGTGCAATATCGGCATATGATATTGGAGCTGCTAAATTGTGGTTTTTGCTTGCACTCAATGAATTATTGTTATTTCCCAAATTTAGAATGTTGGTTTTAAGAGCTCTTGTTGCGGCATTTGGAGCATTAGCTTTAGATGATTCGATTGGCAATGAATGTTTTCAATGGGTGCTCCTTAGCCGCCACCTTATGTTATTCACATCTTATGTGAATATTTCACTTAGATGCTTTTCTGCACACAAATTTAATGCAATATTATGTATATCTTTTATAATAAATTAAAATTTTATACCAGTCAAACAAGCCGATTCGATATGATCGGCGGCGGCGGCGTGAGCAAAATTGGTCGGCGGCGGCGGCTTGGAAAAATAATTATCGACGGCGGCTGAAATTCGGCTCAAAACAACATATCTATAGTTAGCTTTTTTAATATAGAAATATTTTTTTATCAGATTTTTATACTTTACTTGTTAATAAAAAAGCAAATAAATAAAAACTCACATTTTTTGCTCATATAATTAAAAATAGAACATATTTTTACATTTATTATTTTCTTTAGTCATTTATACATTTGTATGTATTGGTTTAATTATTTACACATATATACATACATATTCATTTGTTTTATTTATTGATTTAATCTGCATGTCAAAAAATGCATATATTTTTAATTTTGTTTAAAAATGTTTACAATATGTACATACATATATATAAATTCATCTATTTTATTTACTTATTTAATGTGCATGTACTGATTGGTTTGGGTTAAACATGTCTAAACAAACTTCTCTATTTCGAAATTTTTCTTTAAAAAGTTTTAAGCCTCTTATGTTTATTTAAAACTCTTATAAATGTTGAGGATGAGTTATTTGTTATTCCAAACGCTGTATATAATAATAACAATCCCCGTGAACGTATTTAGAATAAAACAAACCAAATAGTTAGATTTTGAATTACATTTAACTTAAGATTACTCAGAAAAGTATGGATTACAAAATGAAACTGAACAAGAAATATAAAAAGGAAGTAAGAATAAGAAGCAAAACTGTGTAAGAAAATAAAAAGTAAGCAAAACAAAGTTGCCAGATATATTAAGTTATAATTCAGAAAGTGAATATCCCAATACTCCCCTCTCGCTTTCTGAATTTAAAATGCACTTAATCGTAAACAAAATCTTGAACTAAATATGTATGCTTGTCTTTGGTTAAAGGCTTAGTCAAAATGTCAGCCAATTGGTTGCTAGTCTCTAAATATTGTACATCAATTTCACCTTGGCTCTGCATGTCACATGTATAGAAATACTGGATATCGATGTGTTTCGTACGCTTAGATGCTTCAGGATTCTTGACCAAGGTTATAGCTCGTTGATTATCGGAGAACATGAGAGTTGGCAAACTCTGTATGTGCTCACATTCGAGTAGTAGTTGTCTGAGCCATTTAACAGATTTTGTCGCAGCACAAAGAGCTACAAACTCAGCCTCAGTTGTTGAAGTTGCTGCAACGGTTTGTTTTCTAGACTTCCAAGCAATTGGTCCACCATTTAAAAATGCAACGTAGCCTGTTATGCTACGCCTGGTGTCCGGATCACCACCATGTTCCAAAGTGCCTTTCAAATATTTAATAACTCTTTTAACACCCTGCCAATGAGACTGCGCTGGTTTCTCCAAGTATCTGCTTAATACGCCAATGATGTAAGCGATGTCAGGCCTAGCGCAAACCATTAAATACATTAAAGACCCAATGGCTTCACGGTATGGAAAAACTGGTGCTAGTATCTGAATCGTTTTTTGAAAAATGTTTACCAACTTCAGCAGGGGTAGACACAGGAAAGCAGTGAAGATGACTAAAACCTTCTCAGTGTAGGCGCGTTGATATATTTTTAGCGAATTATTTTCTTTGTTAATTTGTATTTGAAGGCCTACAAAAAATTCGGCATTGCAATGCGTTATTTGGAATCCGATATGTAAGTTGTGAAGTAATTTTTTGAGTATATTGGAGTTGTTGCCGCATATAAGTCCATCATCAACATACAATAGCAAATACATGACGTCATTACCATCTTTATAAATAAAAACACATAAATGGGCCCATGACTGTATAAGCCCGAAATCGGCGAGAAATTTTACAATGCGCTTGTTCCATTGCCTTGAGGCTTGCTTTAACCCATACAAACTCTTTTTTAATAAACATACTCGGTCATCTTGGCCAAATCTTTTTGGCTGTTCCATATATATGGTCTCTTCTAAATTTCCATATATATGGTCTCTTCTAAAAATGCCGTTTTAACATCAAATTGTATAATTTCCATGCATATCATTGGCTCGTGGGACTAAAATCCATGTGTTGTTCTTTTGAAGAGACTTTATTTCTTCATTGATCGCCTCAGTTCATTTCTCACAGTCTGCACTTGACATTGCCTCATCTAAGGTTGATGGCTCTATGCATGCTACACATAATTCACCAGCTTCATTTCTTCCACCTTCAGCAGCGTTTTGTTTTCTTGAAATGCTTCTTAAAGCGTAAGGACTTCGTTGCTGATTTTCAATTTTGTTGAAAGTTGGCGATTGTTGAACGTTGTCTTCTTCTTTTTGAGCACTGCTTTGTTTATTTTCGTAGTATTCATTAACTGCAGTAGGTGTTTCGTTGAATATGATGTCACGTCGGATAAACACTCGTCTATTACTTGGATCAAATACTCGGTAAGCTTTGCTTTCCTCATTTTAGCCGACCAATATGCCTTTGGTTGAGTTTTTGTCCCATTTTGTACGCTGCTCTTTGGGAATGTGAATGTACGCATCGCAGCCAAAAACACGAATATTTGCAACAGACGGTTTCCTTCCAAACCATTTTTCGTAAAGAGTGCACTTATCAATGACGTCTGAGGCAGTTCAATTTTTTATGTAAACTGCAGTATGTGTTGCATCAGCCCATAAGTATAGAGGCAACTGCTTGCTATGAAGCATCGCTTTAGCACTTTCAACAACAGTTCTGTTCTGCCGCTCTATAAACCCGTTCTGCTCAGGAGCTCTCGGAGTTCGTTGCAAAATTCAAGACCGCCATTTGATCTTATTCGTTTTATTTTATGTCCGTCCACCTGAACATCTGCCAAAAACTGCATTAGCTTGTTTAAAACGTCTGTTTTATTCTTTAGAAAATACACAAAGCAATACCTCGAATAGTCGTCTTTCAAAAGTAAGAAATAATTGGACCCTCCAATTGATGGTTGGCTCATTTTTCCGCAAAGATCTATGTGGAAAATTTCACCTGGCTGCCTTGATCGTTTAGCACCAGATTTGGGAAAAGGATTCCTATGCTGCTTACCATAGGCACATCCTTCACAAAATGTTTGCTCTTTTGATACATATGAAAAGTCCAAATTGTCCACAGTTTTATTTTCGTTCATTTTACGCAGCGTTTTAAAATTTACATGGCCTAGCCGCTCGTGCCATAACATAATACTATGTTTTGTTAACACATTGATTGACGATGTCAAAAATGGTTTCACGTTCATGCGGTACAATCTATTTTCGCTTATGCCCTCAGCCACTACATTGTTTCTCTTTATAAAATAAACATGTTCACCGCCTGGCTCAAAAATTACCGTTGTGCCTCTCTCAGTAGCTCTTGAAATTGATATGAAATTTTTATCGAGTTCTGGCACCAGCAGTACATTTTTAATTAAAAAAATATGATCTGACTTGACTCTTATTTTCATGTCGCCTTTGCCTTCAATTTTTAAACGCCGTCCGTCGCCCACTCTCACATATGAGTTTTCTGTTGCTGCAGCTGTATAGTTTGTAAAAAGATCCTTCTGGAATGACATATGGTCGGTGGCACCTGAGTCTGCATAAAAATAATTTTCGATTTTATTAAAGCTCTTTAGGCTGTCTACGTTGAACAAATATGCATTTTCGTCAGTTTTATCTGTTTTATTTTGTAATGGCAATGAATATGCCTCATTTTTTCTACCTTCTTTGTTTCTTTGATTGCTCTGTCGTTTTCTGCATTCTCTTGCCCAATGCCGCGGTTTTTGACAATTATTGCATTTACCACTTCGTTTCTGGATCGGTTTATAGGTGCTATTTTTGTTTCTGAACTTACTTACTGTGTATACTGCATTCGAGGGGCCGCTATTATTATTATTTGTGCGTAAATTCATAAGGCTTTCTTCATTAACAAGGTGTTCAGTCAATCTTTCTATATTTTGTTGTTCACGTGGCACTGCATACCATGCGGTGCGTACGTGATCAAATTTCACTGGTGGGCTGCTCAAAATCTTTGCAACAATCATAGGTTGTTGTTGTTCTAGGTTCATATCTTTGAGTCTTTGTGCTATCAACATAATATTTGCGACAAAATCAACAACTAATTCATCATCTGTCATCTTGATGCTCTTAAATTTCTCTAGAAGAACTTGTGCAGATTGTTCATTTTTTTCAGCGTGAACGGCTTTTAGCTTTGACCACATTTGCGCTGCCGTGGAGCACTCGGTGAGGTACTTAAGTTGTTCCAACTCTATTCCTCTCATAATGAACGCCTGCGATTCTGCGTCTTTTTCGTCCCATTGTGTAGCATTTTGCTGTGTTCTGGCAATTGTACCCAGAATATATGATTTCAATTTATTTTCTGCCATGTATATTTCCATTTGTCGTCGCCATAGCTGGTAGTTCTGCCCGTTGAATCGATGAATGTGGTAAACTCTTGATACACTCATTCTTGCTTTTTTCACACTTTCAAGCTCAGCCGGAATCTCAGAATTTAAACAAATGCTGTCGATTGTGTCTTCTAGAAAATCAGAAACAATTGCAGAATCGAATGGGACCGGCTCGTCGCTATCCATACATTTATTTGCTCAAACTAATTAGCAGGTGCAGCACGTGGGCATCTGGGCCCATAACCTGTTGAGGATGAGTTATTTGTTATTCCAAACGCTGTATATAATAATAACAATCCCCGTGAACGTATTTAGAATAAAACAAACCAAATAGTTAGATTTTGAATTACATTTAATTTAAGATTACTCAGAAAAGTATGGATTACAAAATTATGGAACTGAACAAGAAGATATATAAAAAGGAAGTAAGAATAAGAAGCAAAACTATGTAAGAAAATAAAAAGTAAGCAAAAACAAAGTTGCCAGATATATTAAGTTATAATTCAGAAAGTGAATATCCCAATAATAAAACAATATGAGAATTACCAAGTATACAAACACTACAGAGTTAAAAAACTCTCATAATGAATTATCAGAATTACAATGTGTTGTAATGTTTAGGTTACAAATTTTAAATTTAAAAACTATGTAGTTTCTAAAAAAAAAAAATAGCAAAAAGTGAATGCGATAGGACTTTTGTTTTAGAACCCATGAAACAAACTACAGCATCAATGAAGAGACATTATTTGTGAAAACTTCTTTGTTATGGGTTAAACATGTCCAAACGAATTTATTTACCTTTTATGCTATATACTGAAAAAATTTGAAACCTCTTGTGTTTATACAAAACTCTCATAATGAATTATGAGCATTGCAAAATATATAAACACATTTAGGTTACAAATTTTGAATTTCATAACTATATACATACATATTTCTTTTTTGATGTGTTAACATCTATACGCGCGCCTCTAGGGCAGTAAACTATCAGTTTCAATACATACGCAAGTGTAAGGTGTAAGATGCAAGAGTATGTGTTTGTTCGTTGCTTGGCAGTCGGTATTGAAAGTGATTATGCATAGCAAAGAGAATAGTGACGTGGTTATACGTACATATATAAAAATGAGATAGCAAGACAGCAACGTATGTAGCTTATGTACAAACATAACGATGTATGTATGTACATTTGACTGTTGCTTTGCATTCTCTTTGATTTTTGTTGTTGTTGCTTGGTTCGGGTTTGTCTTATGCATAGCAAAGAGAATAGTGACGTGGTTATACGTACATATATAAAAATGAGATAGCAAGACAGCAACGTATGTAGCTTATGTACAAACATAACAATGTATGTATGTACATTTGTTTGTTGCTTTGCATTCTCTTTGTTTTTGTGAGTTTAATATAAATAAACAAAAAGGTGTTAACACATCGCCCGTGAGTTCGAACACTCATTGATTTTTTTTTTTAAATAAAACTAGCTAAAAGTGAAAGATAATGTAATATACAAACCTGTGGAAACTTTGTCGGCTGAGCTGCCAAAATCGGCGGCGGGGAGTAAGCCGGCTCAGCTTTTAAGCCGATTATAATCGGCGGCGGCTTGATTTTATAAATATTGCTCGGCGGCGGCTAGCCGCCGATTTCAAGCCGATCGGCTTGGTTGACTGTTTTATACACATCACATTTTATTTCTGTTGTTTACATTTTTATAAAAATACTGTGCAATGTATATATTTTTCTTCACACACATTGTTTTCAGGATGCCATCTATAGTTTAGCTCTTCACAAAAAGGGGTTAAAACAAAAACTGATACAGGCCTCTCACATCTGTCATTGTTGCTATAACTGATTATGTCCATGGCGTAATAAAACCAGGTGGCAGCGTAAGGGCTACAAGTACAACAATACAACAATATAGGTGTTTTTGTTTGTGTAATAAAGTTGAGATTGTCAAAACAATGAGTTAAGATATAAATGTCAAAAGCGTAAGAAAAATAAGCATTTAAAATTTAAGAAATAAAATATCTTGCATCATGCCAACATACAAAAGTGAAGAAAATTTAAAAAAAAAGATATAATCAACACACTATATATTCTTGTGACCTGAAATCGGATATGGGTCTATATATGATATGATCTGATTCTTCAAAAAGTGATCACTGCGTATAAGCGAACGCTTTGTGAATTGCTTTTGGCACAAGCTACTTCACTTTTCCATTGTTATGGAGCACTTAAGCACACGAAAAAATGAGTCGCCATCACCAGGAACATATTTTATTTCCACAGCTCACAAAAAGGCATATTTTTATAAAATTTGATAATTAATTTTGACCAATTAAAGAAAAAATATATAATTCTGCTATATAATTGCAATATTAAACGAATTTGTTCCAAATATATTGAAAACACTTTTAAAAATATATTTGAAAATAACAGAAAAAACGACTGTAGCAAACATAAAATACTTTTTATCGTGCTTAACTAGTTTTTTATCTAGATTGTTATTAGTATTTTCTTTTAGTTCACTTTTGTCACAACAATAATTTAAAATATTCGTTTTTCAATAAACAGTTTTAATTCATATATCAGCTCTGAACATAAATATAATTACGCAGTACTTTGACAGTTTAAACTGACAACAAACAAAAATTCAATAGGAGCAAAAAATTGTTTACATTCCTAACGATGCCACCTGGTTTAGTACGCCCTGATAATGTCTGTGCCGAAGGTCTCTCAAATATTATGTCAGAGTTAATCGCAGTTGTAGACCAGTCAACCAAGCCGATCGGCTTGAAATCGGCGGCTAACCGCCGCCGAGCAATATTTATAAAATCAAGCCGTCGCCGATTATAATCGGCTTAAAAGCTGAGCCGGCTTACTCCCCGCCGCCGATTTTGGCAGCGCAGCCGACAAAGTTTCCACAGGTTTGTATTTTACATCAGCTTTCACTTTTAGCTAGTTTTATTTTTGTTAAAAAAAAGAAATATGTATGTATATAGTAATGAAATTCAAAATTTGTAACCTAAATGTGTTTATATATATTTTGCAATTCTCATAATTCATTATGAGAGTTTTGTATAAACACAAGAGGTTTCAAATTTTTTCACTATATAGCATAAAAGGTAAATAAATTCGTTTGGACATGTTTAACCCATAACAAACAAGTTTTCAGAAATAATGTCTCTTCATTGATGCTGTAGTTTGTTTCATGGATTCTAAAACAAAAGTCCTATCGCATTCACTTTTTGCTATTTTTTTTTTTTTGTTAAAAAAAACTACATAGTTTTTAAATTTAAAATTTTTAACCTAAACATTACAACACATTGTAATTCTGATAATTCATTATGAAAGTTTTTTTAACTCTGTAGTGTTTGTATGTTTGGTAATTCTCATATTGTTTTATAAGAGTTTTAAATAAACATAAGAGGCTTAAAACTTTTTAAAGAAAAATTTCGAAATAGAGAAGTTTGTTTAGACATGTTTAACCCAAACCAATCAGTACATGCACATTAAATAAGTAAATAAAATAGATGAATTTGTATATATGTATGTACATATTGTAAACATATTTAAACAAAATTAAAAATATATGCATTTTTTGACATGCAGATTAAATCAATAAATAAAATAAATGAATATGTATGTATATATGTGTAAATAATTAAACCAATACATACAAATGTATAAATGACTAAACAAAATAATAAATGTAAAAATATGTTCTATTTTTAATTATATGAGCAAAAAATTTGAGATTTTATTTATTTGCTTTTGTATTAACAAGTAAAGTATAAAAATCTGATTAAAAAATATTTCTATATTAAAAAAGCTAACTATAGATATGTTGTTTTGACCCGAATTTCAGCCGCCGCCGATAATTATTTTTCCAAGCCGCCGCCGCCGACCAATTTTGCTCACGCCGCCGCCGCCGATCATATCGAATCGGCTTGTTTGACTGTTGTAGACCCTATGTAATATAAAAGCTGAAAATGGCTGCTGGTTTTGTTTGCAGCTATGAATAGTACTGCCAGATTGCTATTTTAAGTGTAGATACCTACTAAAAGATTCAGTTATCAATCTGGCAACATTGCCTTGAGTTGAAAACATCGTGGTATTTTTGCTCGTGTGAGATTTTTCTTGAAAATTTAATATTTCTTTAAATCGCTTTCACTATGGCTAGTCAGAAGCGTGATTACTTTGGGAATAGTCCCAAATTCAAGACAAAAAGGATTGATCCTGGGCCTAGTAACAGGTTTCATTTGCTGGCAAATGAAGAAGAAGAGGAGACAAGGCCAGTCCAGGAGAAAATTCCACCAATAGTGGTAGACTCGTGTCATAGTTTCTCAAAGGTTTGGGAAATACTTGGTGAGGGGTACTTCTTCAAGAGAATGACAATAGGAACAAAGGTTACATGCAATTCGATGATCCTTTATGAAGCTGCGTTAAAAAATTTGAGTGAACTGATGTACAGTTTTTATACACACGAAGTGAAAGACGTAAAGCACTTTAAGTTGGTGTTATTTGGCTTGCCAAGAACGGACGCTAATTTGTTAAAAGAGGAATTTGCTAAAGTGCACAATATAAATCCAGTAAGTGTCAAAGAAATAGTAACCAAAAGGACTACAGCTGATGACGCTATATATTTAATTGAGTTTAACAAACAAGAAGTGTCTAAAAACGATATTATGAAAATAAAATACTTCAGTAATATTGCTGTTTATTGGAGAAGACCTCTTAAAGGGAATAAAGGGCCTACGCAATGTTCGAAGTGCTCTATGTACGGACATGGAGCAAAAAACTGCAATAGAGTTAGCGTCTGCGCAGTCTGTGCGGGAAATCACGACCAGGCTGAGTGTGCGTTGGCCAAAAACACTCAAGCGAGTAATGTTGTTTATAAATGCAACAACTGTAGCAAAAAGAACCTTAGAAATGCGAATCATAGGTCCCACGATCCTAAATGCCCATGTCGCAAAGATTATCTAGAAATGCGCCTACGATTAACATCCAGGTCTAGACCCAGTATCAATACGTCGAGAAATAATCATGTGTTTGATCAGACTGAGTTCCCGCAGCTGCCAAATCAGCAAAAACAAACTGATTCACGCCAGCCGACTTTCCAAAGGAAAAGTTTGTATTCTGAGGTTTCGCAGAACAGACCCCACATCAGCAACATTATCTAACGAGAGAACATTATCTAACGAGAGATTGTTAGAGATTTTCTTTAGTGCTGTAGATGCACTAGAAAAATGTCGAAATAAATTTGACAAATTAAGAGTGCTTGGCATGATGCTCAAGCAAGCTATATAAAATCATGGGCACTCAAAATGTACATGTTATGCACTGGAATGCTCAAGGCATAACAACTGAGTCAGCAGCTGCACAGCTCGAAAAAGTACTTCAAGAGAAAAACATTGATATACTATTTCTTAACGAAACGTTCCTGAAACCGTACCATAGATTAAAATTTGGAGGCTACAAAATATACAGAGAAGACCGGCAAACTCATGGAGGGGGTGTGCTCATAGCGGTTAAAAATTGCATAGATCATAAGTTATTACCGAAGATTATAACAATAACCATAGAAAATATCTCTGTGGAAGTTAAAATAAGTGGACGTCCTGTAAGTTTTATCTCTGCTTATAATCCAGTTTACACTTCTAATTTCAAAACTGACTTAGAACTTCTTACCAATTCGTTTAGTGACTATTTTATTTTTGGTGATTTGAATGCACAACATGTGAGTTGGAACTGCACTTCAAACAATTCAGCTGGTAAAGAACTGTACAGACACCACTTAAGTTCAAGTTATTATATATATATATCATCCGGATACACATACTAGATTCGGCCAAAATATAATTCCAGTCCAACCTTCCACGGTTGATATTTTACTTACTAACTCCAATATTTCATTTTCGCGGTTAGAGTCACACCCAAACATTTTACAGTCTGACCATGTTCCAATATCTTGTTACATTAATGGGTCACCACAAAATCACTTTGTTTCAGTTCCTTTGTATGATCAGGCGTATTGGCCAACAATTAAAAATTGGGTCGAGAATGAAATTAAGGCTCATAACATTGGACAAATAGAACTTAACAATATGAACCTAGATGCTTCATTAAATAAATTAATTAGTATAGTTAAGGAAGCTTTTTCCAAGATTCCAGTTGGTCAGAAAAATCCGTGGCAGAGGGAAGTTTCAAGTATATCTAAAATGTTAATTACTCAGAGGAACAAGTATAACCGTAAACTGCAAAGATGTAGGGATCCAAATTACCGAACCCAACTAATCAGCATTTTAAAACAATTAAATCACCTAATCGATTTTCATTTGAAAAGGGATAGAAATGAAGCATGGTCTAAATTCATTTCCAAACTGCCGTCCGGCTCCAAGAAATTTTGGAAAATAGCCAAAGTTTTTAAGGGTAGAAATTCTGCAATCGCCGATCTAAATATAAATGGGGAAGTTTTAAGAACCGGTGAAGCTAAAGCAAATGCCATTGCGGAAGTTTTCAGAAGCAATAATAATATTACGAACAGCTATCCATCGCCTTTAGATAATGTAGTTCTAAATTATGTGCAGGAACTTAACGATGTAGATCTCGCTGACAGTGACAATTTTGAAATCACTGATTCAGCAGAGGTAAAATCATTTGTCTGTTCTTTAAAAAACAACAAAGCCCCAGGCTTAGATGGCATTAATAGCATTATTTTAAAAAATATGCCCGACTACTTTTTTGAAACTTTGAGCAAACTATTTAATTACTGCTTGAAAAATGGTCATTTCCCCAGGGTATTTAAAAAGGCCAAAGTTATACCTATTTTCAAAACTGGTAAAGATCCAAAATTGCCTTCCAGCTATAGGCCAATAAGCATTTTGAGCTTGTTGGATAAAGTGTTTGAGAAAATAATCCACAAAAGAATCTTGGAGTTCTCTGAACAGAATAACATTATGCATCAGCAACAGTTTGGATTCCGAAGAGAACACTCTACGGTACATCAGATAAAACGAGTGGTTAATATTATTGAAAATAATAAAAGAAATCGTAGAAGTACTGGTATTATATTTCTTGACATTGAAAAAGCTTTCGATACAGTATGGCATAATGGCCTATTGTATAAACTAAACTCCTTTAGTTTTCCTTTATATTTACAAAAAATTATTCAAAGCTTTTTGAACCAACGTTCTTTTGTAGTTTACGTGGATAGCATCTTATCCGATGAAAAATATTTACTCGCAGGTCTACCGCAAGGTTCGGTTTTGTCACCTACCCTTTATTCGTTATACACGTCAGATATCACTCTACGCCGGAATCAGGAAGCAGCATTTTATGCAGACGACAGTGCTTTCATTTGCAGCGGCAAGGTATCAAATTCATTAGTTAAGAAAATGCAGGAGAGCTTAAATTCAAGCCAAAAATATTTTAATAAATGGAAAATAAAAGTTAATGATGATAAAACTCAGGCCATTATTTTTCCATATAATAAGTCGCCTAAACGCTTACCTTCTCAATCTATGTTCTGCCGTGGGAATGTTATAATGTCACAAATCAAGTATTTGGGCATTATAATGGATAAAAAACTAACATTTAAACAACATGTTAGCCAAATTTGTGAAAAAGCTATAAGGTGTGAACGCGCGTTGTTTCCCATACTCAACAGAAGATCTAAACTGAATATGAAAAACAAAATATTGTTATATAAAATGTGTATTCGACCAATTATGACTTACAGCTGTCAAGTCTGGTTTCATAAAACTGCGAAAACTCACACCAAAAAGCTTCAGATTATTCAAAATAAGAATTTGAAAATAATTCATAATCTTCCTCGTAGGTACCCGACAAAGTTACTTCACCGCAACTTTGGACACAAGATGATAAACGAATTCACTAGGGAACTGACACTGACATTTAATGAAAAATGCAGACTGTCTAACTATGAATCAATAAGAAATTTACAACGTAATCACTAAGATTCGTTCGTTAAGAATGATGTATTAGTGATTATATAAACAAATTTCTGTATAACTTCCATAGATCAAAAAAGGTTTTTGTGAGCTATTTTCCTGAAGGCTGTATATTTATTTTTATTAGTTTTGTAAATTTAATTATAAGACTCTTATTGTTGTAGTACTTTTAGTAAAATCTCATACCTCTGTACCTGTTATATTTTTAAACTTGTAAATAAAGACTTTTTATTAAAAAAAAAAAAAAAAAAAAAAGATTCAGTTATCATATCTGTTTCATATACATTTGATTTTTATTTTTGATGTGATATGAAATAAATCAAATTATACAGTATGTTTTGTATGATATGTACACTAGGGTGTCCCAAAAAATTTTTTTCTGATTTTCATAGGTGCTCAATCAAAATTTAAAAGCTTACAGGGTAAAGTATGTTTGATTTTTTTTTAAATTTCGGAATAGTCTTAGAGGTCGCGCAGATGGAGATTTTAAAAAATCGGAGTTTTCGGCCTTTTTTCTAACTTCACTCATAATTTAGTTAATAACCACGGTTTTTTGCACTCCTGAAGAAACAGTTTTAAGGAAAAGTATTCAAGTCTTATTCCTGTGTGAAAAACTTTTAAGTTTTGGTGATGAGTTTGCTCATTTAGATACCTTAAATTATTATTATTTTTCGTATATTTTTCAAAAATGTTGTAATAACGCCTTGCAACTTTTTAAGTTTCAATGAAAATGAAAAAAACTAATGATGCAGTTTGAACGAAAATTTAATTCTAATTATTATGAATAAAAAATTTTTTAAATTTTTTCTTACCGTTCCTGAGATATACCCGTTTTTAACTTAATACCCAGTATATATTATTATAAGCCAATCAGCAAAAAAAAATTTTTTTTGCTCTGCTAAAAATCATTTATTGAGCTTCTTACGATGTAGTTCTGTACCTTGCAATAAATTTTGGAAATCAGTTTCAGAAGTTGTGGTATTAATGTAAGTATTAGCCAAAGCCAAACCTCATTCTAACACATCATTTACCACTTGTAAATGTTGAACTTTTCTTTGCATCTTGAAATGACTTGTTGGCTTTCCAATTTTCTGGATCTATTTTTAAAAAATCGATTGAAATATTGCAAACTTCCAAAAAAGACTGGCTTTTGAATTTTTTTATTTCTAAAGTTTTCTTCTGTTAAAGTTACATTTGCTACTTCATAATCGCTGTATGGAGTATCTGCAACTTTTTTAGTCATTAAACGCAAAGTTTTTGTGTCGATACTTCATCAAAAAACGCTAAGGCAGCCAATTTCGGAGTTAAGTACCATTTGACCTAGAAAAGTTTTAAGCGAGGGTCAGCTTTATTAATAATTTTATAACTATCCAATTTCTATAATAGGCTCAGATCACTGAGAGGAGCGTATCAAGGGCACTGGCAGAGTTTGGAGGGATCAAGAGCATCAATCATTTTTCCCACAAGCCACACATTTCTTGTTTTCACAAAATACATATCTATTTTGAATAAAATTACACATTTTTCCACTACCCAAAAAAATAAAATAAAGAAATTCTTACCGGTACTATAAACGAGAACGTTTATATACACAAAGAACTTTTCTATTTGATTTGTCGGTCAGCTGACTCAAAAATTGCTGTTAGCCCAATGCACGTTTATATACACAAAGAACTTTTCTATTTGATTTGTCGGTCAGCTGACTCAAAAATTGCTGTTATGTGAAATCGTATAACGACAATATTATAGCGGAGAATACACATAAAATTGAAAGTGATAATGACTGCGGGTAACGATTTGGATCAATAAATGTCGGACGTTAATGACAGTTAAAACCCCAATGTTGTAATATTGTCAGATCTATTATTCATTCCATCTCTGAAGATATTGGGAAAAATCCAATTAAACCGCGGAAATCACCTTGAAATCCCAACTATAAAAATTTATGGAAATATACAATAATTATAATGAAAACAACATTACCATTTTTAAGGTACAAACTATAAAAATAGTGTAACTCGGGAAATGTAGGACAAAAATCCATTTTTCTTTTTCTTAATTGTTTAGAACTTATCCGTCTTTCAAAATCGCGTCACTTGTTTTTATGCCTTTCATATAAATTTGAAAAGTAATAAACTGTTTTTTACAGAATTTGTTAAAATATTACAAAAATACTTAATATGCTGAATCGTAATGGACAAAAATACTGCCGGAACTTTAAGTTTTAGCATATGGAAATAAAGTTTGGGAAATTTTCTTTAGAAATATTCGGTCAAAAAATCAAATCAACGTGATTATTGAAAAAATTGTGAGTCAAGTTTGAAAAAAGGCCGAAAAATCAGATTTTTAACAAAAACTTGATTTGCGCGACCTCTAAACCACTTCCTAAATATCTAAAATGTATTCAAAAATACTTGACCCTATAATCTTTCAAATTATGCTTGAGCCCCTGACAAAAAAATGTATTGGGACAGCCTAATGTACACTGTTTCAAATAATATTTAACCTAATTTTATTAAAGGCCCAATTTAGATGATGAATTTTAATTCGTAAATCTTATTTATCTTTCTTATTAACTTCTAAAACGACCCACCTACTTGGAATATTGCTGTCCAATTTTTCGTATTGTACCAAGGCGAGTTCACTACAAAGTGAACTCATTTAGTAAACGTGCAGAAAATACATGTGTTTTGCTTGTGTAAAATGTTCCCATCTGTCAAATACACTTGACTAGAAAGAAATAAGAAAAATGGCGATTGTGATGGCGATACTGAAGACAAAACAACACAGAAACTCAGTAAGAAAATGGTAAAGTATATATTTATTGAATTTTTGTGTCCAATAACTAATAATAATTTAAATTATTATTTTAAGCGGCCCACCCACTTGTAATATAACTGTGCAATTTTTCCTATTGTCAATATGTATGTCATCTTCAAAGGTGGCACAATATATTGGCAGAAATCAAAAGACTTTTGATTTTTATTGTACAAACCAAAAGAAGTGCAATATACTGTGAAATGTGTTGGCAACATTGTACAATATTTTACGCAACCCTCTTCTTCATCACTCATGTCGCTTAACTCATTTATTTATGATTTTTGAGTAATATATATGTTTATTTTAAATAGAGCCAAAACTTTTAATAATCGCAACCTCGCAATTTACTAGTTAATATGCTTTTGTTGTGCTTATAGGTTATGTTCACTTTTTATTGAAAGAAAATTGCGCCATATATTATTTGAAAATATTGTGCCACTTATTGCACAACATAGGGCAAAATAGAAATAATATCATGATTAAAATGTACAATTATATTGTATAATGGATGGGCCGCTTAAAATCTTCTTGCATGTATACTGTGATTTATAATTCATGTATATATTTATTTCATGGCTGTTTTTTTAACTTGCAATCGCTTAACTTTCTTTGTTTGAATAAAAAATAAAACATACAACAAGAAGAAAGAAAAGTAATGCAAAAGGAAATACAAAAAAATTTATTAAAAACAGAGATCGTGCTGTTTGTTCTACTCCTACTTCATCTCTACACCGCTCACCAACAAAAAAAAAACACCATGAATAATATTGGCAATTATGTATGTCCGTGATAACAATTGAGAATTTTTACGAAGCTAAGTAAATTAGAAACACATACGGTAACGTATAATACAGCAATTGACGCGGCAGCCACACTTTAAATTTTTGCTTTTCAATACTCTATCTACAAATTTGCAATTCACTCAATTTTACTAATCCACTCACATATTTTGAATTGAAAACGAAATTGCTTGCCATTTTACCTTTTTAGTAGCCTAGCAAAATTTCGTTAATTTTAAACAGCTGATCACAGAAAACTTTAAGCGTGTCACTTTAAGTAATATATT
This sequence comes from Linnaemya tessellans, assembly GCA_951800035.1. NCBI lineage: Eukaryota > Metazoa > Arthropoda > Insecta > Diptera > Tachinidae > Linnaemya > Linnaemya tessellans. Next base: position 18,125,087 of record OX637537.1, read on the forward strand.
GTGAACGTAAATGTTTATCACAATTAAAATGATTGTGATTTATTCAATGAAATTATGTTTATACAAATTCCTAACTATTTTTTATAAAAAAGATAAAATTAATTACCAAATGTTTTGCAGTTGTAGAATTTCATCTCTCTTCGTCAAAGGCATTTCTGATATGAAGTTGACTATCAATTTGATTGCAGCATGTATCACATACTTAGTTCAAAAGTGACTCAACTCAAAATTTTAATTTTTCTGGTTCATATGCTTAAGCCACAGAATACGCACAAAATACCCAAAAGTGACAGTTCAATTTGGCCAAAATCAGATGTTTTATTACGATTGTGTAAACGAGTACAAAAGATATAAATTCCTTAGAAGGAATGGCTATACATAGCCATCTCTGACCACATGTTTTACAAGTTAAACAAACAATGGTGGTTGATAATTGTTATATATTTATTTCCACCATTTATTTTATACGTTTGAACCTGTTGATGGTTCGGTTGCTTCTGTCTTTATTCATCTTTTCGTTTTACTTAAAACAAATTAATTGGCGTTGCCATCTAGTTACATTACATTACATTAATTGGCGTTGCCGTCTAGTTACATTACACCTTCCCTTTTTGGAAAGAATGACCTAAGGATTTGACATAGGTAGTAAGGTCATTCGAATATATAAACTTATTAAATTGTTCTGATATGGGTAATACACTTCGTACAAAATAAAATAGTTAATAAGATTTACAATAGGTATACAAAAGTATCAAACATATTTTCAAATTAATTTTCAATTAAATTCATATATGTATATTTATTATATTTACAATAATATTCAGAATGTTAACAATAGTGTTGAATGAAGAATTTGTTTATAATGTCATCCCTTCCTCTTTTGGAAGTTAGATGCTTGTAAAAGAAATCTTCTCATGTTGCATTTTCTTTTGTTTTAATTTATTTTACTTTAAAATATTATGTAGGATATTTGGACTTACACATTTTCCTTTTGAATTAAAACTGTTAATTATTAATTAGTTAATATTCTAACAATTAAATAACTTTTTTTTTGTTTGTTAGGTAACAAAATTATTTGAATACATTTAATAATTTTTAGGATTTAATCAAAATTTTGACCATTAAATTCGAATTTTTTTAAACGATTTTTATGAAGTTCTTGAGTTTTATTTTCATCTAGTTTAATTAAACAATTTCCTTTGTTGTTAACTTCTATTATCTGAAATGGACCATTATAAAGAGGTTGTAATTTATGACCTGAATCATTTTGTATAAGCACATTATCATTCGGTTTTAGTATTTGAAATTTAGTTTTCCTGTCATATTGATTTTTTTCCCGCTGTTTTGCCTTTTCGACTAGCGATTTCGCTCTACGTTGTGCATTCTGCAGTCTGAATTTTATTTCTTTTTCATAGGCATCTACGTTGTATATCGGTTCTACTTCGTTAGTCTGAAGGAATGTCAAAGGGTTTGGAATCTTACCAAAAACGAGTTCATACGGACAATAATTATGAACAACCGATGGTGTTGTGTTATAACAATATACGAAATACGGTACCCATTCATCCCAGTCTGTTCTTTCCACAGACATATAATGACGCAAGTATTCGTTAAGTGTACGATGGGATCTTTCTATCGTTCCCAAAGTTTGGTGATGATACGCGGTAGAAGTTGTATGATTAATTACTAATAGTTGGCATAAATTTTGCATCAATTGATTATTGTACTCGGTACCTTTATCAGTAAGAATCTTCCTTGGAGTCCCATATATTAAAATAAGTTTTTCAAAAATAGCTCTTGCTATTGTTGTCGCACAATTGTTTGCTACAGGTGTTATGATCAAAAATTTACTGAGATCGCATATCATAGTTACTGCGTACTCATTTCCATTGTTAGATTTCATAAATGGGCCTACGGTATCTATTACGATTGTATCGAAAGTTTTGCAAGGAGATGGTGTGGTTATTAATGGCTCTATTGATTTCGGTAATGATTTATTTCTTTGACAGGGTAAACAAGATTTGACAAACTTTATGACATCTTTTGTCATATTTTTCCAATAACAATAGTTCCTAAGCTTGTTAAGGGTTCTAGTCACTCCACAATGACCACCTGACAATGGATCATTATGATAAAATTCTAGTAGGTTTTGTTTTACTTCGTCCTCATGAATATATGTAATTCTTGGCGTTAACGAGATAATAATATATTTTAAAAATTTTTCTGCAGAAATTTTAAAGTCGCTAATATTTACGTATTTAAAAATGTCGTCATCTAAAGATATTTGTAACTTTGTGATATTCGCATGTTTTGCTTCTATATTAAGCTTTGAAAATAATTGTTTTAGAACGATTTTTTCATTAAAAATGCTTGTATCAATATTCATGGATTGTACTAGACGGTTCCCTTTTTTAAACTTGGCAATAGGAGGCTGTTTTAGGAGTTCGAGTTGTAACCTTACAAACTTTTTTACTTCCCTGACATTAGCCTCGTAGGTTTTTGAGTAATTTCTTGTTCGGTTGAGGATATTTGGGTTATCAACAACTTTTTCTTTAGTTTAGTTAGTCGACCTGGTCATTACCATTGCTATATTCTGTGTATTCAGTTCCTTAATAGAATTAAAATCAATCCTCGACAAAGCATCAGCTCCACAATTGTGTCTACCTTTGATATATTCCACATCAAAATCATACTCTTCCAACTCTAACTTCATCCTTGTTAATTTGGATGATGGATTTTTTAATGAAAATAAATAGGTCAAGGGCTTGTGATCACTTCTAATCAAGAATTTGTTTCCGTAAATATATGGACTAAAATAATAGACTGCCCAGAGTATGGCCGTTAATTCTTGCTCTATTACCGATTTGTTCGATTCTCCTTTTGTAAAAGTACGTGAAGCAAAAGATATGGGTAACTGTACTCCCTTGTGCTCCTGGCTGAGAATGGCTCCACCAGCGGTTTTGCTTGCATCAGTCGTAATGCAAAATTGTTTATGAAAGTCGGGGTATTGTAGTATTTGTGGTTTTAACAGCATGTTCTTTAAATATTCAAATGATTTTTCACATTCCTTATTCCAATTGAAAACAACATGTTTGCGAGTAAGTTTTGTCATGTTTAGTGCGTGCTTAGCGAAATTAGGAATAAAGCGCCTGTAATAATTGCAGAACGCTATATGGTCGGTAGAAAACGAGGTGATATCACGTGAACTTTTTTCTAACTCGATCTGATAAAAACCAGACATTGAGTCCAAACAAGAAAAATATTTAGCTCTACCCAACTGATCTAATATCTCGTCTATTCTTGGTAGAGGGTACTTGTCTGCTAACAATTTTTTATTTATTTGCCTATAATCAATCACCATTCGCCATCTTCTAGTATTTTCACCAGGTAAATTTTTCTTCGGAACTAACAGGACTGGACTATTGTATTCAGAACAGGATGGTTCAATAATTCCGTCCACACGTAACTTATTAACTTGAGTGTCTATTTCGGCCTTCTGGGAATGAGGTATTCGATAATTTTTTATATAAACTGGTGTTTTATCAGAAACTCTAAGTTTTTGTTTGTAAAAATTGTTTGCTGTGATTTTCTCGTTCTCGAGTGCAAAAATATCACTGAATTCAGAGCATAAACTGGTTAATTGTGGTTTGACAAATGAAGGAAAATTCTTGGATAATTTATCCTATTCACGGTGTAATCATTCGGACTTATAATCTCGTAATCATTAACTTCTTCTGTTTTTAGGACTATATCGCGTATCGTAATGTTTTCCAAATTTGCATTAAGAATTCTTATATAGGGTCTCTACCTAGAAATCAAACAATTTTGAACAATAACATTCGGGGCTAGTTCTTGATTTGGAACTAAAATATCATTATCAGTGCTAACATTAATTTTTCGAAATACTTCCGACCTCGCCGGTATAGTAACTGTATTTGAAGTTGGACCTTGACAAATGTCTAATGTTATGTCACAAGATAAATATTTTGGCCTAATATGTAACTTATATGATTTATAATCCAGAAGACAATTATATTTTGTAATAAAATCAATACCTAACAAACCATCACAAGGAAGAGGGAATTCCTTTTCCACTATGTGAAAAGTATGACTAAGTGTAACATCCCCAAAGTACAGCTTTCCATTTATTTCACCAGTGCTTTTTATAATACTTTCACCAATACCTTTTAAATTAACTATATTATTGAAATTTATTCGATCGCTATAAGCAATTGAATGTGCTTTTATAAGCGATGTGTCCGCGCCCGTATCAACTAAAAACGTTTTCCGATCATTAGCAAAGTCTAAGTCTAAAGTTATATAAGTCGCTAGATTTAGATCTAGACTATAAATATGTAAAAATTCTTGATTATTCGCGTTTAGTTTTGTATTTCCCCTTGCCCCAGGGGACCTTGCAAGTTTCCCTGACTACTTTCAATTTGCCTTATATTGCGCTGGTTTGTCCCACCTTGCGGTAGTCGTGGAGGATTTCGTTGATAATTTACGTTGCTACTATTTCTATAATGGTTATTTCTATTCTGGCTGTTATGGTAGTAATTTTTTCTTCCTCTATTTTGATTATTTTGAAAGTTCCTACTGCGCCTAGCAGTGTTGTTCCTATTATTTTGGCGAAAATGAAAAATTTGATTTACGGGTTGGGTAGCCGTTGTGACACTATTAAATTTTGCGACAGCTTCATTAATCGTATTAAACTGGCCAGCCTCCATTACCAATTTTGCCCTATCATTGTTGGCATTTTTAGAAAGCGCTTGTACGGCTATCTGGGTAGCATATTTGTTTGCTAACTCTGGATTAACTCCATCTGTCATATATGCGTTATTCAATGCTCTACATAAATTCTCAATTTCCTGTGTACAATCGCTTGCAGTTTTATTTAGTTGCCTAGTATTTAGAATTTTACTGGAGAGAATTTCGACACTTTCACCCTTTACAACTGCTTTTAATCTTGTAATTATTTGCTGTATTGTGCTTTCCGTTGTGATAAAGTTTCTAGAAGATCCGATCATCTTAGTCTTAATTAACTGGACTGCTAATAATTCGTGTGCACCTTTCAAAGTATCCAATAGATCCAGTGCATCAATAAAACGTTGCAAATTGTTAATAGTGCCGTCGAATTCAGGTAGCAATCTGCTAGCTAAAGTGATAAATTGTGTTTGGTCTGCCATATTGTTTTCTTCCTCACACTCTTCGTCACTTGCAATATCGAAGTTTAATACAAATGATTCTTCTAACGACACTGGTAGTGTGTTAACGACCCCTAATTTTTCCAAAATACCACTAAACTTAATTCTTAGTTTCCCTATTAGCTGTTCAGTAACCAATCCTTGTTCTTCCGTTAATATATGTCGTAAATTTCTAGCTGTTGTTACTATATGATTGTAATGAATGGCTAGTAAGTTTAAATGTTTTATTCGGGTGTGCTTGTGAGGTAAGTTGCTTTTGTTTAAACACTTATACGACTTTTCAAAACTAGTTCTATCAGTGTCTAATTGAGCTAGTATTTCAGCCCATATAGGTTTTTCGGGTTTATCTTCCAGCATCAGAGTCAGATACTACTCAATGTAATTATTGCTCAATCAAAATAGTTAAAATACCCGTTTACTAATCACCTACGATGTATCTCTTTTAATAAAACTCATACTCAAACACACAAACCTGAGCTAAGACAAAACAGCAGAAAAAAAATATGTTCTTCAATTTGGCAGTTTAAACAGTGCAATTTTAATTGATCAAGATGTTTTCAAATGTATTAAAATCTTTGTTCCTTTGGGAAAAAATATAGTTCGAAACCATCTTTTTATATTTTAAGTTTAGTCAGGTATATTATGTTTTATTTTAAGTAAATAAAAACGATAAAGAATTTGGCAAAATGTGAAATTCTTTACAAATATGTATATAAATTCAAGTGATTTGAAAAATGAATTAATTTTTGTTTTTATATACATATGTATATGTTTCAATTTGCATACATGTGTATATATTTAACTTCATATATATATTTAACTTAGTTTTTATTTATATACACTTTTGTGTACACATTTTTGGTTTATTTGTAACCCTCGCTATTAATTGTTTATTACAGATTTTGTTCAGAAATTTTAATTTTCAGAGATATTCATATCTAGTAACACTCTCTTTGTAACCAATTTCTCTTTTTTTTATATATTTTTAAACGTATTTATAATATAAATTTTATATGCCTTTTTATCCACACTTCTGTTTGATTATCAATGCACACATAAATTACTCTTAAATAAAATTATTTAGATTTCGAAGTTTTATTTTATCAATTTGATAAAATTTCTCTTAAATGAGTTTTTCCCTTAATTGCAATTTGAAATTTATTTAATATCTCTTGAAAAGCATTAATCTGTTCTTTTTCTCTTTATGTATGGAAAAGAAATGATATTATTATAATTCTGTATCTCTTTCTTGTTCATACATCTGTATGTTACTAATATAAAAATATAAAATTTATATATATAAACATATGCAAATACAATTATTAAACAATGTGTTCAAATGTGAAAAATGGTATTACTAAAAACTGTGTTATTGCTAATGTTCTTCCATATTTCTTGCATTTCAGTTTTCGTTGATGTTTAATTATATAATAGTATATATGTACGTATGTATGTGTACATTATTGTATTTATGTAAATATAAATGTATGTATATAATTTTATAAGTTTTTAAGTCATTAAATTTATTTAAAAAATTTTAGTTCAGAGGTATAGAAGTTTATATGTGTTAATAAAAGTAATTGAAAATTTGTTACCGTTTTCTGTTTCAACCATGTCTCACACGAAAATGTTGTGTAGGTGGACAAAGAGAATTTAAAAAAAAAGAATGTTCGTATTTATGTGTGTATTATTATGCATTCGATCATTACATATGAATGTTTTAATTATGTTTTGGTATTTATTTTTTCTTTTTTTTTTTGTTTTATTTGTATTTTCTACATATAGGTATACATGCTTAGTATAAGTGTAAGTTTTTTTTCGTTAGTAACAAAGAATGTATGTAAATGTAGTTAAGAATTATAAATGTAAATACATATTTAATTGTTTATAATATAAATAAGATTATGTTTATAATATAATGTTTGGATTTTTGTCCATGTTGATTCCTGCATGCAATTTCTGTCTGTCCAGAAAGACTTACTGCGACATTGATGTTGTACCTTTTTGTTGAAAATAACGGTTGCTTCTTGGTATGGTTTCCTTTACTACAGTTTTCTTTTCAGTTTTTTTTCCAGCTTGCTTTCGTTTACTTTTAGCTTTTGTATTCCTTTTTGATCTTTTTGTTTTATGGGTTTTTTTCAGTTTAAATTAGTTGCTGTAAAATGTATGTATGTATAACAAGACATTCCTTGAAAGTTCCGTTACCCGTTAATATTGGAATGATGAACATTGAATACATACGAATATAAGTTTTTTTTTTTAAATTTGTTAATTTATTTTACGTTTTACCAACAAGCTCTGCTCTATTTAACCTGTTTCTTTTTTTTGTGAATTCTTGTTATTGTTTTCAGCACAAATTAATAATCATACTAATTTTGTTTTAAAAGTTTTTTTTTTTGAACATTTTGAAGTAAAGAAGGAAATCATGGAAGTTTTTGCGGAAAATATTGAGTTATAATTTTTAGTTTAAGAAGTTTTGTTAGATGTCCAGCATCCTTCATACGATGTTCGTTTTTTAATAATGTAGCGTATCAAATCAATGTAGTTGTGTATGTTTGTGTTTCTGATGTCTTTTTTTTGTATGTTGTTCTGTTTTTCTCTTACCATTTTTTTCAGATTTTCTTCCTTCTTAAACTCTCAAGTTCTCCAGTTTTTTTTTTGTACGAACCGTTATTTTTGTAATTGGAATTTCATGTATGCCTATTTACTGTTTTTTCTGCATTTGTTTGTTATTAATTTTGTTTGTGCTTTTTGAGTAGATTTTCCCAATTTTTAAAATGTTACTTCTTTTTGGGTACAGTTGTGTATTAGTTAGTTTAAATTTTGTTTCGCATTTATTTGTCAATATAACTGTTAGGTCTTTGTTTCCACCGTTTCCTTACTTTAGTTCTGGTTTTAAGTTCTTTTTAAATTTTTTTTTGTGAAATATTTTGGTATAAATGTAAGAAATTGTTTTTGTTGTTTAAGTTATAATGTACGCCATTTTTGCTCAGAATACTTGTTAATAATTTTAATTTTATTTGGATTTATTTAAATAGGTATTTAGTTTTCACTAGCTTATTTTTCGTTTTTAATTTTCTTTGTAATGTGCCTCTTTATATACCTATAGTAACTTTTAGTTTTTTCTTTTTTTATGATCATAGTCAAGATTTTTGTTACTTTAATTTTAGACACCAGTGTAAGTTTACAATTTTTCTTTACCGGATTTGCAACCTTTGCTCTTGATTTTTTCCTTTAGTTGTTGTATCAAAATATTTTGATTTTATGTACATATAACGTTGTCTCGATCAATGTACCGTTAAGAAACTTGGTTTTTTTCCGATCGTTTTTAAATTTCTTGCAGCACTTTTTATTTAAAAAATATTTGATTTTTCACGAACAAAATAACTTGTTTTATATTTCATTTCAACCTTAAAACAAATTCTCTTTGCAATAGATTTATCTTTCCCCTAGTTTTGTTCACTTTGAGGATTTAATTTTTCACTGCAACAATTTCTATTTATTTTTCTGCGCACATTTTTATTTCCGAATTACTTTAAAAAATTTTTGTTTAGATTTATTTAGAGTTTTTTCCACGGACACTTGTAAATATGTATGCTTAGTCCTGTCACGGTCGCCATGTTATATATTTATTTCCACTATTTATTTTATACGTTTGAACCTGTTGATGGTTCGGTTGCTTCTGTCTTTATTCATCTTTTCTTTTTACTTAAAACAAATTAATTGGCGTTGCCATCTAGTTACATTACATTACATTAATTGGCGTTGCCGTCTAGTTACATTACAATAATAAAACAAAAATTTTCTTTTAGAGAAAAAATGTGAAATAATTAATACAAAAATGAGTTAATTGTTTTAAAAAAAAATATTAAACTGTTTCTTAACAGTAAACAAAAATACTAAAACATCTAAATAGTGGCTGGCGGTCAATGCTGTTAAGAAATCAACATAAAAATGTGCCCCGATTCCCAAAGACTTGGAATTTAACCATATTAATATTGTTCCCAATTTGTAACAATTTTAGTGCTCGAAAAAATAATGTGGTCATTGCAACGATTATCTTTGTAATTGAAACACCAAAGACAAAGATAATCTTTGCAATGACCACCACTTACTCAGATTGAATATATGAAATGGGGCTTATACGTAGAAGTGGGGGCAAGCAATGTATATCAATGCAGGGATCTGAATGCGCAACTTAGCTAGTTTACGGAACATGCCTTAGCGTCTTCAGTATCCAATGACCGTCTATACGTGCAAAACCACACCCTACCGGAGGTGCCTCTGTTTTTGGCAGAACATAGCGGATCTAGAGTGGACGCTCGATAAAAACCCGTAATACCGGGTGTTACACGTACCGTGCCCATGGTATGAATGGCACTACGTTAGTGTGTCTTATAACGGTGTCCTCCGGATTGAGGCGTAATCCGGTTGTAATTTATGCCTGCAATCAGTAAAAGGGCTATTAGACACGCATACTTGTCTGCAGACATGTGTGATGACATACCAAATCTCACTGTCTAATAGCATGTATGTCGAGTACGTCCGACATGTATGTTGGTTTTCAAAAATTTTTGATTTTCTGATGTCTGTCGCATACCAACATACTCGTCTAATAGCGTGTCTGTCGTACTTCATATAAAAATTCAGTTCGCTTGTTGACGCTGATGTGTGCTAATCGGAAAGTTGTAAAAAAAATTCATTAAACAATATACATAAAAGCCTGCCGTAATTGTGGCAAATAAAATCATATTATAACACAATAAGCAATGAAAAATTATGGGATACAATAAATTAAAAGAAAAATTAATAAAAATAGATTGTAATAGTATTTCATTGATAACCATAGCCGCTACACTTTCCGATTCATTGTCATGCTTTTGCTTCAAAAATTTCTTTGTACTGAAGTATGCCGTCAGTGTTCGATAGTGTAATAGCAAAACACAAAGTATGCCATCACACATGTCTGCAGACAAGTATGCGTGCCTAATAGCCCTTTAAGGGGCGCTGCTGTTTGCCATATCGATTTTACCCCCATTCAAAACAAACAAAATTTATGGATAAAAATATAAATAAAGAAAAAATTAACGATGTCCCTTCGGACACTAGTACAAATGTGGGGGCTCACAGAAGCCCACGAATATTATGGATGATACCGCAATGGTAGTGGATCTAGATACTGCTACAAGAGTGGTTACAGTCCCCACGGATGAAGAGGATGCGCTTTTGAAATCGCAACCCTCAAAATCCAGCGTATCTCCAGCCAGGCGAGAAAAGGTACAGCCAAAACTGTGTGGCGCAGCACGAAAACGCCTTAAGCTGTACCTATCGGAAGGCATGAAGGTTGAGGAAGCAAGAGAACTATGCCTAAAACCCTTCAAGAAAGTACGCAGTAAGCACCCTGACCTCAAAATTCCTAGGAAGAGAGGTCGATCAGATGATTCAACTCCTCCAAAACGGGCGACGGGGTCTCTTGCGGGTGGCTCTCAAGTAGCCAATAGCTTGAGATACTCCGAGATGGCGAAGGACACCCAAACTGATCGTCCTTCTTACGGGGAGGTTGCTCAGATTGGGAGTTATCCCTCCTGACTTCCCAGCTACCATGTGGTCAGACGATAAGCTGAAAACAATTCAAACGGCAGTCCTGGATAAAATTGTGTAGCTAAAGAAGAGCTCTATAAAGCCGCAATTTGTAGGCTGTACGTTTAAAACGGGCTGGCTGATTTTCAATTGTAAAGGGGAGCAATCTGCGAAATTTATGAGGGAACATGTTCCCTCGCTAAAGCCATGGAGCAATGCGACCCTGAAAGTGATATCGGAAGAAGAGGCTCCACGATCGGAAGTGTACGTTGGAAACTTCCCGGAAAAGCCTGAAATTCCTACAACGAGAATCCTGTCACTAATAGGTTCCTGTCAATAAAAGGTTCTGAACAGGGTCAGCAAGGGAAGTATAGCTGAACTTACCTTCGCAATTGACCCAAAATCAGCCTCCGTACTGAAGACGAAGGGACATAGCGTAAGCTTTGGGTACGGAACAGTTCAAATAAGGCCTGCTAGACGTCAATCAGTAAAGGCATTGAACGTAGTACCCAATAGGGCAAAACTTGGTAGCAAGACCGGACAGGCCAAGTCAAGGAATCAGGACAGAAAAGTCCCTGTCATTCCTGACGATAAACCGTCCTGCTCAAAGGTATCAAGCAAGCCTGATACGCTGACGAAGGCAGTGCTCGCTCCGGCTGGAACGGTAATCTCGGCCAAAGGGGACTTCAAAGCCCCCTTTTTGTCACCGGGAAAACCAACCAGTTCGGTGAAGGGTACTACTTCTTCAGCGAATGGGCTCAACACTGCAAAAGGGATCAACAGACACGGGTGGCATAGAGTGAATGTCAACAGGCCAGGTAAGTGGTACAGCGATTCTGCGGAAAGAATGGTGCTCCTGGGCTCCAATCGTGGAAAAAAATGGGCAAGCGTGAGGACAAGCATTATGGCTAACCTCAACAGCCCACATCCAGAAGAACAAAACCAACAGGCAGCTAAAGTGCCTCCAAGTGAACCTGAATCATGCCAAGGCAGCGTCAGACGTGTCATGTCGCAGGTTCACTACAGACGTAATGGATATTTGTTTTATCCAAGAACCTTGGGTAAACTCAGGGGTCATTAAAGGGCTCCGAAACAGCCAAGGTAAGCTTATATACAACAATAAGGTGACGAGGCCCAGAGCGCCCATATTCGTCAGGAATAATATAAACTACTTTCCTATTTCAGAATTCATAGAGGGCGATCTAGTGGCAATTCGGGCAAGTGTTCCATCAGTGGCAGGGGAACGTGTGATCGTTCTAGCTTCCGTCTACCTTCCGGGTGAGGTCGATCATGCGCCTACGGCAGAGGTTTCCAAGCTGGCAGCATATTGCCAAAAAAGGAACCTAGGCATGCTGATATGCTGTGACGCCAACGCACATCACACGGTTTGGGGAAGTACTGACACCAACAAACGAGGTGAGTGTTTACTAGAATTCATCTGTAGAAATAACATATATGTACTGAACAGGGGAAATGAGCCCACCTTTAGGAATACGATTTGATATAGACTACTGTCTGACTTAGGAGGAACAATTCCGTAATCCTAGGAAAACGGCCTGGGATACCTATCGCGTTCATTTATCTAACGGCGAAAACTTTTCAGGGGGATTGATACATAGTCCCATAGGAATAGATTTTGAATCTAGTGAGCTTTGTGAGAATGTTCAAAATGCCTTCAGGAACAGTTGCAGGCTAGGGTCCAAGAAGCGAAAAAGGGACGTACCCAGGTGGAACGATGGATTAGATGAACTGAAGAGGGTGACAAGGCGCCTTTTTAACAGGGCCAAGAACACGGGTGATTGGGTCACCTACAAGTCTGCACTCACTACCTATAATAAAGCACATAGGGAATCTAAGAGGTCAACATGGCGAACGTACTGCGAAAGGATAAATAATTTGCCTGAGGCAGTACGGCTACAGAAGGCCTTGTCACAGGATCATTCAAATGGTCTTTGTACACTGAAACAACCTGACGGAACGTATACACACTCACCAGAAGAAACATCTGCATTTCTTCTAGATACACATTTTCCAGGATCACAGGGATCGCAGGTTGGCGGAAAGTATATTTGGAAATAGGCAAGTAAGCTGGGCGTTGTCTAAATTTAGCCCTTATAAATCTCTTGGCCCGGATGGCATCTATCCGTGCCTTCTTCAACAGGGTCGCGATTATATTGTTCCACAACTGTCCAGGATATTCAAATCAAGCCTACTGGCATGTCACATACCGAAGGCTTGGTGTATGGTTAAGGTGGTTTTTATACCAAAGGCTGGTGGTAGATCTGAACATCTTCCAAAATCATTTAGACCAATCAGTCTCAGCTCGGTTTTTCCTGAAGACGATGGAGAAACTGCTGGATAGTTACATTAGAAGGAATTTTCTCCCATTCATAAGTTACAATTTGCCTACCAGCCAGGCAAATCGACGGTAACTGCCATACACTACTTGTGTACTGATATACAGAAGGCTATAAGTAATAAAGAAATTGCCCTTTGCGCTTTTATAGACATACATGGAGCCTTTGATAATACATCGTACAACGCAATCGGCAACGCTCTTGATAGGAAGGGTGTTCCGAAAATTATAAAGAACTGGATGTTAGAGATGCTGTCATCCAGGGTGGTTCAGTTGGACTTATGCGGTGCATCGAAGAGCATAAGAGCAACCAGAGGCTGCCCACAAGGTGGCGTTCTATCGCCTTTACTGTGGACATTGGTGATCGATGAACTGCTTGAACAACTCAACAACCTGGGATTTCGAACATATGGTTACGCCGACGATCTTATCATATCTGTGACAGGATGGGAGGATGGAATCATATCGGAAAGGATGCAACAGGCTCTAAACCTAATTAATGGATGGTGCGGTGACAGGGGGCTATCTATTAACCCTAGAAAGACGGTCAGTGTACCTTTTACCAGACGAAGGAAAGTCAAACTTGAGGAACCCACATTGAATGGCTCGATTATCAAGTTCTCCGGCGAGGTGAAATACCTTGGGGTTATTCTTGATAAGTCATTCACTTGGAATAAACATGTTTCCTACACCACCAACAAAGCTATTAGAGCACTTCATGCTTGTCAACGGCTATTTGGTAGGACGTGGGAACTCAAACCGAAGATGATATATTGGTCTTTTATCACAGTGATAAAACCAATACTGACATACGCCGCACTGGTTTGGTGGCCAAAAACTGAACAACCCACTACCAGGGCACTTCTGGACAAGGTTTATCGCCTTGTGTGTATTTCGATCAGCGGGGCAATGAGAACTTGTCTAACACATGCTCTGGGTGCCATCTTGCACATTCCCCCTCTGCACATTATAGCGAAGGAGGAGGCCCGCAGGAGCGCACTACGGCTGCCTGACATCTCCAATTTGAAACCTGGAGATCTGGTTGGTCACATGAGCATACTAGGACATCTCCTGAATGACCCATACATTAGGGTGAATGATCAAATACAACGAACAGTAGTTTTGAACAGAAACTTTGATGTTCTCATTCCTGAAAGGAGTCAATGGCTTAACCACACTTCATGGCACGAAGATGCTGACCAGGTCTGGTTCACTGACGGCTCCAAGTAGGAAAATGGGGATACGGGGGCAGGGATATATGGCCCTAACTTTCAAAGGGCAATTCCCATGGCTAAATACCCTACGATCTTCCAAGCGGAGGTCTATGCCATATTCATATGTGCTAGGGAATGCTTGAGGAGAAGATGTAAGAATATTAGTATCTATCTGATGTCTGATAGCCAGGTAGCGCTCAAGGCCATAACCTCGTATGAGATCAGGTCAGGGGTTGTTATGGACTGTGTTACATCGCTGATAGAACTGGGCGCTCAGAACAGGCTGACGGTATGCTGGGTGCCTGGCCATAAGGGCCACGCTGGGAACGAACGGGCTGACTGCCTGGCGAACAGAGGAGCCCATCGTAGATTCATAGGACCGGAACCCTTCTTTGGCATCTCAGGAGGATATGTCAAAGAACAGAATGACTCCTGGGCTCGAGTGGAGTTTAATCGCCACTGGAAAGCCCTTCTCGGCCTAAGACAGGCAAAACGTTTCATTACGTTATCTCGGAACAAATCCCAAAAATTAATTCTGATAGACAAGAATGACCTCAGATTATTAACGGGTTGGTTTACCGGACACTGCGGTCTCAGACGACACCAGTTTACCATGGGCAATTCTGAGACCAAAGTATGTAGACTCTGCGGAGGCAATTTCATGACTCCAGGGGAGGTGTACGATATCTCATCGGTTAGAGTAATTATCTTTATTCGCAGTCTCAATCTACATCAGTGAACACTTGGGCTGCACAAAAGATCGTTTGGGTCGCGGTGCTTATGGCCTCATATAATAATAATATATGTAGAAGTTGCAGGTACAACTAAGGATCACAATGGTGGTTGGAAATGAGACAAACATTTTGTTTATGTGGACAAACATAAAATATTTAATAAAATTGGTGGTTAAGGGAGCTGAATGAACTTGTCGGAACAAAAATCAATTCCAAATCGGAGATACAACTTAAATTGATTTAAAAGTAATTATTGAACTACATATTGGTGAACTTAAAGGATTGAATTTAGATAAATAAGAGTGTATAAAAATGTAAGTATTTTACTTCATTATTAGTTTATTACCATTTAAAAATTTTAATAAAAATGAGTATATATATCTCTTTCAGAGTCACGGTACCGACAAAGAATTTGCTGATGAAAAATTGTTTTTGAAGTCATCTTCAGCGATGGACTAATTGTGATGATTTCTCAACCGACATGCTTGAATGGAGAATAGCAAAGTGCGGAGCAATGGTAATCTTATAACAAGATAAGGTGTTAAAAGATAACGTAGCAGACAACCTATATGTGGTGGCTATGATTTAGATGACTCCAATATTGGATTTAATGATTAATTAATTTGCATTGTACTATAGAATTGCTTTGTTTACTGTGTGGTTAAGTAAATATGTCATATGCATATGAAGTAAATATGAAATTGTGAAAGATACCTCCTAATACCAGTGGTAAATCTGGCAAAGTCAAAAGACGTAAGCGCATGGAGAGTTATGCCATTCTCATTTACAAAGTTTTGAAAAAAATACATCCGTTCAACAATTATTAGTCGTGAAATTCAATTTGCTGTCTGTCTACTGTTGCCTGGTGAATTGGATAAGCATGCTGTCAGTGAAGATACTAAAGGCGTAACCAAATATACCACCAGTACCAAGTAAATGCCTATGAATGTTTATTTTAACAAAAAACCAGAAAGAAACAAACAGGCCTTTTCAGGGCTACAAAATGAATTTCAAAAAGAAGTAGCCGATTTTGTGTCTACAAATAAAAAAAATTGCTTAAATTTACATCCCGTATCATGCCCCGATTTTTATGAAACTTTTGTCTTAAATCTAAGAATTATGGTAAAAATAATTTGGAGCGGACGGTCTTAGTTTGGGAGTTATAGGCCTCTAAAGTTCAAACATATATGTGCCTTTAACTTCCTTCATATTATCGCTACATAGTTGATATGAATATCGTTGGTCCTGTGAATACCTTTCAAACGGTATATAACAACCTAAGGTTGTACTGATTTGAAAGGCTAGCGGTTAAAAATTAATTTTTTTGTATTGACTTTTTTTACAAAAGTACCGTTAAATCGAAAAGGAGTCTAGATAACGGTTTTTTATCTTATAGTAAAATGAATAGTAGACATTCACACCTTTCATTTGACACCTATATCATAAATATTTGAAAAGTAAAGGCCAGATATGATATTACTGAACGTTGAAACATTTGATACAGATGTAAAAACAAGCTAATTATTAGGAGGGTACGCATACAAATGTATAATAGATTGTTTTTAAATTTGTTTGCTACTTGCAATATAGGAGTATGCACATATGTAAGTATGTTTGTATATTAGTTTTTGCAATATGAAAATCTTTACTCACTGTTCGACATAACTAGAGGGGAACTTCCTTAAGCTTTACACAGCGAAGCCTCTGTTCGACATACATAGATTAGAAAATCCTTAAGCCCGGCCAGAGGCCGGCAATGCAGAAAATCTTTACTCAGCGAAGCCATTGTTTGACATACATAGAGGAGAAAACCCTTAAGCCAGGCAGAAAACCTTTCTTCAGCGAAGCCACTGTTCGACATACATAGAGGAGAAAATCCTTAAGACCGACCGGAGCCCGGCAATACTTAAAATCTTGCACTATAACATAAAAATTATTTTAGATAAAAATATTTATCAGGAATTGTTGTTGTAGGAAATACTACGAGGAAGAAAATCTTAAAGCACGGCAGGACTACATTTCTAGTCCACTATTATCACAAGAAAAATTAAAAAAATGTTTGTGTTACACTTATTGTATATTTGTATGTACTTAATGCGTGCAATTCAATGCAAAAATAACTATCTTAAAATTTTAAGTCCTCTGTAGTGCATTCATTCCTTATTATATATTTATGATATAGATGTCAAATGAAAGGTGAGAATGTTTTTTTTATTATTATTATTATCTTTATTTGTTTACGAATCTTATAAGCTAATAAGGTACAATGGTATGAGATTTTACTTACGTACTACAACAATCAAATCTAATAATTGAATAAGGAAACTATTAATATAACCGTTTGAGGAAAAATTTTACAAAAAACATCTTACAAAACTTTAATTATTATAATGAAATTTGGTAAAACAATCACTAGTAAGATCCTTTTTAACAAAGATTCTCAGTGACTGTTTTGTAAATTTCTTATAAAATTAGACAGACTGCATTTTGCATTAAATGACAGCGTCAGATCATTGGCAAACGCGTTTAGTTTTTTATATTTAAATCTGTTATGTAGTAAGTCCGTGGGGAATCTAGGAGGGAGATTATGTATTGTTTTTAAAAATTTGTTTTGAATAACCTGAAGCCTTTTTATGTATGTGTCTTAGCTGTTTTGTGGAACCAGGCTGGACAGCCGTAAGTCAATATTGGTCTAATACACATATTATACAATAAAATCTTATTTTTAAGGTTGAGCTTAGACCTCCTATTAAGTATAGGGTATATAGCACGACCACATTTTATGGCTTTGTCACAGATGTAGTTTACATGTTGTTTGAATTTAAGTTTTTTATCTAAGATGTGAATAAGGAGTAGAGAGTAGGTGATAAAACTGAACCTTGTGGCAATCCCGCTGGGATTGTTCATTCAGAAGAGAATTCACCGTCAACGAGCACAACAAATGTTCGGTTCTTCAGAAAACTTTGTATAATTTTTTGCAGATACAATGGAAAACCTAATGAGTTGAGTTTAAATATCAGTCCATCGTGCCAAATGCTGTCAAAAGCCTTTTCTATGTTAAGAAAAACAACGCCAGTACTCATGCGATTTCGTTTGTTGTGTTCGATATAATTCATAACTCGCTTTATTTGGTGTACGGTAGAGTGCTCCCTACGGAATCCAAACTGTCGGTGGTTAACAGAATTGTTGTGCTCTGCAAAACCTACTAATCTTTTATGGATAATTTTTTCGAAGACCTTGTCCAGTAAACTTAAGATGCTTATTGGCCTGTAGCTGGTGGGTAATTTGGGATCTTTTCCCCTTTTGTGAATCGGTATGGCTTTTGATTTTTTGAAAGTACTGGGAAAAAAGCCATTAATTAAGCAACAGTTAAATATTTTACTTAAAATTTCATAAAAATGATCCGGCATATTTTTTAGGATAATACTATTTAAGCCTTCTAAACCCGGGGCTTTATTATTTTTTAAGAGCTTAATAAATGACATGACCTCTGTGGCATCAGTACGTTCAAAATTGTTACTTCCAATAAGAGAGGCGTGGAGACGACTAACAAAATCAGATACACGTGTATCCATAGACGATTGGTTATTGACAGCTATATTGTGTGAGCTACCAAATGCATCTGCAATTATATTAGCTTTTTCTGCTCCGGTTTTAAAAATTTCATCATTGCATTTAAGATCTGCACAGAACAAGTTCTTTCCCTTTAGAGCTTTATTTAATTTCCAGAATTTTTTGGATCCCGGAGGTAGCTTTGAAATAAATCTCGTCCAGGACTCGTTTCTATCCTTGTTGAGGTGAAATTCAATTAGCCTACTTAACTGCTTTAAGATACCGTTTAAGTGGCCTCTGTGGATCGGATCCCTACATCTCTTAAATTTACGTTTGAATTTATTTCTTTGAGCAATAAGCATCTTAGATGCATTTGAGATTTCTCTCTGCCACGAGTTTTTGCTCGCTGTGGGAATCTGGCTAAAAGCAGTATTTGCTACTGAAATTAATTTATTTAACAATGAATCTACGTTACTAGGTATACATTCAGTTTGGTCAATGTTTTGGCGTGTAATTTCCCTTTCCACCCATGTACTAATTGCTGGCCAATCTGCACGATTATACAAATAAACTGTGTGTAATTGATTTTGAAATTGTCCATAAATGGCACAGGAAATCGGGACGTGACCCGACTGTAAAATATTTGGGTGTGTCTCTAAGTTTGAAAAAGCGATATTTGAATTGGATAGTAGGATGTCTACTGTAGAGGGCTGCACATAAGTTAAGTTTTGACCGAGTCGGGTAAATGACAATGGAAAGTAAATGTAATAGTTTGCAAGTAAACAATGTCTGTAAAGCACATTACCGGCTGTGTTGTTAGATGCACAGTTCCAGTGTGTGTGATGTGCATTAAAATCCCCAAAAATTAAAAAGTCACAATAGAGGTTTGTGAGCAAGTCTAAGTCCGTTTTGAAGTCCGAGGTGTAAGTTGGATTATAAGCAGCCGTAAAAACTACAGGACGTCTATTAATAGTAACCTGTATAGAAATATTTTCAATGATTTTTGTGTTCGTTTTAGCTAATAACTTATGAACTATGTTAGCTTTTACCGCAATAAGTACCCCTCCGCCATGTGTTAGCCGGTCCTCACGGTAGATTCTGTAGCTTCCAAGTTGGAATTTGTGATGCGGTTTTAGAAAAGTCTCATTGAGCAAAAGTATATCAACTTTTCTGTTGTGAAGAACTTGCTCGAGCTGAGCAGCAGCTGGCTCGGTAGTTATGCCTTGATCGTTCCAGTGCATAACATGAACATTGTGTACAGTAAAAGTTTTATATGGCATGTTTCAGCCTCATACCTAAAACTCTCAATTTATCAAACTTAGTTTGACATTTTTCCAATGCATCTACTGCATTAAAAAATATTTCCAATAGTTTATCATTGGATAACTCATCGTAGTTGTCCCGTGCCTTGCTTTTAGCCACTTCAGAAAACATATTTTTCCCTTGGAACCGGGAGTCTTGTGCAATACCATGATGTGGTTGGTAGACAATCTAGTTTTTGCGGTTAACCTCTGTCGCAGTTCTAAATATTCTATACGGCAAGGGCATTTAGGATCATCTGCCCTATGGTTTACATTTCCGTAATTTTTATTTGTACAGTTATGACATTTGAACACTATGCTTCCGTCAGGTGAGCTTTTGTTTAGTGAACAATCCGCGAAATCGTGACTACCAGCACAGGCTGTACATACCTTGGCTCTGTTGCAGTTTCTAGCCCCATGGCCATACATTGAGCACTTGGTACATTGAGTAGGGCCTTTATTACTATTGAAAGGTTTTCTCCAGTGGACAGCAATATTACAGAAAAATCTTATATTCAGAATTTCACGCTTAGAAACGTGCTGTCTGTCAAATTCGATCAAATACAGTGTGTCATCTTCATTAGATCTTTTGGTGATAATATCTTTTACGCTTACAGGCGTAATGTTGTGAGTAGCTTTAAACTCTCCGGTTATAACATCCGTCGTCTGCCGGGGGAAACCAAACATTACCATCTTAAAAATTTTTCTGTCTGTTAACTCGTGTGTGTAGAAGTACATGTTGTTGCTGTTTAGCCATTTAATAGCCTCCACGTACAGCGCCTTAGTACTGGACATTATTTTTGTGCCAATAGACATCCTCTTATACATATATTTGTCCCCGATTAGTCCTAACACTTTGGAAAAACTCACGTTGGAATCCACGATTATTGGTGGGAATTTCTCCCTTTTTATTGAATCATCTTCTTCATCTTCGGGCAGCAGATGAAACCTGTTACTGGTGTCTGGCCCGTCATTCGTCTTGGGCATCTTGTATTTGGGACAATTGCCCCAATATTTCCTTCTTTTCTGACTTAGTTTGTTTAAATAGAAAAAGTTAATTTATCCGCGAGCAAAATAAAACACGTTGTTAACAAGTCAGGCAGAGTTGCCAGAATGAAAGGTGTGAATGTCTTCTATTAATTTTGGTATAAAATAAAATACTGTTATATAGACCCGTTTTCGATTTAGCGGTACTTTTGTAAAAAAAATCAATATAAAAAATTGAATTTTTAGCCCTTAGCCTTTCCAAATCAGTACAATCTTTGACTGTTATATGAAAGGTATTTACAAGACCTTTTCAAAAATATCCATATCAATAATGTAGCGTTAATTTGGAGGATGTTATAGGCATATATATGTTTTGACTTTAGAGGCCTATAACTCCCAAACTAAGAGCGTCCGCTCCAAATTTTTTTACCATAATTCTTAGATTTAAGAGTATTAACTATGACAAAAGTTTCATGAAAATCGGAGCATGATACGGGATGTATATTTGTTCCAAAAAAATTTTTATTGTGAAATGTTTTATTTCAAAGTGTTTGTAAATTCAGCTCTTTTTTAAAATATATTGTAGGCTTTAAATGGGCTTTCTTTATTTCGATTGTCGAAAAATAGTTTAAACTGAAGCGGAAGCAATTTATTTGTTTCATGCGGTCTTTTTCGCTGTTGGTTCTTTTGTAAGGGTTATCTTTTTCGGTTTCGCTGCTATAGAACTTTTAGCTTTGGGTGCTTTTAGTTTGCTTGCTGGTATCTTTTTGGTGGGTTTTGCTTTCATGGTGACAGTCTTTCTGATGGGGCTTGCTGTGCCGCTGTTGCTTTTCGAAGGTGAACACCAATTTTGAATTCGATATTCACCTTCTTACACTCCATACCGGCTCCTGATGAAACGAATGATACAAATTTTGTAACGCATTCATGAGTGTAGAATTTTTATATAAAATCTACACAATTGACTCACCTGGTCGGATATTTAGGAAATAGGTGTAACCTCAGTCTTTCGTTGCATCCATAAATTACCAACTTTAAGCAATACATTTGGCGTAAAATGAACTGTTTAACAATTTGCACCAATAATCCTGCCAAGAAATTTAATTTTAACGTAAACAAATATGAAATGTCATTTTACTATGATAAAATAAAAGAGATAACAAACAAAGAAATTTGCCGTCTCTCTTGCAATGTCGTAATAACCGACATCTCTGTATTAGACATAAATAACGTCTCTCTATTTTAGTTGTCTTGTCTAGTTATTTGTCTATGGTGTAGACAGTCAAACGTATCCTTCAAAAATTATGAGTTTTTGACTGTCACCCAAGTTTGTCAGTGTGTATGCTACTTAACAAAATACATGTTCTTTATACAGAGTTGCATAAATAAGTTCACCTTATTGAATTCGCCTTGACTCCATCACTTCTTGGTTACACTGATGTCAAATTTTTGGACATAGACAAATAACTACACCATAGCATGGCGTAATAAAACCAGGTGGCAGCGTAAGGGCTATAAGTACAACAATACAACAACATAGGTGTTTTTGAATTAAGATTCTATAGGCTAATTGTTCGAAATTTTTAATTTAAATCTCAGAAAGACATGATAAATATTCCAAGGCACAAAGGCAAGTCAACATCAGTTTTATTCAACTTAGTTAAGTTGAATAAAACTGATGTTGACTTGCCTTTGTGTCTTGGAATATATATCATGTCTTTCTGAGATTTAAATTAAAAATTTCGATAAGTTGAATAAAACTGATGTTGACTTGCCTTTGTGCCTTGGAATATTTATCATGTCTTTCTGAGATTTAAATTAAAAATTTCGAACAATTAGCCTATAGAATCTTAATTCAAATTTAATATAGCAATATAAAATGTTCGTTAAAATTCTTACTACATAGGTGTTTTTGTTTGTGTAATAAAGTTGAGATTGTCAAAACAATGAGTTAAGATATAAATGTCAAAAGCGTAAGAAAAAGAAGCATTTAAAATTTAAGAAATAAAATATCTTGCATCATGCCAACATACAAAAGTGAAAAATAAGTAAAAAAAAAAGATTTAATCAACACACTATATTTTCTTGTGACCTGATATCGGAAATGGGTCTATATATGATATGATCTAATTCTTCAAAAAGTGATCACTGCATATAAGCGAACGCTTTGTGAATTGCTTTTGGCACAAGCTATTCCACTTTTCCATTGTTATGGAGCACTTAGGCACACGAAAAAATGAACAGAAGAGCAATTTTTTTTGCACAGCTCACAAAAAGGCATATTTTTATAAAATTTGATAATTAATTTTGACCAATTAAAGAAAAACTATATAATTCCTCTATAAAATGCAATATAATTGCAATATTAAACGAATTTGTTCCACATATATTGAAAACACTTTTAAAAATAAATTTGAAAATAACAGAAAAAACGAGAGTAGCAAACATAAAACCCCTTTTATCGTGTTTAACTAGTTTTTTATCTAGATGGTTATTATTATTATTAGTATTTTCTTTTAGTTCACTTTTTTCACAACAATAATTTAAAATATTCGTTTTTCAATAAACAGTTTTAATTCATATATCAGCTCTGAACATAAATATAATTACGCCGTACTTTGACAGTTTAAACTCACAACAAACAAAAATTCAATAGGAGCAAAATATAGTTTACATTCCTAACGATGCCACCTGGTTTAGTACGCCTTGCACCATAGGCTATTCTGTGGTCTAGACTATCGATCATGTTCGACACTCAACCCGACATTCAAGAAAAAAATTTAACTCACAAACATAGAAAATAACAAAATAGGATTATTCGCGTCCATGTTGTGAAGTTAAAATTTTGTTTGTGAAGATAAAAACTTTGCTTAAGTTCTCTGATCATACACCTTGGCTTTGTTATATCACAGAGATAACGAGGGTAACAAGAAAAGTAAGCAAATTATATTAGCTTTGTGAATAATGAATTCCTTTAGTGACTTTTTTTATTATTTTTTAGCGAATGCTAGTTTGCTTGTTTTAACATACACCCTGGCTTTTTATATTCCAGACAACCAGGAAAGTAAGAAAATTGGAGCGCATTACAGTTAACATTTGTTTAACATCTCTCTTCATAAATCCTGGCTTTATTATATTCCAGACAATAAATAAATTGTAAAATTTATCAAATATGGAAAATAAGAAAATTGGATGTGGTTTATTATTAGTTTCATTAAGTGAAAATAAACAAAAAAGGAAAAATAGAACCAAAAGTAAAATTTTTTTTTTATATTTTCATAATATTTAGTAGGTCCTCGTAGGATTTTGTTTTCACATCCCGCATAATATACTCTGGGCTTGTTATGTCCCAGAGACAACGTTGCATTTCGTAGCAACATAAAAATTCTTTTAGGAAATCACTTTCCGCGTCCATTTTTCTAATAATTTTTAATATTTGTTAAATGTTTGTGCTACAAAAATATTTCTTGACTGACACTTTTTGGTACACACTAGCAGTTAAAAACCAATATGGCCGCTGGCTGTCACTCAACCGCAAAAATTTTCGTGGTTGACTGTTGACTCACAAATTTTATGCACAGACTATGGATCAACCCACAATTTGAGCAAAACTGTCACTCAAGTTTGCCAGTGTGTATGCTACTTTAGTGTACAGTAGGGCGTCTCGAAAAAAAAAGTTCGCCGTACACCACAGAATATAAAGTATTGTTGCAAGGCAGTTTAGAAAAAAAAAATTTTAATTTTTTTTGCCGAAAGTAGGGGTCGCCAAACCACATTTTTCGTTATATCTTCGACATTTATAGTCCTATCTCAAAGTGTGATATATCGATGTTTTCGTCTTGAGGAGGCCAATATTTTGATTTAATAGTCATTAACCTGAAATATCTCATTCTAGTATTTACCTACCAGATCTCAATTTCTACCACCCTAATGTACAACCCTATTGTCAGAAAATTAAAGCCCGCAAAAAATCATTAAACTTTTGTTAAAGAAGTTTTTCGATATTTCCAACAGAACTGTTAAAAAATACAATTTATATTTTTTGCCGAATGTAGGGGTTACCTTTTTGAGTATTTTTGTCAGATTTTCTGTATTTACTGTCGGATCTCACAGTGCGATATATCGATGTTTTTGTCTCGAGGAGGTCAATGGTCATCTTTAATATTCATTGACCTCAATATAACCGTTCTAATAGTTAAGGCTGTTCTCATGAAATATTTCCATAATTCCGGTAGATCTATAAGAAAAAAATTCATGTTTTTTGTCGAGCCTAGGAAATGTGATTTTAAATTGATTTGAAATTTTTCGTACAAAATTTTATACCCGGAAATCCATTTTTCGGTTAGACGTTAACGGGAGATTAAGTAAATTCGAGTTAGTTTAAATCATAGATGTTCAGCCCATACAACAATTGTTTAAAAAATTTACACACATTTGTTATGCTCTTATAAAAATTTTCATTTAGTCGTCGTTGAGCAAGCGATGAGAACACATGCGGATGGTTGTTGTCATTTTATTTCAGAAATTTATTAAGCATTGTTGTTGCTTCTTGTTGGACGAAGCATAGCAAACACAAGCGATTCAATTAGTGCTGTTGTGGGTGCTGTTGGCTGAAGTAGTAGAACACGAGACTATGAAACAGAGGGTCGTGAGTTCGAGCCCGCTCTGAGTCATGAAATATTGTGTTGAATTTTTCTGAACAGCATTAGTGCGTGGTTGTGTTAGTTGTTGCCAGCCTGTTTCAATGATGAAGGCATAGTCACTGGTCACTGAACATAATTGGCAGCGACTGACACCATCATGTACTAAAAAGCTGAGTAACAGCACCCACCTTCGTCGGCTCTGTAGCAAAAATTAGCCGGCGAAGTAAAAGGTTGAAATAGCTACAAAAAAAAACTGTCTATCTTCTCATCTTTCCTAATCTGTCTCCTCAATACTATCCCCTAGTTTTCAGTTCCGGCGCAATGCATTGCATATATAGGGGTCATCCCCTGAGTGCTGGTCCTACTCCTAAAAAAAAAAAAAAAAAAAAAATTACAATTGAGCACAAAAATTAAACTCGAAATTGAATAAAAGCATACACGTTCACGGAATGAAATGTGAAAAGTATTTTATGATAAATTATGCTTTTCTAACATTCAAGTTTTAATCTAACATAAAAAACTGGTTTAAATAGATTTATTTTTGTTTTGTTCTCAATATAACTGTTCTATTTTTTGATATTGATAACTGCTATATACGGTTCCCGATATTTTTTTTTCTTAAAATTAAAATTACATTCACTTAATAAGTTATTTATATATGGCAAAAACTCTTGTCTGTTTTTCTTATTTTAAGCGTTTGACATTATGTTTGCTGGGCAAAATCTCTAACCAATACATCCTCACTTTTATTTTTGAACATCTAAGGTTTAAATCCTCTAATAATGGAAGTAGTACCGTTATTACTCTCATAGTTTATTTATTTTTGTATTATCCATGAAATATCTGTTGGAATTATCAATATTTAATCGTGTCGTGTCAAGAATTAATTTAAATAAACTAAAAAATTTCTTTTACTATCAGTGAATTAAACAACACTAAATTACCAACTAAGGGTGATGTTATTAATTTCTTTTTACATCTTCGGCATAACGCTGGTAGAATTCGAAAGCTGGGTGCTTTTAAACAAGAAGTTTTGAGAGGTATCATCATTTTGTGGCAGCGCGCAGGCATTCCAGTAATGTCGGTAAGTGGTGTTCGTAAAAGTTTGGATAAGCTTCTGAATGATTACTACAAAATGGTAAAATATAAATTCGAATACAATGTAAATGAGTGGAATAGATTGTTATGAAAGTTTACGCGCCATTTTGGTTTCTTGTGAAAAGCCAACCACTTGCAATTCACGGAAGTCGCCACGTTTTTAAATATACATATATCTTGGATTCGTCAATTGCCAGAAGATGTTCAACAGATACTTCGTCCGTCGATAGAAAATAACGCGTACTTTTTCCACCCCGAGAATGTATTGTTATCGATGATAACGGACCAAGATCTAGTAGTTCGCTAGTACGTTCAGACGGCTACAACAAGATTTTGTCTGCGCGAAATGAAGCAGCAGTAGGCATTCGTCAAATGTACGGTGCACAAGTTAAAAATTTCATAGACTTCGAAAGTGACTCATATTACCATATGATCAATTGGACCAAATTTGAATTGACTGAGCCGCCGTGCTTGCAGTTCTATATGCAAGACCAGCTGGAAGCATTACAGTTTTCAAAAGAAATAATCGAGATACCAGGTAGCACAAGAAAAACAACTTTGTTTGATAGTTTTGTTGACTAACCTTAATTAATTTCACAGAATATCCGTGCCATTCTCAAAACACCGAGCGTTTTGTTCATGTAGTACATGAGTCTGCCATGGCTGTTACCGATGAGCAACGCCTAGGCCACATTTTTTCCAAGCTCGAAAGCCGTGAAAAATATAGCCAACTTGGGTCATTTCAAAATATGATTAAATAAAATTGTTTTAATATACACAGATCTTTGAATTTTTATTGTATTGGTACAGATATTATGGTAAGTTCGAAAAGAGTGTATCACTATTTAAAAAAGAAGATACTAGGCAAAAACATCGATATGTAATACTATAAAATCCGACTGTGAATACCGAATATATGATAACTGTTTAAAAAGTCAACCCCTACATTCGGCAAAAAACATAAATTATATTTTCTTAACACTTCTGTTGGAACTATCGAAAAATTTCTTTAACAAAAGTTTAATGATTTTTTGCGGGCTTTAATTTTCTGCTATTAGGGTGGTACATTAGGGTGGTAGAAAATGAGATCTGGTGGGTAAATACTAGAACGGGATACAAAATACCATTGACTATTAAAGCAAAACATTGGTCTCTTTGAGACAAAAACATCGATATATCACACTTTGAGATCCGACTGTAAATGCCGAAGATATAACGAAAAATGTATTTTGGCGACCCCTACTTTCGGCAAAAAAAATTAAAAAATTTTTTTTTTAAAATGTCTTACAACAGGTCTGTCTGCGTACACATATTTTGCATTATTTTGTGCAAAATGTTGCAAAATCTTGCAAAATGTTGTCTGCGTACTCCAAATCTCTTGCAGCGAGAGAGCCAAAAAGAGAATTTTTTGACAGTTGGTATTTAGAGAACTTGCAAAATGTTGCTGGAGAAATTTCTGCTTGCAAGATTTTGCAACTAGTTTGAACAGCTGTTTTTATTTACTGTTTGAATGAAATAATTTTTGTGAAATAAAAATAAAAATTGGAATTTAACAATGCAGAGGCAAGTAGTTAGAATTGTGTTGATTTTTAACGTTTATAATAAATTATAATTAAAAAAACATTTTACTTCGTGCTAGAAACGTCCAAATATACAGTGCGACCGTGATGACCAGCAGAACTTTGTGAGACAAACTTTGCGTACACATATGCTAAAATTCTTTTGCTTTGTTTTTTCAATCGTTTACTAACCGATCAGCTGTTTTCTTGCAAAATTTTACTGGATGCTGTCTGCGTACTTTTTCAGATATTTTCAGCCGACAGAGTAAAATTGGTCTTACTCTCCCAAAAAAAGTTACTGAGTATTTGCTACTGGAAAAGTACGCAGACAGACCTAACATTACTTCGTATTCGGTGGTGTACGGCGAACTTTTTTTTTTTCTTGCCTATATGGCGAGACGCTCTAGTGTACAGGCTTCTGAAGTGTCAAATTTGGTTAAGCAGAAAACAGTAAAAACTTGTGACACACATGTTTGTGATACAGTAGAAAAAGAAAAAAAATATCTGTTCTGCATTCGATTAAGATATTAAATACCTAAAATTTAAAAACGTTTTATATTAAATGATTCAGAACCAGTTTAATTTGTAATTGTAAATGCATTAATAGTACTATACAAAGGCTCTTACAGCAGCCAGATATTCCTTGTTGCGTTTGGAGGAGGGGCCACCACACACCAAAAACTGGCGCGCTCTCGAAACTGAATGACAATTTTATGCCGAAATATCGCAAAATCGTTGCGTTTGCTACTCAACTTAAGGCCGGTAAGGGCTTGACTATTTGTATATCAGTCATACAGGGAGATCATACCAAAATCGGCAATAGTACTATAGAGGCCAAACAGTCGTTGCGCAAGTACATAGATGATGAGAGAGTAAAAGGTTTTTGTGATGTTATGGTGGCCGTGCAGAGTCTAGGAAGAGGGATCGTGTACGTGAAAGGCAATGAGAACGTACTCGTGAGTTGGAAGTTAATCCTGCTGGTCCCATTGTTCGATGTGGCCGTGCTGCAAGACGCTATATGTTTATAATGCCAAAAATCTTGGACAACAACGGTGCCAGCAAATCAATGTTATCTTTAAATAGTTAATAATGATAGCGATTGGAGTTTATAATTCTTTATTCTATACTCTAATACTTACATATATTTATATGAATACTTCCAGCAATAAATTGATCACACAAAATTGTATTTTAAAGAAAATTTTATAATTTTTCAATACAATATACATAAACTAAACAGCAAATTTGTAACAAATTACTGAAATTATTAAATATTTTAGAAGTTATTAACATACATACAAGTTAATTACATACATATACTGTTTTATATTACAATTTATTATTTGTTTTGGAATTTGTATTTTGTATAGTCGTATGTGTTATGTGATAATTACATCGAAATGGTCAGCGCAGATCAGTGCTGCTGCGGTAAATCTCGCTCCATATGCCACTGCTTTCAACATTTTTAGGAACATGAAATAAAATTCCCTCTCCCTTGCTGAACTTCTCCCCGCACACAAAGCACATCCGCATATTGTTTTTTTTTCCACTTTTTTGATAAAATTGGTAAAATTTCATAAAAACTTTTTTGTTGCACAAAAAATTTTAGTTTTAATATATAAAAAAAAAACAAAGTAAGCAGAAGAAGATTTTGACAGACCAGAGAAAAATCACCTGATCGAAATTGTCTGAAATAAGGTCACCTGATTGAATTCGCCTTGGATGGAGCAGAAAGCTCACTTCCATAGCACTGTCACCTTATATATTGATCATAATGCATCACAACATAGCGTCTATACCTGATATTAATTCTGATATAATATGAAAGAGAACATCGGTAGAATAAAGAGAAAAGAAATATTTGTACAAATATTAATATATATGTAGTGGAAAACGTACTAATGTAAATATCATAATATTTAATAATTATCACGCAACCGTGCAGTATACATCTTCGTTTTCTTAAATAATACAGCCTGTTTTATATTATTTATATTTAGTTTTTTATTATTAATTAATTTTTGTTTATTGCGATTATTTAAAAATTAATTTGGCCTCTATTTTAATACATAAAATTCTTTTCTTGTGTCTAAATGTGTGTATGTGTACGTTTTCTGACAGTTCATATCATGATATTGTTTTCAAAATATTATGAAAACAATTTAATATTTGAATAATATTAATATAATACTAATATTGCAATCCAAACGTAATATGATTCTCTCTGCTATGAAATTTGACGTATGCTGATAGAAATATATATGATATTATATCAGGCATAGACGCTATGTAACTACCTTGATACTAACTAGTTGCAAATTTCGCCACTAGTTAAGGTGTTAAAAATTCGATTTTGTCACAGCCGCCACGTTGCCGGCTTTGATTACTGCTTTACGCAGGTGTTAATTGAAGTTAGCGGCTTTGATATCTGTTTGGAACCGTACTGTGCACCCTGTGAACCATTCAGTTATTGTTGTAACAGGAGCTTATGTTTACTTTTTCGAAGAATTTGTGTGATTACGATATTTTAAGTTAAAGGAACGAAGTAATAAAAAATTTAACTTATATAATCATAATTTTCTTATTTGCAAATAGTTTTGTGCTCGGGCTATGTTATTTTAAATATGTTAATTGAAGTTAATTAATATGTGGTGACACTTGCATGTTTCTAGTTAATTCGTGGGAACGCATGTATTGGTAAAGTGTTGTAAAGAAACAGGTTGTTAGTAAAAGTTAACGAAAGTGCAAATCGTTTACATAAATAAATTTATTGAAGAAATGTTATTTCTCTGCAGGAAATGTCAGATGTGAAATACCAGTACTACTCAAATAGCGTATTTGGATATTGGGACCAGATATGTATTGTTGACTAAGAAACTTTTAAGTACATAGACATTAAAAACAATTTCTTTTCTTAAAAAAGAAACATTTAGTTACGTGTTATGAAAACTTATACTGATTGATATACTTAAGAATATATATTATACAGGATTCATTGCTCATATTTGGAAGAAGGCTTAAATTTACATCTCGTATCATGCTCCGATTTTTATGAAACTTGTGTCATGGGTAGTACTCTTAAATCTAAGAATTATGGTAAAAAAATTTTGGCTTAAATTTACATCCCGTATCTTGCTCCGATTTTTATGAAACTTTTGTCATGGGTAGTACTCTTAAATCTAAGAATTATGGTAAAAAAAATTTTGGAGCGGACGGACTTAGTTTGGGAGTTATAGGCCTCTAAAGTTCAAACATATATGTGCCTATAACTTCCTTCATATTATCG
The DNA here is from genome assembly GCA_951800035.1 of Linnaemya tessellans. Taxonomy (NCBI): domain Eukaryota; kingdom Metazoa; phylum Arthropoda; class Insecta; order Diptera; family Tachinidae; genus Linnaemya; species Linnaemya tessellans. Next base: position 18,156,601 of record OX637537.1, read on the forward strand.
CTACATAGTTGACATGGATATCGTTGGTCTTGCAAATACCTTTTAAACGGTATATAACAAACTAAGGTTGTACTAATTTAAAAGGCTAGCGGTTAAAAATTAATTTTTTTGTATTGTCTTTTTTTACAAAAGTACCGTTAAATCGAAAAGGGGTCTATATAACGGTTTTTTATTATATAGTAAAATGAGTAGTAGACATTCACACCTTTCATTTGACACCTATGTATATCATCAGTATTTGATAAGGAATGAAGGCACTACAGAGGAATTAAGACTTAAAATAAGGCCAGATATAATATTACTGAACGTTAAAACATTTAATACAGATGTAAAAACAAGCTAATTATTAGGAGGGTACGCATACAAATGTATAATAGATGGTTTTTAAATTTCTTTGCTACTTGCAATATAGGAGTATGCACATATGTAAGTATGTTTGTATATTAGTTTTTGCAATATGAAAATCTTTACTCACTGTTCGACATACATAGAGCAGAAAATTCTCAAGGCCGGCCGAAGGCCGGCAATGCAGAAAAACTTTCCTCAGCGAAGCCACAGTTCGACATACATAGAGGAGGAAATTCTTAAGAACGGTCGGAGGCTGGCAATGCAGAAAAGATTTACACAGCGAAGCCTCTGTTGGACATACATTGAGGAGAAAATTTTTAAGCCCGGCCGGAGGCCGGCAATGCAGAAAATCTTTACTCAGCGAAGCCACTGTTCGACATACATAGAGGAGAAAATCCTTAAGCCCGGCCGAAGGCCGGCAATGCAGAAAATCTTTCCTTAGCGAAGGCCGGCATTGCAGAAAATCTTTACTCTGCGAAGCCACTGTTCGACATACATAGATTAGAAAATCCTTCAGCCCGGCCAGAGGCCGGCAATGCAGAAAATCTTTACTCAGCGAAGCCACTGTTTGACATACTTAGAGGAGAAAATCTTTAAGCAAGGCCGAAAGCCGGCAATGAAGAAAATCTTTCTTCAGCGAATCCACTGTTCGACATACATAGAGGAAAAAATCCTTAAGCCCGGCCGGAGCCCGGCAATACGGAAAAATCTTGCACTAATATAAAATAGTAGAACATAAAAATTATTTTAGATAAAAATATGTATCAGGACTGGTTGTTGTAGGAAATACTATGAGGAAGAAAATTTTAGACCCCGGTGGGACATTTTTAGTTCACTATTATCACAAGAAAAATTAAAAACATATTTGTGTTACAGTTGTTGTATATTTGTGTGTACTTAATACGTGTAATTCAATGCAAAAATAACTATCTTCAAATTTTAAGTCCTCTGTAGTGTATTCATTCCTTCTTATATATATATATATATATATATATATATATATATATATATATATATGTATATATATATATATATATATATATATGTATATATGTATATATATATATATATATATATATACATATGTATGTATATATGTATATATATATATATATATATATATATATATATATGTATATATATATATTCGACAGTTATTGTTTATTGTTCAGTCAATGGACAAATAATCCTTATAGACTAAGATAACATTAAAAAATAAAAATATATACCTAATACCAGGGTTGCGAACAAACAACTATTAATAAACAAATGTATCACACATATGTACAATATATAAACTTAAAAATATATAATAATTTAATTATACAATTTACTAATCACAGTTGATTTAATAAGCTAAAAAGTAGCATTTTGAACTCTGTTTTTTCAGTGCTGACTTCGATAGAAATGTTAGAATATCGTTGAATATTATAGTTCATTTCATTCATGAAAGAGAAAGTGCGCGATAGGGTACCGTTACGTGCATAGTCCGTACGATGAAATGGGACATCGAATAATTTAGCTAATCTTAGATTTCTAGGAGGAGTATAAAATCGTATAGAATGCAGCAAGTCTGAACAATCAATAAATCCATTAATAATATCATATACCAGCATGGCAGATTCAATTTTTCTACGTGACTCTAAAGTATGCAGGCCGATAAATAAGCATCTGGATTCATATTGAACGGAGGATAAATAAGATAGCGAACGAGTAGCGTATTTAACAAAAATGCGTTGAATTCTCTCTGTGCGAGTAATAACATTAGAGTTATGTGGATTCGAAATAACAGAAGCATACTCTAATTTAGACCTAACAAAAGACGTATAAACATGTTTAAGTGTGTATGGATCAGCGAATTCGGAACAGGTTCTCTTGAGAAAACCCAGCATCTTGTAAGCTTTAGGTAATATATACTCAACATGAGCAGTAAAAGACAACGAGCTGTTAAATAAAACGCCTAAGTCAAGCTTAGTATCGGACGTATTTAATAATACACCATCAATATAAAAAGCCACAACATTGTGGACAACAGACCTATGAAAAGAAACATGCAAACATTTGCTAATGTTCAAACTCAGATCATTTAGACTGAGTTTATTAAGCTCAGTTTGCATAATTTGGGCATCATGAATCGAATCTAACTTCATGAAGAATTTTAAGTCATCAGCATACAATAGATATTTAGATTTAAGAAAACAAGCACCAACATCGTTGATGAATAGGTTAAACAATAGAGGCCCAAGTATACTACCCTGAGGTACACCTGACATCTGCACATAGGGTACAGAACTATAACCTTCAATCCTAACCGAGCAAGTTCTGTTGGACAAGTAAGATCTAGTCCAGGTTAGGAAATTAGAATGGAACCCCATTAATTCCATTTTTGATAGCAAGACTGAATGGGATAGTCTATCAAATGCTTTTGAAAAATCAGTGTAAATTACCTCAACTTGAGCGCCGTTAGCCAAGGCCTCTAAGCAATATTCATTGAATAGAGTCAAATTCGTCACAGTAGACCTTCCAGCGTAGAAGCCATGCTGATAAGGGGATAACCAACACTTAGGAAGAACAGTTTCTTATGAATAATGTGCTCAAAAATTTTAGAAACAGATGATAATTTAGAAATAGGCCTGTAGCACCTAACATCATCCCTTCTCCCATCTTTGAATATAGGAGTAACCGTAGCATACTTCCATCTATCAATAAAAGCTCCCTCCTCCAGCGACAATTTGAAAATAAACGTCAGTGCGGGTATAAAAGACGAGGCAGCCTTCTTCAGTAAGTGCGTACATAGGCCATCAATATCAGATTTAAAAGAGGTCTTAGCCTGGATGATTGCTTCAGAAACATCGTCCTCAGACAAAACAAAGAATCCAAAATCAATGTTAGTTGTGGTCCCTGAAGCAGAAATATTATGCCCAGGTGGCTTAAAGTTTGATTTAAAGAATGATGCAAACATGTTAACCGCATCATCACAAGAATTAGAGGCTATCCCATCTAGATGAACAGTCGAAGGAATATCAGAGGATTGTTTTTTAGACTTTATAAAGGACCAGAAAGACTTCGGGTTACTTTTTATCTCTTGTTCCTTAGACAAAATAAATTGTTTATAAAGAAATTTATTTAGGAATGTTATGATTTGTTTAACATAACAGTTTATAGATTCAAATAAGGAATTCAGCACATCAAAATTACATAGGTTAAAGTTAAAGTCATTAAAAACTGCGGATTGTGAATTTTTAAAAAATTTTATTCTATGACCAAAGGTTGATGATATATATTAGGCTGAGAGATCCACAGTAAAGGTGTATAAATTTGGTATTTAAGAAACTCGGATAAGAAGACTAAATCCAGAAAACGATTTAGTTGATTAGAAAAGGTATTAACTTGACGCAGATTCAGCGACAATAAACTGTCAACAAAATTAATTTCAAAGCTATGGTTAACATTGCAAGGCGTTAATAACGAGCTGTCGGAAAATTTCGACCATAAGATGTTTTTTAGATTAAAGTCACCAAGGATACAAAGGATATCATTTACTGTGAAATTCTCACCAATAGATAAAATGTTAGAAATATGAGCATCACACAAACAATGGGAGCTGTTGGGTGGAATATAAGATGCACATACCAGAACAGAACCACTCGCACTAGATACTGATACAATTAATTGGTCTGCTAAGCCATTAAGATCGTTGATAGAGCAAAGCGATGATTTAAAACAGGCTCTTACTGTCACCAGAACACCACCACCGAGCAATAGACCAGTTGAAACCGGATCCCTATCCTTACGATACACATTCCATAGATTAGGATCAAAATACTCAGCATCGGAAAAATCTCTGCTCAACCAAGTCTCCAGTAATACAAAAACATCAAAATCACATTGCGAAGAAAAATTGAACACTGTGATAGCTTTGGATCGCATTCCAGAGAGATTTTGAAAATAGATCTTTATTCCATCACATCCACTAGCTAGTGTTGCCGTGGGTGCGGCGCCTGGTCTCGAAAATTTACGAAAGGCCGAAATTTAATATCGGCTGGCCAAATTTCAGGCTTGAGAATTTTATCATAGTGGGCACACGAAATACCAATCTTAAAGTTGACACGTTTCAAGGTAGATAAATCAGCGTCATTTTTTACCAGCTTAAAACAGGCCAAGTGACACTTACTAATATTCGCCGTTTTTTCAACATAGTTTAGAATTTGGTCCGCCGTAACGGTTGGCTTGAACGATGAGATGTGGATCCATTTTTTATTGGAAATAACATCCAAATCCTTCGATGAATTGGCGCCATAAATCACAGGACCTTTAGTACTGTACTATTTATATATATATATATATATATATATATATATATATATATATATATATATATATATATATATACTGTACTATTTATATATATATATATATATATATATATATATATATATATATATATATATATATATATGTATATATAAATATATATATATATATATATATATATATATATATAAATATAACCATTGCAAATGCCAGCGTACAATTAGTAAAGTCCTGGATCACTGCAATGGGATTGACTCTAGCTGATCATAAACCGAAGCGGTTTTGATTAGTAGTCGTAAGGCTAGGGAAACTATTACCCTCAATGTTGGCACCTGTTCCATAGAATCAAAGGCATTTCTGAAATACCTGGGTGTGATGATTGACACACGGCTATCTTTTCGCGAGCACTTGCGATATATAGCATCCAAAGCATCAGGGACCTGTTTGGCGCTATCTCGGATCATGCCAAACACGAGAGGGCCAAAGTATCTTCAGAGGAAACTGTTCGCTGGAGTAGTAAGGAGCATTATCCTATATGCACAGCCGGTATGGTCAGACTCACTTAGATATTCCACTTATGTGGGGCTGGTATCCCCAGGCAGGCTAGCTGCTTAAAGAGTGTGTAGTGCATTTCGGACAGTGTCGGACGAGGCGGCTTTTCTCATTGCGGGTATGATCCCTATCGATTTAGAAATCATGAATAGGGATAACTCTGACTTATGTATGCAAAAATGGCAAGAACGGTTGTCAACCACTGAAAAGGGAAGATGGACTTATACGTTAAACCCGACATCAGATTATGGCTGACTAGGAAACATGGTGATCTGAACTATTACCTAACACAGTTCTTGTCTGGACATGGTTGCTTTAGGTCATATCTATTTCGTTTTAAGCACGACGACTCTCCGTTCTGTCCACATTGTGGTGGGAATGTGGTTGAGGATGCTGAGCATGTCGTCTTTGTCTGCTCACGATTCAGCAACTGAAGGTCGTATTTAGAGGAAGGTTTGGGGCGTACGATCAGCCCGGAGAATATTATTCCGACCATGCTGGAATCCTTATTGAATTGGACCAGCGTGTGTAGTTTTGTACAGCTTGTTCTAATAGAACTTCGCAGATTAGCACAGATTCGTAGGAGAGTTAGTACGTCTTTTAGGATTCGTTAGCAACTGACGATTAAATATGCGCATCAGTTCCGAACCTCCTTACCTAGGAACTAAGGAGGACGTAGGAATAATACTGATAATACTACCCACCCTGATGAAATGCCAAAGCTGTCCCAGGGTGGTGCTAGTGAAGTTGTCGTGGGGCCACTATTGATAGTTGCTATCATTACGTCCATAAAACAAAAAAAAAAAAAAAAATATATATATATATATATATATATATATATATATATATATATATATATATATATCTATATATATATATATATATATATATATATATATATGTATATATATATATATATATATATATACATATCTATATATATATATATATATATATATATATATATATATGTATATAGGTGTCAAATGAAAGGTGTGAATGTCTTCTATTAATTTTAGCATAAAATAAAATACCGTTATATAGACCCGTTTTCGATTTAGCGGTACTTTTGTAAAAAAATCAATATAAAAAATTGGATTTTTAACCCCTAGACTTTCCAAATCACTACAATCTGTCTTTATAAGACCTTTCCAAAGATATCCATGTCAATAATGTAGCGTTAATTTGGAGGATGTTATAGGCATATATATGTTTTGACTTTAGAGGCCTATAATTCCCAAACTAAGAGCGTCCGCTCCAAAATTTTTTTACCATAATTCTTAGATTTAAGAGTATTAACCATGAATAAAGTTTCATGCAAATCGGAGCATGATACGGGATGTACATATATTTGTTCCTTGGAAGAAACGCGACTTAAAAAAAGCCGTGTTGAATAAAGTTTTGCTAGCTGACAAATTGATATCACATCGGTGTATACATAAGTAAAATAAAATAAAACTAAAATTAGCATATATATTTACTTTCCATAATGCGTTCTACCTGTATTATGTAGTGTGTCCCTCTTGTTGACATTAACATTATAAATATGGTTAAGATATTCCTTTCTCTACAGTAGAAATCAAGTTCCATTCAGGGTACTTTCGTGCTGTGCTTCTGGGATTGTATATATGTATGCGATTTGGGATAGCAAATATGTATATATATATATATATATATATATATATATATATATATATATATATATATATTTATATATATATATATATATATATATATATATATATATAAATAAATATATATGTATATGTATATATGGAAGAGGAAGAGTGATCGGACGCTTATTTGATGATAAATATTAAATTAATTATAAAAAATATCAAGAGTGTTTTTTAATATACAAAAACTATTGCAAATTAAAAAGGATTATTTCCTCAACAGGCAGTTAATAAAAAATAGTCGAATAACACTGTTTGAAATAAAATATAAATAAACAAAAGTTTGGTAACTTCATATATATATAAAAGTGAAGCCGCCATAATGGCTGAATGCAGCATTTGCAAATCTGCAATACGTGGTGAAACTGGAATTTGCTGCGAAGGAGTGTGTAAAAAGGTGTATCACAGCACCAGCAAGTGTGCCGGAATAGACAATTATTCAGCTGGAGTTTTGGCTACAAATAATTTTGTGCGTTTTGTTTGTGATGATTGTATGCAGCTAATATATAATGTTGAAATGGCGGTAAAAGAAATTCAAGATGATGTGAAGATAAATAAGCAATACATAATAGAATGCAAAAATGATCTTAATATATTTCTTAAACAAAACAAAAGAGAAATTAAACAATTATTAAAAGCAGTTGAAAGCCGTTATGAAGAAAGAATAAAAAAATAGATAAAATACAAAATGCATGTGAAAATAATGTGCAAGAGATGCAAAAGATGTGTGGCCAACTAAAAGAAGTAGAAAATAAGAACAAGGAAATGTGTAACCAAATAGAAGAAAACAATAGCAAAATGTGCAATGACATAAAGAAAGTAATTAATGAAACAGGTGTTAAGCAAACAAAAATTTGTTATTCGGATGCTGTAAAAAAAACAACAATGTTGCAAGATCTGGGTAAACAAAGGCCTGTGATAGTAAAGCCAAAAGAAAAACAAGTTGGTGAAGAAACAAGAGAGGATCTGAATAAAAAAGTGGATCCAGCTAATTTAAAGATAACAAACATTGAAAGTAGAAAAAATGGTACTGTGGTAATACAAACCGATAATGATGTGGAACGAGAAAAGATCAAGAATGCTATTCAAAATGAAATGAGTGAAGAATATATAGTGAAGGTGGCAGAACCCAAGGATATGAAGATAAGCATAACTGACATATCATTTAAGTATTCTGAAGAAGTGTTAATTGAGAAATTGAGAAAACAGAATAATTTTTTGCGTGGCACCGAGATTAAGATAATAAAAACATTTCAATATAGAAGGAATAATAGAATAATGCATACAATAAAACTTGCAACAGACGGAGAAACGTATACAAAATTGATCGAGGCTCAGAAAGTAAATATAAAGTGGGAGAGATGTAGAGTTTTTGATGGAACGGAGGTGATCCGATGTTATAGGTGCAAAGGTTATAATCATCTGGCGAAATATTGTAAAAACGAGGAAGTATGTATAAATTGCCTTGTAAACCACCAAAGTAAGGAATGTAAGAATGAAGTAGTATCAAAGTGTATAAACTGTAGGCGTATGAATGAAAAGTTGAATATGGGTCTAGATGAGAATCATTTAACTAATGATAAGCAGTGTCCAGTGTATGAAAACAAATTAAATAATAGAAGAAGGAAAATAGGGTTAACAGAATAACAACCAAAGAAAATTAAAGTGCTTTATACAAATATACAGGGACTTATTAATAACTTTAATCAGCTGGAGATACTGGCGGAAACGGAAAAACCAGAGTTTATTATTTTATCAGAGACACATTTAACTGAGGATGTTGGTGAGCAGGAAGTAGCATTGAAAAATTATAATAAAGTTGCGTGTTTATCTAACTCTAGTCGAACATTAGGTGTAGTCATTTACTATAAAAATGAGTGTAGAATAAACAAACAATTTGAGAAATTTGAGGACTCTAAATATTGGATTTTAGGCTGTACAGCTAAATATAAAGGTACTAACATGACAATTGTAGCGGTATATAAGTCACCTAGTAGTAGTATGTCTGACTTCTGTGATATATTTGGAGAAGTAGTTCAGGAAGTTTGTGAACTGAACT
>OX637537.1:18170549-18260549 GCA_951800035.1 Linnaemya tessellans
CAGTGATGAGGCGCATTTTTGGTTCAATGGATATGTCAACAAGCAAAATTGCCGTATTTGAAGCAAAGATAATCCACACGCCGTTCAAGAATGACCAATGCATCCCGATAAATGTACTGTTTGGTGCGGTCTATGGGCTGGTGGAATCATCCTTATTTCTTTAAAAATGAGGAAGGACGACGCGTTACCGTGAATGGAAATCGATACAGAATCATGATCAATGAATTTTTGGTGCCAAAACTTCAAGATATGGATGTAAACGAAATGTGGTTTCAACAGGGTGGTGACACTTGTCATACTGCGGGCGAAACAATGGACTTATTGAAAGAACATTTCAACGACAACATTATTTCGAGAAATGGACCGGTAAATGGCCTCCGCGTTCGTGTGATTTGACGCCACTCGATTATTTTTTGTGGGGATACCTGAAATCCTGAAATCATTGGTTTACGTGGATAAACCAGCAACGATTGACGCTTTGAAAACCAGTATTCAACGTGTCATTGCTGAAATACGCCTTTAAATGCTTGAAAAGGTGGTCGAAAATTGGACCTCCAGAATGGCCTTTGTGCAAAATAGTCGTGGTGGCCATATGCCCGAAATTATATTTAAATGTTAAATGACTCGAAATTATCTACCAAATAAAAAAATTTTTTTGGCCATTCCATAATTTGGCATGTGTTTTATTTAAATTTCAAATCAGCAAGCTCTTATAAAAACACCCTTTATATATATATATATATATATATGTATATATATATATATATACAGTGTCGGACAAAACTAAAGCTTGTAATCCTCCTTACTAATAAATCGTTAAATTGCCAAATAAAATTGTTTTAAATTGTATTTATTTTGATTAAATTTTGAATACTATTATGTAATTTAATTAAAAGAAACAAAATAATATAAATTCTTTATTTAAAATGATCAACATCTGATAAAAGAGATTTAAAGCCATTATTTGAGGGCGGCAAAACTAAAGCACGTAGTCAATTAAAGTTAAAAAAACTTAATATTTTGCGGCGTATCCATTATTTTTTAAAACAGCTGCACATCTTCGTTGCATGAAGTCTACTAAGCTAGCTAATACTTCAGAAGAAATTGAATTCCAAGCAGTTTCCACATTCCTGAAAAGCTCATCTAAATTTTTGCAGTTATCGCTGACTATTTTTCGATCTACAATTTCCCATAGATTTACTATGGGATTTAGATCTGGCGATTGTGCTGGCCATCTCAAAACGTTAATCTTGTTGTTAACGAACCACTCTTTCACACATTTAGATGTGTGTTTAGGGTCGTTATCTTGTTGGTATTTCCACTTAATCGGCATTTCCTCCTCTGCATGTGGCAGCATTACATTTTGAAAGATGTCTCTATAAACAAAACGATCCATTATTCCACTTATTTTATGAATTGGACCAATACCATTGCCTGAAAAACATCCCCAGACCAAAACGCTACCCCCACCATGTTGTACTGTGCCTTTGGTGTAACGTGGATTAAGACGTTGGTCTTTCGGCCTCCTAACTAATCTTAATCCATCGGAACCTTTAAAATTAAATTTTGATTTATCGGAGAAAAGTACAGAGTTCCATTGTGCAATGTTCTCTCTTGCGAATTCAATCCTGGCCAATCTATTTTTTCGTGATATAAAGGGTTTTTTGCACTTTTGTTAACCTTTATTGCCCGCCTTTGGATTGTTCTGGGAGTAACGTTTAATGCGAATTGTGTGGCAATGGTTGTTGACGACATGAATGGATCTTTTTTTAACAAACGTATTATTGCCTGGTCATCCCGCTTGCTGGTTTTTCGTGGGCTTCCACCTTTATGTTCTGTATCTAGAGTACCATAAACACGAAAACGGCTTATAATTCTTGATATAACGCTGTGATGAATATCAAATTTTTGTGCAATTGTAGTCACGGATTGACCGTTATTAAAAGCAGCTATTATTTTTTTTAAATGCACTGAATATTTATTTCGTTCCGTTTTGTAAAGTAACTTATGAAATATGTTCACTACAAGTTTGACGGTATAAAACCAACTAAAAAATAAATGTAAATTTTCTCTATACGCGCTTACTTTGATCTTAAAAAATAAATAACGGCATTTTTTGTAAGTAAGTTTTATTATCAAAAGTAATAAGAAAAATGCAAGGTTACGTGCATTAGTTTAGTCGCTGCATTCTTGGACGTTCTTGCACAAAAAGTAAATATTTGTTTTGAACTGCAATCTACAAATTTGCTTTCTTTGTTTACAACATGTAAAGAGTAAACCTTTCTAAATGAAATAAATGTTTTTATAAAATATGCCTTTATTTGAATGTTATTAAGAAGTTTATCAATAAGGATGAGTTCGTGCTTTAGTTTTGTCCGATACTGTATATATATATATATATATATATATATATATATATATACATATATATAAATATATACATATGTATATATATATATATATATATATATATATATATATATATATATATATATATATATATATATATATATATATATACGAGTATATATATTATTTTATTTTTAAATCGTTTATTCGACATATTGTTTCAATTAAATTAGTGCTTTTTGTTTGTTATGTGGTCAAGTATGTCATTGGTTCTTACACCAAATCATCAGTAGATTTTAACCTAAAATGTACATGTATATATATACACAGGTGGTCAAAACTAAAGCAACTAATATAGTATTTGTGTGGAGTGGTTTATAAAATATTCCAAGCGTAAGAAATTATGCACTTGTTTTCTGTTTTAAGCATTGCTATTTATTAACTATGAAATAAAATTTTTGTTTCCTCAAATTTAATTCATAAACATGATTTAAATATATAGAATAAAATTTTTACTGAATTTAAATTGGTCAAAACAGAAGCAACTCCTTAAAATTTTTTTTTAAATTAATTTTTAGTCTAATAATCAATGGCATACCCATTATTTTTTTTTTATAACAGCAGCACATCTGCGAGGCATAGAATCTATTAGGCGCTCTATTGGAACAAATATACATCCCGTACCATGCTCCGATTTTTATGGAACTTGTTCATCGGTAATACTCTGAAATTTAAGAATTATGGTGGAAAAATTTTGGAACGGACCCTCCTAGTATGGGAGTTATAGGCCTCTAAAGCTAGAACATATATATGCCTGTAACATCCATATTAACGCTACATGGTTAATATGGATATCGTTGGAAAGGTCTTGTAAACGGTATATAACAGCCTAAGATTGTACTGATTTGGAAAGCTAGGGGTTAAGAATTTTTTTATATATATTTGTTTCTACAAAAGTACCCTTAAATCGAAAGGGAGTCTATATAACGGTATTTTATTTTATACTAAAATTGTTTAAGCTGAATTTTACATTTGATATCTTTGTTTATATTATTAACTTATTAGTTTACCGTCTATGTATTTATTGGAATTCTCTGTTGGGATCTAAATATTATTCCTTTCTTATCAACATTGTTTGTCTGGAATATTTTCTTGGATTCCAACGAGTAAACCGCTAACAGGTAGGTTAAACATTGTCTTCGCCATCTTCAATTTTTACTAGTTACAGCACTTGCTTTGTGAACTTTTTCGGAACCACATATCGCTATTCAAGGTAACAAAGAGTTGAAACAATAAAGGAACTCATATCCCAAATTTTAATTAAAATACTGTGTTTTCATTTTATTTCATAAATTTTATACCACACACACAAACATTTGGTCCTCTGAGCCGGATTTCTTGGAAATTTTTGTAAGAAATTAACTCATCGTATTTTCTTTTTCTCACATACATCAAGGAATTTCATCGTTGAGAATTCATTAAAACCACCAAAATATTCTTCGTTTATTTGGAAAATATCGAACATTTAAATTAAAGGTGCGTAAAATAAGTTCTTATTTTAGTTGTGTTAAAGTGAAAAAAGTAAAAGTGTGTAAGGTAATAAAAGAAATAAAATGCACACATACATATTATACACTTATATATACATAAATTGTTTTTGTGATTGATCGCGTTTCATCCCTCATTAGTAGAAATAATTAACCATTATATTTGACGTTTGTTTTAATTAATTTTCGGTCGGAACGAAAAAAATCTTCTGTGATTTATTTACGTGGACGCACGGAATTGCAAATAAAAATAATTTTTTTTATAAAATATTTATAAAATATTGCTGTTGGCTGAAGTAGTAGAACACGAGACTATGAAGCGGAGGGTCGTGAGTTCGAGCCCGCGCTGAGTCATGAAATATTGTGTTGAATTCTTCTGATCAGCATTAGTGCATGATTGTGTTAGTTGTTGCCAGCCTGTTTCAATGATGAAGGCATAGTCACTGGTCACTGAACTTAATTGGCAGCGACTGACACTATTATGTACTAAAAGCAGAGTGACAGCACCCACCTTCGTCGGCCCTGTAGCAAAAATTAGCCGGCGAAGTAAAAGGTTGAAATAGCTACAAAAAAACTGTCTATCTTCTCATCTTTCCTCATCTGTCCCCTTAATACTATCCCCTCTTTTCAGTTCCGGCGCAATGCATTGCATATGTAGGGGTCATCCCCTGAGTGCTGGTCCTACTCTTAAAAAAAAAAAAAAAAAAAAAAAAATTACTGAGTGTTGAATTATTACAATTAAATTAAATAATATTTATTATAATTTATATATTATTATAATTGAGTGCAACAACAAGTGTGAGTTTCTTTTTGCTTTAATTTATAATTACAAAGTTGTTTATTTGTTCATCTTTCTTTTACTTTATTTGGTATACACCCTACCGTTGGTCACTTTGACGATTATATCGTGTGTGCATTAATTTTCTCCCATGAATTTGCGATTAATTTATATATTCAAAAATAAATCATGGCGAATAAATATTTAAATAAATTTACGCGCGTATCGGATTCCCTCATTAAATTCGCAGCAAATTTTAATGATTGTCATGAGGATTTCCATACGGTTTTTACTCTACAAATTCAACGCGACTAATTAAAGAATTTATGGGAAAAAGTTAGGATGCATATGAAGGGTGGGTCGAGTATGTTGACGATAATGCAAAAGTGAACTCTGAAGATGTAAATGTGGCTGCTTCTAAATATCAGAGTACTTATATGGCTTACCTTAATTGTTTAGCCTTTATTAATGAAAAGTCTCAATATTTAGAGGTTAACACGCCAAAAGTAAATGAATTTTCTGTTAAAAATTCACACTTCGGCAACTCAGAACATAATTTAACACTATCTCCTTGTGATGTAAAAACATTTGAAGGAGATTATATATCATGGCCTGCATTTAGAGATTTATTTAGAGCCATATATATAAATAGTTCGCTTCTTAGTAATATAGAACGTCTTTGCTATTTAAACGTAAAACCGCCGGTGAAGCGAAACCTTAAGGAAGCATATGAAAATCCTCGTATGTTGGTTAATAACCAATTGAAATTATTATTCAACCTTCCCTCCGTTGATAAGGAATATAGTGCCGGTTTAAAAACGTTGCAGCGCGGTATTAATAATTGTCTCACATCGCTTTCTATTTACAAAGTTTCAACAGACAATTGGGATCCTATTTTAATTTTCCTTTCGATTCAACGTTTACCCACTTCTACCGTTAAGTTATGGGAACAAAGTGTTCGTAATAAATCGGTTTTGTCCTCGTGGAAAAGTTTCGATGAATTTCTGATGGAAAGGATTCAGACTTTAGAGTGCGTTCATGATCTTAAAGGTTCGCAGCAATCTGTAAAAAATTCGGATCATAGGGTCAGGGCTCATGTTGTAAATTCTACTTCTGCTTCTACGTCTTGTGTTTTATGTCTGAATTCAGGACACCTCTTGAGAGGATGTAAGCGGTTCAAAAATTCTTCAATTTCGGAACGATTTTCAACGGTGAAAAAATTTCATTGTTGTGTGAATTGTTTACCACGTGAACATGAAGTAAAGAGTTGCAAGAGTGCTTTTGATTGCAGTATTTGCAATAAGAGGCATCATATTTTACTACATCGAGATAATGCTACCTCGGAAGTTGCGCCTAGGGATAATCTTGCTACCACGTCTGGCAATTTGGCCCAGAATGCTCAAGTAGATTACTCCCTGCCTTCTACATCGAATGGCATATCTTCGAGCAGTAATCCTACTCGACAGGTATTTCATGTCTCTCAGAACCGAAAAGTGCTTCTGGGAACAGCTATGGTGAATATTGTTCACAATGGTATGACTTACCCAGCTCGAGCCTTGATTGACCCAGTTTCAGAGTCATCTTTCATCTCTGAGCATTTACAGAATCGCTTGAAACTATTTGCACTTTCTACGAATGTCAGAGTTTCAGGAGTTAATCAAACTCTTTCTGCCACTACTAGAAAAGTTTGTAGTTTGAAAATTGGTTCTCCCTTAGATTCATCTATCCTATTGGAAACCATGGCCCTGGTACTACCTAATATATCAGGCCATCTGCCTTCGTTCATTGGAGGCTCTAGTTATCGTAATAGTTTTTCGAATTTACAGCTAGCAGACCCTCGTTTTTACCAAACTCGGCCTGTTGATGTACTTTTAGGCGCTGATTTGTATCCACAGATTATTTTGAGCGAAATTAATCGTGATATTTTCGGATCTTTGGTGGCGCAACGGACCGTATTCGGATGGATTGTTACAGGAATCACGCGTTCAGGCTTATTCGACCACAATAAAGGCTTCTCTGGAAGACAATTTAAATAGAAATCTTCTTCGCTTCTGGGAACTTGAAGAAATTCCTAAAAGGAAAATTGTTTCACCGAAGGATAAATTTTGTGAGGATAATTATAGGAAAACGACGCGGCGTGACTCCGACGGTCGTTATGTAGTGACGCTACCTTTTAAGCCGGAATATCCTCATGTTATCAGTTTAGGCTTTTCGAAACAGAATGTCATGGCACAATTCTTGAGAAATGAGTCCTCTTTGCTGCGTAAACCTAATGTCAAGGAATTATATGATGATGTGGTTGAAGAATATTTAACTTTAGGTCATATGAAGCCTGTATCGGATAATTTTGGTAAACATTCTCTTTCGTGTTACCCTCTCCTCATCACCCAGTGATTAGGCCTGATAGGAACACCACAAAATTGCGTGTGGTGTTTAATGCATCGAACAGAACCTCTAATGGAAATAGTCTAAATGATTGCATCTATGTGGGATCCACTTTACAATCAGATTTAGTTCTGTTGATTTTGCGTTGGAGGCTGTTTCGATATGTATTTAACTGCGATATTACTCAGATGTATAGAAAAATTCGTCTCGATTCCGCTCATACGCCATTTCAGCGTATTCTTTTTCGATCTTCTCCCGTGGAAGAGGTAATGACGTATGAGTTACAGACAGTGACGTTTGGTGTCAATTGCGCTCCTTACTTAGCCATTGTTACAGTTGGCAGGGGTTTCGGAGGCTGAGTACCCCCTTGTTGCTGATATTTTACGCAAGGAACGTACGTTGACGACGTATTAACAGGGGCTCACGATAATTCTTCTGCTTTGAGGGCCCGGGATGAATTGAAAACTGTTTTGTCTTCAGCTAGATTTGAATTAAGGAAATGGACATCGAATGAGATCAAAATTGTTGATGATTTACCGCCAGATTACTTGGTGGATTCAAAGCTTTTGACCTTTGTGGAGTCTAGTAGTTCGAAGACACTGGGTATTCAGTGGAATGCTCGGTTGGATTCATTTTATTTCAAAGTGGGTCCATTATTGAAAGGTCTAGGTATACAAAAAGAGAGGTTTTGTCTACGATTGCAAAGTTATTTGATCCTGTAGGTTGGTTAGCTCCGGTAACTGTTGTTGCAAAAATGATTATGCAGAAGATTTGGCTCGACAATATTAATTGGGATGATTTCTTGCTCTCGTCAACGGAGAGGGAATGGAGAAAATTCGTTGAGTTTTATAGGGATGTGAAGAGTATTCAGATACCGAGATGGGTACATTATTCTCCGGATACTGCAGCGGAAATTCATGTTTGTTCCGACGCCTCAGAAAAAGCATACGCGGGGGCAATTTATATTCGCATTGAAGCATTTGGCCAAATTTAGACACATTTACTGTCTTGTAAATCGAAAGTCGCTCCTATTAAATCTATTTCTTTGCCTCGGCTGGAACTTTGTGGATCAGTTTTGGCTTCTGAGCTTTTAAAAACAGTGAGTAGCGAAATTGGTGTTCCAATCAGACAGGTATATTGTTGGATCGATTCTACTATTATGCCTTGTTGGTTGAGGAAAACGCTAAGTAGTTGGACAACGTTTGTTGCTAATAGAGTGTGCAGAATTCAGGAGAATGTCGGTATGATGTTAGGTCGGAAGATAATCCAGCGGATTTAGCTAGTAGAGGAGTTCCACCATCGGATCTGGCGAAAAATGATCTCTGGTGGCATGGACCAACGTGGCTGCGTAATTCTAAGTTTAATTGGACCATAAAGGATCTTTCCTTTGCCTATGTGCACAGATGTCGAGGCCAGAGCTGTTAAGACGCATTCCGTATTCTTTTCAAATTTCAAAGATGTGTTGAAAAGATTTTCTAAGCTTGATCGTGCTCTCAGAGCGATATCATATTTGTTTCGTTTTTATTATCGGACACATTCTGCACATAGGGGCAAGTATACTTTTGAGTCGACAACAATTTCAGGTGATGAAATATCAAAGGTAAAATTGAGTATCGGTGTCTTTTGTTGAGAAAATCGATTTCCACAAAAAGTTCGTTACAGTCCCTTAATCCCTTTTTAGACAGTAATGGAGTAATGAGGTTAAATGGTCCCTCTTTATCCTACACTGAAAAACATTCAATTATTCTACCATATTCGAGTCGGTTTACGATTTTGGTGTCAGAGTTTGTACATCGGATTTCGATTCATGGCGGGAATCAGCTGATGCTGTGGATAATACGCATTGAATATTGGGTCCCACGGCTCAAAGTGTTAGTTCGCACTACAGTGATGCGGTTTCTTGCACTACAGTGAACCGCTGCAAACGTTGCATTTTGGATAGGAAACACACGTGCAATCAGATCATGGCGGCACTCCCTCCAGAGCGAACTACTTTAGATCGTCCTTTTACCACTACTGGCGTAGATTTCGCAGGTCACTTTGACCTGAGAAGTTTTACAGGTCGATCTTGTCGAATAACAAAAGCCTATGTCTGTATATTTGTATGTTTCTCCACTAAACTAGAGGCTACGACAGATTTGTCATCGGATGCCTTCTTAGCTGCTTTTGATCGTTTTATTGCTAGACGAAGTTGCCCACGAAGAGTATTTTCTGACAATGGCACAAATTTCGTAGGTGCTTCTCGAGAGATTGAAAAAGATTTTCGCACTTTTTTTAAGGAAAGTCAGGCTCGTATGTGTTCAACATTTGGAGTTCAGGGTCTTTCGTGGCGGTTTATCCCAGCTGGTGCGCCCCATATGGGGGGGGGGGGGCTCTGGGAGGAGGCTGTAAAAAGTTTTAAACATCATTTTCGCAAGGAGGCTCAACCTGTTAAGTATACATTTGACGAGCTTTCGACTGTACTTGCGAGTGCCTAAATTCGCGCGTTCCATATCAGATAATCCCAATGAGCCAGTGGCTCTTACTCCGGGTCATTTTTCGATAGGCGGGCCAATATTCGCGCCCCACGAACCTTCAATATATGAGTAAGCAATAGGTTTGATAAATAGATACCGAAAAGTTAAGGCGGTTACGCATGATTTCTATCGCCGATGGAAAGAAGAATATTTACGGAATTTACATAAACGTTATAAATGGAAATTTCCTGAACGGGATATAGCTGCAAATGATTTAGTTGCTATTCGTCATGACCAACTTTCGCCTACTGCCTGGAAGCTAGGTCTGGTCGTGAAAACGTATCCAGGTACTGATGACCACGTTCGCGTCGCCGACGTTCGAACGCAAAATGGGCCTGTAATACGACTAATCACAAAACTGGTCATTTTGACCACCTAATTTTATCGCATTTACTAAACTTCATTCGTTCCTAGTAATATGGACGCTTTACCAATTTTTTCGGAAGCTGTATTTCTGGAGGAATACGAAGAGGCGATGGAAGTATCGAGCCCTTCATTGGAGGCACCGCTGTCTGAAGGGGCTTCTGCGGCCCCTTCAACAAAGACTATCGAAGTCGCCGTCGACCGCCAGCCTATTGACAACTCAGACTTGTCGACGTTGCCGAACGTCGTAGAAAAGGTTGAGGCCAAGCAATGCAAACTTTGCAAGAAACCGCATCCCTTACGAGGGTGCCTTCGGCTCAAACGCTTGGCCCATGACAAAAAATTGCGGCATATCCTTACCTTTGGTTACTGCTCGCGCTGTTTGTCAGAGCACCACACGAGGAAAGATTGTCCTAGCACTCGGAAGTGTGGTAAATGTCAGGGTAAATGTCAGTTCCTGCATCTTCACGGCCGCTCCCAAGCACGTCGGCTGGGCCTATGCTGCCTCTTCGTCACGTGATAGCGTTCTCACCAACATTTCAGGTGAAATTGCGCATGGGGAATAAACAGATTCAATTGCGGGGAGTCATTGACCTTTGCTGCAGCCACAGCTATATTTACCAACATTTGATGCAGCGGCTAATGATTCCTGTTGCAGATTCATATTGTCGTGTGAATATTGAGTCGATTTATGACCCATTAAAGCGGATTTCATTAACCGCTAAAGTTTCTGCGATGCGTGGTGTGAAAACGCCCGTCGAAGACGTATCGCCAACAATTGGAAATCAATTTCCTGATTTCAAGTTGGCGGATCCCACATTTTACCACTCCGGTCAGGTGGCACTGGTTTTGGGGCCAGAAGTAGTTGCCCAAGTATTCACAGGCCAAT
The DNA here is from genome assembly GCA_951800035.1 of Linnaemya tessellans. Taxonomy (NCBI): domain Eukaryota; kingdom Metazoa; phylum Arthropoda; class Insecta; order Diptera; family Tachinidae; genus Linnaemya; species Linnaemya tessellans. The sequence continues at coordinate 18,181,377 of OX637537.1, forward strand.
CAACGACGAGTCCGGGTTGTCTGATGGCTCAACACACGATATTTGGGTGGGTCATTTTAGGCCAATCTCCGTTCTAATATCGTGCCTTAACACAGTTCATGGATCTGACCAAAACCATCCCGCACGGGTTCAGTTTATGGGTCTGTGGTAAAAACCATATTCAGTTTATGGATCTGCTGAAAACCATGCCGCAAAACTCAGTTGATGGATCTGTCGTAAAAACCATTCGCCTTTTGTATTATGGAAAAAATATACCTTGTATTATATCGAAGTATTTACTTTATTATGTATACTTAAAATTCACTGTCTTGCATGTAACTATGTTCCTGCAAGGTGGCCGGCAATGTTTAAGCTGAATTTTACATTTGATATCTTTGTTTATATTATTAACTTATTAGTTTACCGTCTATGTATTTATTGGAACTCTTTGTTGGGATCCAAATAATATTCCTTTGTTATCATCATTGTTTGTCTGGAATATTTTCTTGGATTCCAATGAGTAAACCGCTAACGGGTAGGTTAAACATTGTCTTCGCCATCTTCAATTTTTACTAGTTACAGCAGTTGCTTTGTGAACTTTTTCGGAACCACATATCGCTATTCAAGGTAACAAAGAGTTGAAAAAATAAAGGAACTCATATCACAAATTTTAATTAAAATACTGAGTTTTTATTTTATTTCATAAATTTTATACCACACACGCAAACAAAAATTAATAGAAAACATTCACACTTTTTAAATTATGTATGAATTTTTTTATTAGTCGAACTTTCTTATGTAAATTGTTAATTTTTTTCAACGGGCTTAAGTTCGAATCTGCAAGACTGCAAATCATTGTTTTTTTTTTATTATTTTTATGAATAAATGAATTTGTTCAAATTCTATTTATTATTTATATTAAGATTGGAATATTAAGAATATTTTCAATAATCATCAAACCAGCAGAACGGATGAGTACTGATTTCGAGGCCGCTACGCCATTTCATCAGCGTTCTTTGTTCAATTTTTCCACTTTCGCAAGTGGTGCTAGTTAGTAAGAATATCAACTATTTAACCAATGTTTTTAACGAACATTGAATATGAGAAGTTCCCACATTCATATTTTTAAGTTATTACCTTTTTGGTTAGTACGAAATTCCCCAACCCTGACGATTAATATTCCCAATATTCCATGTATCTCTTTCGCTTTTTCCAGAGCCATCGGCTGCTGATAGCTAAAGCTTCTTTGTTATTTATGTTAAAGTAATTGAATTTAGTTGTCAATTTACAATGAACAAGTGCGTGAGCCCCCGCAATGTTTTAAATTATGTATGCATTTTTATTAGTCGAACTTTCTTATGTAAATTGTTAATTTTTTCAACGGGCTTAAGTTCGAATCTGCATGACTGCAAATGATGTTTTATTTTATTATTTTTATTAATAAATGAATTTGTTCAAATTCTATTTATTATTTATATTAAGATTGGAATATTAAGAATATTTTCAATAATAACCAAACCAGCAGAACGGATCAGTACTGATTTCGAGCCCGCTACGCCATCTCATCACCGTTCTTTGTTCAGTTGATATTCCCACTAACTAGCACCACTTGCGAAAGTGGAAAAATTGTTTACACCATGCATAACAATATTCTGAAAAAATATGGCTTTATCTCTCATTTGGGAAAAAAAATATGGCTATATCTCTCATTTCGCAAAATTTTAAATATGACCTTACCTCCCAATGATTGGGAAAAAACTATGGCTTGGCTTTATCTCCCATTCAATTGAGCAATAAAGTCATCATGGCCTTATCTCACATGGTTTTAAAGCACTCCCCCCTGAAAATCTAGTCCTGCCAGGCTCTAAGATTTTCTTGCTCTTAGTATTTCGTACCACAACGAGCACATAAATATTTTTATTTTTTTTAGTAGTAAGTAAGTAGTATTTATTGAATACTTTTAAATTTACAATAAAAAATATTAAATCATACAAAAATACAAAAATTTTAGCTCTGATTATTTATCCTAATAAAATTAACTAGTTTTCTTTTAAAACAATAAACATTTTCTTCATTTTTAATATCACTTCGCAGGGAATTGTAAAGGTTTAGTCCTTTGTAGAATAGAGATCTTTGAGTTGCATTTGTATGTGCTCTTTGTAGCCTAAAATCTATAGTATTTCTCAGGTTGTATGGTTGCACCTCTCCAACATATCTTAACTGCTCCACCAGATAACCTGGTCCATCTCCCAGTTTAAGTTTTTGTATAAAATTTATTGTGTTGAGCTCTAGTCTTTGGTGTATATTTAGCCATTTTAATGCATCCAACATAAATTGGATTGGGGTAAACCGGTTAAGTTTTAATATTGAGCGCATTGCCTTATTCTGTTGCTTTTGCAATCTGGATAATTGTGTATCTGAGCAAGATGTATACAACACTGTAGACCCGTATTCAAAGTGTGGTTTAATAATTGTATTATATATATTGACTGATGTTGTGTATGAAATTTTATTTCTTATACGTTTAAAAAATGAGATTTTTTTCACGATTTTTTTTATCGATATTCGATATGTTCTTTGAATTTTAAGTCTTATCTATAATAAACCCTAGAAATTAAACGAGTTTACTTTTTCTATTGTTATGTTGTTTATTTTAAATTGCTTGTTTGTATTAATATTAATTTCCAATGAAATGCATATAAACATTGCGTGACCACCATCAAATAAATTTCATTTAATATATTAATTTCCATTAGTTTTGCTTTATTTTCATTTAATTTTAATTTGTTCATTTTAAGCCATTTATTTATATCCTTCATATCATTTGACAAGTTCTCATAACATATATTTTCCGTTTCTGCTGCACTAAATATCAAGGTATCGTCTGCGTATAACACTATTTCACATCTATTCAACATTTTCTCCATATCCATATATTATATATGATAGGGCTCCTAAAATTGAACCCTGAGTTACCCCATAATCATTTTTATTTGCTGATGATATAATATTGTTCACTTTTGTGTTTTGTGAACAATTTTCTAAATATGATTGAAACCATTTTATTTCAGTATTTCTTATTCCGTACATGTATAGTTTGTTTATAAGTATATTTCTGTCTATTGTTTCAAAAGTTCTTTAAAGTTTAAAAATATCGCCAATATATTATTACTTCTTTCAATATATATCCATCTGTTTATAATATAGTTGACTGCTGTTTCACATGAATATTTACATATTTCTGAACCCTGACTGGTATTTTGATAAAATTTTATTATTTTCTAGATATACTTTTAACTGATTTTTAACCACTTTCCAAAATATCTTTTCAAATGTTTTTAATGTATTAATTGGGCGGAATTCTTCACATACACATGTATTTTTAACTTTTTCTATTGGTATTATTAAAGATTGTTTCCAGTTTTCAGGGAACTCTCCATTTTCAAACGATTTATTTATAATTTTGAGTAATATAGGACCAGTTACATTCCAATTATCTAAAATTATGACATATGATATTATGTTATAGTCAGGTTTTCCTTTAATGTTTTTACATACTATTTTCAATTCTAAAAGAGATATGCACGGAATTTGAATAGAGTACTTATCACGTTTATTTTATTTTCGTATTGCACTTTTTCTATTGATTGTCTTATTTCTTTTATGCTATTTACAAAATAATTGTTAAAGTTTTCAGCTATTTCTATATTTTATTTATATTCTCCTTGATTAAATATCACAGATTATATTATATTTTTGGGTTTTCTTATTACTAGTTCTTTTATTGCTTTCCACATTTTCTTCTGACCGGTTACATTTGTTATTTTATTGTTTATAAATTTATTTTTTTTATTTACAATTTTAACTTTATAGGTATTTCTTATTAATTTATAGTCGTCCCATGCTGCATTCGTATTCTCGAAAATAGCTTTTTGATATTTATTTATTTTTTCACGTTTAAGCGTTTGGAGTTCATTATTAAACCATTTGTTAATATTCATTTAATATCCTCTTTTTAGTAAATTTGTTTACTTTATTTTCATAACATTCATCAAAATAGCGAACATATTCATTTAAATTGGTTATTTCATCACAGTTTAATATTGCACTGATTTCATTACTAAAGCTTTCTCTCTCATATATAAAAGTTTCAACTTCTTTAAAATCTTTTCTGGTATTGCTTGATTTATGACCAATAACAATGTCTATTCATTCATGATTAGTTATTTTATTATTTATATTATTTTTAACCAATATTAAATCATTATTTGTTATTACGTAGTCAATTATTGTTTTTGATTCCTTTGTTATTCTAGTGAAATTGGTTATTATTTGTTTGAGACCATTATCGTTTAAAATACTTTCCAATTTGTTCTTATAAAAATCTTTGCACCAATCTATATTGAAATCTCCAGCTACTAAGATGTCATAATTTTGTTCGCATATGTCTTCCAGGAGTTTTGAAAAATGTCACGAAATTCTGCCTTTGAACTGCTCGGTGATCTATATATTAATGCTATTATAAAAGATGTTTGCTCACGTTTTGCAATGTACGCGCTTATCCATAATTTGTGATCGATTTTAAGTTCTAAAATAATTTTTGTTTTACTATTTGATATTAGTGCAAGATTTTCCGCATTGCCGGCCTCCGACCGGACTTTAGGAATTACCCTCTATGTAAAGGGTGTTTTTTATAGAGTGATACAAGTTTGAGCTGGCATCACTGCTTTATTTGACCACCCATTTAACAGCTGATGTTGCTTTTTGTTTAGTTTGCTTTGACATTTCATTATGGATCGACTTACACCAGAGTAACGCAAGCAAATTGCTGCAATTTGTAATCAAAATAATTGTTCTATTCATCAAACTCAACAAACAATTGATTTACTCAAAGAAACTTTTGATGAAAAAATAATTTCACGTAATGGCCTAATTAATTGGCCCCAAGATAGTGTGATTTAACCCTATTAGATTATTTTCTTTGGGGTTATGTTAAGTCAGTTGTCTACGTCGATAAACCACAAACAATTGAACACCTGAAAATCAACATTCCAAGAGTTATCGGCGAGATATCTTACTTATAATCTTATAAGTATATTAAATTAGAATTTTTATTGACTTAACTAATTAGTTTGGCTGGTTTAAGGGGTTATAAAGCATGTCCGCAAAATTTAAAAATTGAAGGAATGGGTCTTGCTTGCTAGCTCTACACCACATTAAGAATATAAATTTTGTAAAAGGTCTTCCTCCGGTAGTATTCCGGAATGGACATTTTTAAATGGCGCCAAAACCCCTCTATTGTGTTAGTATGATGCCCGGAGTGCTCATCTCTGAATGATACACTGTGATTCACATTGTGGTGAATGTATCCTTCTTCCGATAGAGTATCGTACGCCTAATAATAGAAAAAGATTATTTAAGACGATAAATGGAAAAAGTATACTTATACAAAAAAAAATATATTCATACCTTCCAGCAATCGGAAACGATTATGGACCCCGGTCTGATATATTTTTTTATTAGGGGTGCTAAAACGTCACGGGATTTACTTTGCACGGGAATCATGAATGATTTTCCTGTCTCCCGTTCTACCCCACCAAATATCCATTGGCCATCAACATGATGTCCTCTGTGGTATTTACTTTTGCCCAATTTGGACTCGTCGACTTCTACTACTATATTTGGTCCTCCAACCACCAAATTGGTTTGAAACAAACCAAAAGCGCATACCTCTCGACAAAAAGAAATAAAATCGACAGCGGTTTTTAAAGAAATTGATATTTCCGCCTTTATGAAGTTTAGTGGACTGTTTTTTATCCAAAAGTATACAAATATTATTATTTGGAAACCAGTTAGTCTTGATTTTTCAAAAAATGTCGCGGTTCGCAAACTTATAACTGCGCGGCTGACGTTAGCTTATTATTATTATTTTTTAATTTTCAAAACACCTATTTTCGCGTACAAAAATTTAGATTTATTTTAGAATATAATTTACTCTAAAATTATGAACAAATTAGACTCACTTCCATCCGTCTTTACAGTCACTTTTTACTAACTTTAACACATGGCCATTTCTACATTTGTAGTCGCACTCCTTGGGAACAAGACCCCATTCCATTAATTTTTGGATAATTGCTTCGGAAACAATTAAATAATTTAAATATGTCTAATACACGCATGTTAAGACTTTGAAATGCACTTTACTTGTAATATGCTCATACATACCTCTTTACATATTTAAAGTAAAGGTATTTTCTTAAATTGCTTTAATTCTTCATTTTTTTTATTAATAATAAGAGAAAACCTTGAAAATGTAAAGAAATAAAAACATGCATACATACATATATATATGTATAAGTTTATTAATATATTGCAAAAACTAATATACAAACATACTTACATATGTGCATACTCCTATATTGCAAGAACAAATATGCAAGTATCAAAAAAATTTAAAAACTAAACCTATTATACATTTGTATACTCCTAATAATTAGGTTGTTTTTACATCTGTATCAAATGTTTCAACGTTCAGTAAAATCATACCTGGTCTTATTTTAAGTTTTAATTCCGCTGTAGTGTCTTCATTCCTTATCAGATATTTATGATATAGTTGTCAAATGAAAGGTGTGAATACTATATAGACTCATTTTCGATTTAACGGTACTTTTCTAAAAAAAAGTTAACACAAAATGAATGAATTTTGAACCCCTAGCCTTTCCAAATCAGTACAATCTTAGGTTGTTATATACCGTTTGAAAGGTATTTCCATATCGTTAATATGGATGATGTTATAGGCATATATATGTTTTAACTTTAGAGGCCTATAACTCCCAAACTAAGCGTCCGCTCCAAATTTTTTTACCATAATTCTTAGATTTAAGAGTATTACCCATGACAAAGGTTTCAAAAAAATCGGAGCGCGGTACTCTCTAGGCTACGTAAGGAGGCACGTAGGGCCTTCAACGCTTGCTATGGAAGTAAGATATGGCAGCCTTATCGCCTTATATATAAAAGGGCTATAAAGGTCGCCAAGAGTAACTCGTGGAGGAATTTCTGTGAGTCAATAGATAAGACTAGAGATTCGGCAAGGCTAAGTAGGGCTCTGACTATGAGCCACATCTGTTCGACCTTCATTAAGAGAGGGGATGGCTCATGGACAGATTCCTCGGCGGAATCCCTAGGCATTCTTTTCAACACCCACTTTCCAGGCTGTACTGACAAGGTCAGTGGAGTCACCTCAGTTAGTGGGAATCAACACGCTGTCAATACGGATTTTTTATCCCCAGAGAGAATCTCATGGGCAATCGACAGCTTCTCTTCGTTTAAATCACCGGGTCCTGACGGCATCATTCCAAAGATGCTACAGAGTGCGAAGGGCTCTGTCATTCCCTGGCTTTTTAGGTTCTACAAACTCTGCCTTATACTTGACTACGTTCCGACCAGCTGGAGGAAAGTGAGAGTAGTTTTCATTCCGAAGATTGGAAGAAGAAGCCACGAGGATGCAAAAGACTTCAGACCAATCAGACTTTCATCGTTCTTGGATAAGACGCTGGAAAGATTAATAGACACCCATATTGGGCTTCAACTAGAGGGATCGTCAATCTTCGCGGTTAGTCAGCATGCCTACCTTAAGGGACGCTCTACTGAAACAGCACTACATGAGGTGGTAAGATTCGTGGAGAGGTCCCTTGAGAACAAACAATATACCCTGGCTGCCTTCCTAGACATAGAAGGTGCCTTTAATAATGTATCAGTGGCAGCCATAGAACAGTCTCTCCGGGACGCCGATGTTGAGGAATACATCAGCAACTGGATTATTACTATGTTGAAGGCAAGGAATGTCACTGCGAAACTGGGCACCAGCAAGATGTCACCATGGGCGTGTAGAAGAACCCCACAGGGCGGGGTGATCTCACCTCTGCTCTGGCTTCTCGTTATTAACACGATTCTGCACAGACTTGATGCTGCAGGAGTTAAAGTCGTGGCTTACGCGGACGATGTAGTAATAATGGTATCAGGGATATTTACGGACGTTATTAGCGATGTCATGTCCAATGCCTTGGGTATACTCAGTAAATGGGCTACAGGATGGATAGACTACCTCGGCTGAATAATCTGGAACTGTCCCTTTCGGACAATGCAAAGTATCTAGGAGTTATCCTGGACGCGAAACTATCGTAGAAACCGAATGTGCTACATAGGGTTAGGAAGGCAACAGTTGCCTACTACTCCTGCAGGAGGATGTGTGGTTCCAGATGGGGTTTAACACCCACCATGCTTAAATGGATGTACACAGCTATTGTACGCCCTATATTGACTTATGGGTCTTTGGTATGGTGGCCTGCCACAACTAGGAAATATGTGGTAGCTCAACTATACTGGGTATGGAGATCTGCCTGCATCGGGATTACTGGTTGTCTACGTACTAGCCCGTCAGAGACTCTGAATGCTATACTGAACCTAATTCCGATTGAATTTTATGTACTGGGTGCATCCTCGAGCAGCGCAGTGAGACTGGCGGCATCTCGGAAGTTGAGGTCAAGGGACTGTGGCCACGCAAGGACCCTAGGTCAGTTACCACCGACACTGAGACACTGACTATATGGTACCCCACTTGGACTTCAATAGTACTTACAGAGTCCTCATTCCATCCAGGCGGGAGCGGAGGAGGGGAAACATGGAAAAAGACGTCGACTGCAGGGTGTATAATGATGGATCAAGAATGATCTGTGGTGTAGCTTCAGGAGTCTTCTCAAGGGACCTTGGAACAGGACTTTCGCTCCGACTCCGAGTCGGCATCTTTGTCGCCAGCCAGGTGGCACTCCTGTCTCTGAGGTCGTTCACTACTTCTTCTACCTTAGTGACTCAATGCAGGGAACTTCTATCCAGATTGGGATATCAGACTGACACTACCCTCATCTGGGTTCCCGCACATAGTAACTTCCCTGGAAACGAATGGGCGGACGAGCTAGCTAGGGCTTGATCTGCTATGGACGTCTCCACCGCTGTATTGGTAGCCATGCCGTATGGCGCTATAAGATGCGGTATTCAGAGCTATTACCGGCAGAACGCTGCAGACGGTGGCGCAAGCTGGACAGCACAGCTGATCAATAGGAACCGTAGAGACATCTCAAGACTCATCGCAGTAGTGACGGGGCACTGGGCAATAGCAGACATGCTCGTAGGATAGGTCTCTCCTATAATGCATTCTGTCGCAGCTGCCGGGATCAGGGCAAGGAAGAGCCAGTTTATCACTTCCTTTGTGAATGTCCGGCATTGCAGCATACGAGACACTGAATCTTAGGCAATAGTATAAAATCCGACCTTTCGGAGCTATTAGGTATAAGTCTAGCTGACTTTATTAGATTCCTCGATGCGACAGGCTGGACCTAGTATCCATCACTGTATCCAAGATCTGGACTCGGTTCTACACAGGTTGACACTGACGAGTGGAGCGGTCTTTCAACACGGGATCTCAGAGATCCTCCTTGAATGCTTGTGGGTTACAGGCAGACACGTATATCAACCAACCATTTGATCTTTTGAAATATTGTTCCATGCGTCCTTTATGCCATCAAATATATTTATTGTGCTTATTAGTTTCTCTGTTCCTTTTGATATGTCGATCTACAATGCTCCAAAGGCTCTCAATGGGGTTTAGATCAGGAGACTGTGCTGGCCACTGAAGAGCGCGAATTTTTGACGCTTTCAACCAATCACTTACCACCTTTGATGTGTGTTTTGGGTCGTTGTCGTGCTGTAATACCCAAATTAGCGGCATGTTCTCATCAGCATGAGGAAGCATTTCGTTCTCTAATGTACTTTTATACAAAAATCTATCCATTTTCTTAGTTATTTGGCAAATATGTAGGTCCAATACCAGAGCTTCCCCATACCATGACAGCTTCCTACATTCTTTACTGTACCTCTGCAGTACTCAGCTTTAAGACGTGTACTTATTGGGCTTCTCACAGTAAAATTTTTCATGCCTGACCCCTTGATATTAAATTTGGACTCATCGGAGAATAAAATTTTGCGCCATTGGTTCGCTTTTCAACCGATATGGACTTTCGCAAACGCTAATATAGCGAGTCGATTTTTGCGAGAAATGAATGGCTTCTTTGACGGCTTCCTTGCACGCAAACCAGCTGTGACAGCTCGTCTACATGCATTCCTAGCACTTATTTCCAATGAAAACTCTTACCAATTCTGTCGAGCTTACGAATGGTCTGTTTTTTTATTTCCCGAATAATTTTTTTTATCAGTTCGCACCTTAGTTTTTCGTGGTCTTCCTCCACATTAAACAGTCCTCTGTCCCATTTGAACGGAATCGTTTTATTATCCGCGAAATTACTGATTTGTATATTGAATATTTTTCTGCAATGTCTCTGTTGTAAACCGTTGTTATAATCATTAATATAGCCATGATAAATGTGAAACGAAATTTAGTGCTTGTTATCTCAATCTCACTTTCAAATACAAAAAATGCACTGCGAAATTCCTTATGGTACCCATAATTAGTGGCATATTCATCTGTGTCATGCCAGAGTAGTTTTAATGCGTATGTTAATGTTTGTTATCTAGGACCAGCACTCAGGGGATGACCCCTACATACATATGCAGTGCATTGTGCTGGAACTAGAAAGGAGGGGATAGTATTGGGTGGACAGATGACGAAAGATGAGAAGATAGAGAATTTGTTGTAGCTATTTCAACCTTTTTACTTCGCCGGCTAATATTTTGCTACAGGATAGTCTCGTGTTTTACTACTTCAGCCAACAAGCATGAAAAAGCGAAAAAATTATTATAAGTAGTTGAAATATTACGGGGCATATCACACAAAAGTTATTTAGGTTGCTTTAGTTTTGCTATAGTTATATATATATATATATATATATATATACATATATATACATATATGTATATATATATATATATATATATATATATATACATACATATATATACATATATGTATATATATATATACATATATATACATATATGATCCGCAAGGATATTCGTATATAAAATCCATAAGGATATTTTGTACGGATAACGGGGAGTAACGACCCCGCGGCCCTGAGTTATTATAACGGGTTGGAGGGCTTGAACAAAGATGCCCCAAGAAGACCTGTTATTCAGTGTGGCCCTTTATTTGGCACACTGAGATGGGGCTTTGATGTCCCTGGCATTAAGACCAAGTCCAGTACGGTCTTAATTATGGCATTCCTGGGAAAACGATTTGAAATGGTAGAACCCTGGGCTGGTAGATGTGGTATTCTGGGACTTAAGTATGTATGAGTGAATTTGTACAGAAATGGCTCTCAGGCTAATGCCACAACTGCCTCCGTCCTATTAAAACTTGGCAAGTCTCAAAGTACGTTTGAAGTTCGTCATCATTAAGTTGGTGGTGTAGGTCCGGATGTTGATTCCCGGTTAGCACGGATCTGGCTCTGGCGGATTGATCCATAAGGTCGCTTCGTCAACCCTCGCATGGACCTCACTGCTTGCAAAGACACCCATGGGATCTAAACGTGACTGCACAACGAACGGAGACAGCGGCTGCGAGTTTGGACCCAATTGAATGAAGATCAATAAAAATAATTTAGAAGCGAAAGCGGAAGGCTCTGGAAATGGCGAAATTGAGAATCCATTCCTGAAGAGGCCGGTGATCGCGAGATCGCCCCCTACGGCGGTGAACACGCCGCATAGGGTAGGTTTTGGCACCACAGACGGTGGTCAGGAACCGAAAGGCAAGGTTGAAAAACTAGGAGAGAGGATAGCAAAGCTATTAGACTTTCTCAAGACAAGATCGAATGTCCACAAGGATATAGTATCGATGTCTCGAGAAATACAGGCATTGTATATGCAGGTGGCAGATGAGCTGAGCAGTGGAACTGGTCAGCTCAAGGTGCCCTGCAATAAGCAGACGCAGACAGGGGTTATGGTAAGACCATCTCCCCCTGTCCCTGCAGGTGCGACCCCGAAGCGTAGGAGAGATGAAAGTACTCTTGGGCCAAAGGGGAATAGGGCTAAGAAGAAGAGGAAGGATGCAGTAGATGCAATCAGGAGTAGTGAAGGTAGCTGTGTGGGATCGGCGGCAGCGAATGGTGCTGCTTTGCCGAACCCAGGCACTAAGGAACCTGGGTGGATAAAGGTCCGTCCCAGGGAAGCGAATAGAAATAGGATTAGGAGTAAGCAGGGGTCACGTTCGGATGCCCTAGTTATTAAAACATGTGGGAACGCTTCCTATGCTGAGATTCTCAAGCAAGTGAAGAAGGACCCTAAACTTAGTAATCTGGGGGAGAATGTGAAGGGCATTCGGAAGACTGGGAAGGGTGAGCTGCTACTGGAGCTCACTAAACCCGCTCACCAGAATATAGGTGTGTTCAGGTCGGAGGTGGAAGCGGTACTGGGTGGGACTGCCGAAGTACGGGCACTATCCCAAGAGGTTAGGATTGAAATTAGGGACATAGATGAGGTGACTTCCAAGGAGGACATCTATGACGCCATAGTTAGTAAATCCAACGATTTTAAGGTACTGCAGTTGACTGCAATTAAATCACTGAGGAGAGCGTATGGGGGAACACAAACTGCCACGATTGGCCTGAGTGCTCCTCTAGCTAGACGCCTTCTAGAGATGTCCAAGATACGCATCGGCTGGGTCGTGTGTCGAATACGGGAAAAGATAGCACCGAAGAGGTGCTACAACTGTCTCGATTTTGGACATAGGGCGACGAATTGTAGCGGCCAGGATCTATCCGGAAATTGCTTGCGTTGTGGAGAAGCTGGCCACAAGATTGCAACATGTTCCAACAGACCTTCGTGCATGCTCTGTAGAAAGGGTGGAAGTACTAATGGTGACCATGTCACCGGATGCGTAGTTTGCCCGTACTACAAGAGGGCGCTACAAAAGCTTAGAGGTTAAACACTACTTAAAAATCAGGATGCGCATATTACAGCTAAATCTCAATCATTGCCAAGCAGCACATGAGTTGTTTAGGCAAACCGTACGAGACTTAAAGGTAGACGTTGCTGTACTCAGCGAGCCATATAAGAAGATTGTATCTGCAAATTGGGTTACTGATGATACAGATACAGCAGCTATATGGACTACCGGTTCTTTGATATTGAGGGAGAGGTTATCACCGCAATGTGGGTACACGCGGGCCACTGTTTCCGGCATATGTTTGTACAGCTGTTATGTTCCTCCTAGGTATTCTATTGATGACTTTCGTGTTATTATAGACAACATAGTGATGGACGCTGCAGCCAGGAGTCCTGTTATAATAGCAGGGGATTCCAACGCGTGGGCTGTTGAATGGGGCTGCCCCTTGACAAATGCAAGGGGAAGGATGCTATTAGAGGCCCTTTCTGCGCTAAATGTTGTGCTCTTGAATTCTGGAGATGAGGAAACATTTAGAGGAGGAAATGGTGGTTCAATTATTGATATTACGTTTGCCAGCGATACCATTATAAACCGTGTAAACTGGAGAGTATCTGATGTTTATACTCACAGCGATCACAGTGCCATAATTATGGATATACAGGATGATATACGGCATGTGACTCCCCGTGCACAAGGTTTGTCGGGATGGAAAGTGAATACCTTTGATAAGGATATTTTTGCCATCTGTATGGAAGGTATGGAATTAAATGGTTCAGCTGAGGATATGGCAGAACAATTGGTAAACCATATCACGCGGTCGTGCGATGCATCTATGGTGAGGCGGAAAGGATCCGTAAAGGGGTCACCGGTTTATTGGTGGAATGATGATATTGCCGGCTTGAGGGCGGAGTGTATACGTGCCAGAAGGCAGTATACAAGAACTCGAGGTAGGTTAGAGAATAGCGTATACCAGGAGAATTACAGGAATAGGAGGAAGGCCCTAAAGGATGCAATTCGTAGGAGCAAGCGGCAGTGTTTTCTTAATATCTGTGATGAGGTGGATGATAATCCTTGGGGTCTCGCATATAAGCTGGTCACCAAAAAACTTAAATGCCTGACCCCGTTGCAACCGAGTGAGGGGCCAATCCTGGAGGAAATTGTAGACCATCTCTTTCCCCAGCAGGACGCACCACCTTGGGAGCACAACCCTCCAATTGGGACATTAAATTTTCCCCCGGTTACAATAGCTGAGATTGAGGACGTTGTCTCTAGGTTTAGAGACAAGAAGGCACCGGGACTCGACTGCATTCCAAATATAGTATTAAAGGAGGCCGTCAGGCTTTGTCCCGAGCAGTTCTTAAGAATGGTGAATACATGCTTAGGTAGGGGAATTTTTCCAACAAGATGGAAGAGGCAGAAGTTGGTATTAATACCAAAAGCCAATAAACCCCTAGATGATCCCTCATCTTATCGGCCACTGTGTATGATAGATACATGTGGGAAGTTGCTAGAGGGTGTGATCTGCCGAAGACTTGGGAATTGCGTTGATGACAGAAATGGTCTATCAGACAACCAATTTGGCTTCAGGAGGGCGAGGTCAACAGTGGATGCTATAAACGTGGTAGTAGAAACTGCTGCACGGACTATCTATGGCAGGAGTTGGAGGAATGGCACAAAGGAGTACTGTGTAGTTGTGACGCTGGATGTGAAGAACGCGTTCAACACAGCGAGCTGGGTGCATATTGTTGATGCTCTAACTCGATTGGACATCCCAGAATATCTGATAGGGATAGTGCAGGATTATTTCCGGTATAGGGAATTGATCTATAGTACAGATGCGGGTATAAGGAAACGTAGGATTAGTGGTGGTGTTCCCCAAGGATCGATACTTGGACCATTGTTGTGGAACGTAATGTATGATGGAGTACTAAGGTTGAGGTTACCTGAGAGAGTGCAGATTGTGGGATTCGCAGACGATATAGCGCTGGTGTGTGAAGCTAAGGAATTGCTGGAGGCAGAAACCATTGCAAATGCCAGCGTACAATTAGTAAAGTCCTGGATCACTGCAATGGGATTGACTCTAGCTGATCATAAAACCGAAGCGGTTTTGATTAGTAGTCGTAAGGCTAGGGAAACTATTACCCTCAATGTTGGCACCTGTTCCATAGAATCAAAGGCATTTCTGAAATATCTGGGTGTGATGATTGACACACGGCTATCTTTTCGCGAGCACTTGCGATATATAGCATCCAAAGCATCAGGGACCTGTTTGGCGCTATCTCGGATCATGCCAAACACGAGAGGGCCAAAGTATCTTCAGAGGAAACTGCTCGCTGGAGTAGTAAGGAGCATTATCCTATATGCACACCCGGTATGGTCAGACTCACTTAGATATTCCACATATGTGGGGCTGGTATGCCCTGTGTATAGGCTAGCTGCTTTAAGAGTATGTAGTGCATTTCGGACAGTGTCGGACGAGGCGGCTTTTATCATTGCGGGTATGATCCCTATCGACTTAGAAATCATGAATAGGGATAACTCTGATTTATGTATGCAAAAATGGCAAGAACGGTGGTCAACCACTGAAAAGGGAAGATGGACTTATTCATTAATACCCGACATCAGATTATGGCTGACTAGGAAACATGGTGATCTGAACTATTACCTAACACAGTTCTTGTCTGGACATGGTTGCTTTAGGTCATATCTATTTCGTTTTAAGCACGACGACTCTCCGTTCTGTCCACACTGTGGTGGGAATGTGGTTGAGGATGCTGAGCATGTCGTCTTTGTCTGCTCACGATTCAGCAACTGGAGGTCGTATTTAGAGGAAGGCTTGGGGCGTACGATCAGCCCGGAGAATATTATTCCGACCATGCTGGAATCCTTATTGAATTGGACCAGAGTGTGTAGTTTTGTACAGCTTGTTCTGATGGAACTTCGCAGATTAGCACAGATTCGTAGGAGAGTTAGTACGTCTTAGGATTCGTTAGCTACTGACGATTAAATATGCGCATCAGTTCCGAACCTCCTTACCTAGGAACTAAGGAGGACGTAGGAATAATACTGATAATACTACCCACCCTGATGAAATGCCAAAGCTGTCCCAGGGTGCTGCTAGTGAAGTTGTCGTGGGGCCACTATTGATAGTTGCTATCATTACGTCCATAAAAAAAAAAAAAAAAAAAAAAAAAATATATATACATATATGTATATTTATATATATATATATATACACATATATACATATACATATATGTATATATATATATATATATATATACATATATATATACATATATGTATATATATATATATATATATATATACATATATATACATATATGTATATATATATATATATATATATATATATATATACATATATGTATATATATATGTATATATATATATATATATATATATATATATATATATATACATATATGTATATATATATATATGTATATATATATATATATATATATATATATATCTATATATATATATATATATATATATATATATATATATATTTATATATATGTATATATATATATATATATATATATATATATGTATCTATATATATATATATATATATATATATATATATATATGTATCTATATATATATATATATATATATATATATATATATATATATATGTATCTATATATATATATATATCTATATATATATATATATATATATATATATATATATATATATATATATATATATATACATATATATATATATATATATATATATATATACATATATATATATATATATATATATATATGTATATATATATATATATATATATATATATATATATATATATATATACATGCATACATGAAACTTAATGTGTACCACCCTTTCATTACTATCAGCTACAACATTTATTGTTTTTAATTGAGTCATGAGTAATCTGACGTTCCACCTTATAATTCAGTTAAATTTGATAACGTATACTTTATAATATGTTAATTGAAGGCATATGTTTGTCATTAGCTTTATTTAATTTTACAAAATATGCACGAAGGTACCATTCATACCATTTTAGTTGTTACAATCCTTAAATTTTACAACACGTAGCAGTTGCTACCACAGTTTGACTACGTGCGTAGCTAGACAAGAACTAAATGTGAAATACATGTACGAGGGCGGTTCGGAAACTTCTTCGCCTATCAATGAAAGAGAATAGTTAGTTTTTCAAAAATATTTTTATTTTTCAATATAATCTCCTGAAACTTCAATACACTTAGTTCAACGCTTTCTAGCAATTCTATCCCTTGATTAAAATAGTTTTTCTCAAGGTCTTCAAAATAGTGGTTCACAACTGTAATTGCATCTTCATTTGAGGTAAAACGCTTGCCAGCAAGGAATTTTTTTTAGTCACTGGGAGCCAAATCAGGAGAATAAGGTGGGTGGTCAAGCAACTCGTACTTTAATTCGTTGATTTTAGCCATTGCTAAAAAACTCTTGTTCGCTGGTGCGTTGTCTTGATGAAAAATTATTTTTTTGTGTTGTAAGCCAGGACGTTTTTCTCGAATTTGTACATTTAATTGATCCAAAAGGTTGCAATAGTACTCTGAATTTATTGTTTTACCCTTTTGCAGATAGTCAATCAATAAAATACCTTTGAAGTCCCAAAAAACCGTTGCCATAACCTTACCAGCCGATTGAATTGTTTTTGCCTTCTTTGGGGCACTTCCTCCAACTTCAGTCCATTGTTTGGATTGTTCTTTTGTCTCTGGAGTATAGTGGTGGATCCATGTCTCATCAACAGTTATGAAACGACGCTTAAAATCCATTTTATTTCGCTTAAAACGATCCAAACAAGCTTGAGAAATGTTCATTCTTATGCGTTTTTGGTCGACTGTTAACAAATGCGGCACCCATCTTGCAGAAAGCTTTTTCATCTGTAGTTCTTCATGCAAAATTAAATGGACTCGATCATTTGAGATGCCCATGATATTAGCTATTTCACGAACTTTTATTCGTCGATCATTTAATACCATATCATGCACTTTGGCTACAATTTCTGTTGTTGTTGCTGTTTTTGGACGTCCACTACGTGGTTCATCTTCAATGCTTGTACGACCACGTTTAAATTCAGCAACCCAATTTTTTACTGTTGCTTATGTGAAGGAGCACTTTCACCTAACACATTCATTATGAATTTCTTGTCCCGATAAACCTTTTTTATGTAAATATTTAATGACACCACGCATTTCTAATTTCATTGTTAAAAAATCACGGATGCGTCTTTTGTGAACACCTGTTTCCATATGAAGGAGTTGCCAGATCGAAACAAAATTTAACATGTGTTCATAGCAGAGATGGAAGTTTCCAAAACATTTAACTTTTTTTCTGTTTATACCTCGCTTTTTGTGCTAGGCTAAGAAGTTTCCGAACAGCCCTCGTATGTATATGTATATATGTATGTATATATATATATATATATATATATATATATATATGTATATATGTATGTATATATGTATGTATATATATGTATATATGTATGTATATATGTATGTATATATGTATGTATATATGTATGTTTTTTTTTTTTATGGACGTAATGATAGCAACTATCAATAGTGGCCCCACGACAACTTCACTAGCACCACCCTGGGACAGCTTTGGCATTTCATCAGGGTGGGTAGTATTATCAGTATTATTCCTACGTCCTCCTTAGTTCCTAGGTAAGGAGGTTCGGAACTGATGCGCATATTTAATCGTCAGTAGCTAACGAATCCTAAGACGTACTAACTCTCCTACGAATCTGTGCTAATCTGCGAAGTTCTGTTAGAACAAGCTGTACAAAACTACACACTCTGGTCCAATTCAATAAGGATTCCAGCATGGTCGGAATAATATTCTCCGGGCTGATCGTACGCCCCAAGCCTTCCTCTAAATACGACCTTCAGTTGCTGAATCGTGAGCAGACAAAGACGACATGCTCAGCATCCTCAACCACATTCCCACCACAGTGTGGACAGAACGGAGAGTCGTCGTGCTTAAAACGAAATAGATATGACCTAAAGCAACCATGTCCAGACAAGAACTGTGTTAGGTAATAGTTCAGATCACCATGTTTCCTAGTCAGCCATAATCTGATGTCGGGTATTAATGAATAAGTCCATCTTCCCTTTTCAGTGGTTGACCACCGTTCTTGCCATTTTTGCATACATAAATCAGAGTTATCCCTATTCATGATTTCTAAATCGATAGGGATCATACCCGCAATGATAAAAGCCGCCTCGTCCGACACTGTCCGAAATGCACTACATACTCTTAAAGCAGCTGGCCTATACACAGGGCATACCAGCCCCACATATGTGGAATATCTAAGTGAGTCTGACCATACCGGGTGTGCATATAGGATAATGCTCCTTACTACTCCAGCGAGCAGTTTCCTCTGAAGATACTTTGGCCCTCTCGTGTTTGGCATGATCCGAGATAGCGCCAAACAGGTCCCTGATGCTTTGGATGCTATATATCGCAAGTACTCGCGAAAAGATAGCCGTGTGTCAATCATCACACCCAGATATTTCAGAAATGCCTTTGATTCTATGGAACAGGTGCCAACATTGAGGGTAATAGTTTCCCTAGCCTTACGACTACTAATCAAAACCGCTTCGGTTTTATGATCAGCTAGAGTCAATCCCATTGCAGTGATCCAGGACTTTACTAATTGTACGCTGGCATTTGCAATGGTTTCTGCCTCCAGCAATTCCTTAGCTTCACACACCAGCGCTATATCGTCTGCGAATCCCACAATCTGCACTCTCTCAGGTAACCTCAACCTTAGTACTCCATCATACATTACGTTCCACAACAATGGTCCAAGTATCGATCCTTGGGGAACACCACCACTAATCCTACGTTTCCTTATACCCGCATCTGTACTATAGATCAATTCCCTATACCGGAAATAATCCTGCACTATCCCTATCAGATATTCTGGGATGTCCAATCGAGTTAGAGCATCAACAATATGCACCCAGCTCGCTGTGTTGAACGCGTTCTTCACATCCAGCGTCACAACTACACAGTACTCCTTTGTGCCATTCCTCCAACTCCTGCCATAGATAGTCCGTGCAGCAGTTTCTACTACCACGTTTATAGCATCCACTGTTGACCTCGCCCTCCTGAAGCCAAATTGGTTGTCTGATAGACCATTTCTGTCATCAACGCAATTCCCAAGTCTTCGGCAGATCACACCCTCTAGCAACTTCCCACATGTATCTATCATACACAGTGGCCGATAAGATGAGGGATCATCTAGGGGTTTATTGGCTTTTGGTATTAATACCAACTTCTGCCTCTTCCATCTTGTTGGAAAAATTCCCCTACCTAAGCATGTATTCACCATTCTTAAGAACTGCTGGGGACAAAGCCTGACGGCCTCCTTTAATACTATATTTGGAATGCAGTCGAGTCCAGGTGCCTTCTTGTCTCTAAACCTAGAGACAACGTCCTCAATCTCAGCTATTGTAACCGGGGGAAAATTTAATGTCCCAATTGGAGGGTTGTGCTCCCAAGGTGGTGCGTCCTGCTGGGGAAAGAGATGGTCTACAATTTCCTCCAGGATTGGCCCCTCACTCGGTTGCAACGGGGGTCAGGCATTTAAGTTTTTTGGTGACCAGCTTATATGCGAGACCCCAAGGATTATCATCCACCTCATCACAGATATTAAGAAAACACTGCCGCTTGCTCCTACGAATTGCATCCTTTAGGGCCTTCCTCCTATTCCTGTAATTCTCCTGGTATACGCTATTCTCTAACCTACCTCGAGTTCTTGTATACTGCCTTCTGGCACGTATACACTCCGCCCTCAAGCCGGCAATATCATCATTCCACCAATAAACCGGTGACCCCTTTACGGATCCTTTCCGCCTCACCATAGATGCATCGCACGACCGCGTGATATGGTTTACCAATTGCTCTGCCATATCCTCAGCTGAACCATTTAATTCCATACCTTCCATACAGATGGCAAAAATATCCTTATCAAAGGTATTCACTTTCCATCCCGACAAACCTTGTGCACGGGGAGTCACATGCCGTATATCATCCTGTATATCCATAATTATGGCACTGTGATCGCTGTGAGTATAAACATCAGATACTCTCCAGTTTACACGGTTTATAATGGTATCGCTGGCAAACGTAATATCAATAATTGAACCACCATTTCCTCCTCTAAATGTTTCCTCATCTCCAGAATTCAAGAGCACAACATTTAGCGCAGAAAGGGCCTCTAATAGCATCCTTCCCCTTGCATTTGTCAAGGGGCAGCCCCATTCAACAGCCCACGCGTTGAAATCCCCTGCTATTATAACAGGACTCCTGGCTGCAGCGTCCATCACTATGTTGTCTATAATAACACGAAAGTCATCAATAGAATACCTAGGAGGAACATAACAGCTGTACAAACATATGCCGGAAACAGTGGCCCGCGTGTACCCACATTGCGGTGATAACCTCTCCTTCAATATCAAAGAACCGGTAGTCCATATAGCTGCTGTATCTGTATCATCAGTAACCCAATTTGCAGATACAATCTTCTTATATGGCTCGCTGAGTACAGCAACGTCTACCTTTAAGTCTCGTACGGTTTGCCTAAGCAACTCCTGTGCTGCTTGGCAATGATTGAGATTTAGCTGTAATATGCGCATCCTGATTTTTTTGTAGCGCCCTCTTGTAGTACGGGCAAACTACGCATCCGGTGACATGGTCACCATTAGTACTTCCACCCTTTCTACAGAGCATGCACGAAGGTCTGTTGGAACATGTTGCAATCTTGTGGCCAGCTTCCCCACAACGCAAGCAATTTCCGGATAGATCCTGGCCGCTACAATTCGTCGCCCTATGTCCAAAATCGAGACAGTTGTAGCACCTCTTCGGTGCTATCTTTTCCCGTATTCGACACACGACCCACCCGATGCGTATCTTGGACATCTCTAGAAGGCGTCTAGCTAGAGGAGCACTCAGGCCAATCGTGGCAGTTTGTGTTCCCCCATACGCTCTCCTCAGTGATTTAATTGCAGTCAACTGCAGTACCTTAAAATCGTTGGATTTACTAACTATGGCGTCATAGATGTCCTCCTTGGAAGTCACCTCATCTATGTCCCTAATTTCAATCCTAACCTCTTGGGATAGTGCCCGTACTTCGGCAGTCCCACCCAGTACCGCTTCCACCTCCGACCTGAACACACCTATATTCTGGTGAGCGGGTTTAGTGAGCTCCAGTAGCAGCTCACCCTTCCCAGTCTTCCGAATGCCCTTCACATTCTCCCCCAGATTACTAAGTTTAGGGTCCTTCTTCACTTGCTTGAGAATCTCAGCATAGGAAGCGTTCCCACATGTTTTAATAACTAGGGCATCCGAACGTGACCCCTGCTTACTCCTAATCCTATTTGTATTCGCTTCCCTGGGACGGACCTTTATCCACCCAGGTTCCTTAGTGCCTGGGTTCGGCAAAGCAGCACCATTCGCTGCCGCCGATCCCACACAGCTACCTTCACTACTCCTGATTGCATCTACTGCATCCTTCCTCTTCTTCTTAGCCCTATTCCCCTTTGGCCCAAGAGTACTTTCATCTCTCCTACGCTTCGGGGTCGCACCTGCAGGGACAGGGGGAGATGGTCTTACCATAACCCCTGTCTGCGTCTGCTTATTGCAGGGCACCTTGAGCTGACCAGTTCCACTGCTCAGCTCATCTGCCACCTGCATATACAATGCCTGTATTTCTCGAGACATCGATACTATATCCTTGTGGACATTCGATCTTGTCTTGAGAAAGTCTAATAGCTTTGCTATCCTCTCTCCTAGTTTTTCAACCTTGCCTTTCGGTTCCTGACCACCGTCTGTGGTGCCAAAACCTACCCTATGCGGCGTGTTCACCGCCGTAGGGGGCGATCTCGCGATCACCGGCCTCTTCAGGAATGGATTCTCAATTTCGCCATTTCCAGAGCCTTCCGCTTTCGCTTCTAAATTATTTTTATTGATCTTCATTCAATTGGGTCCAAACTCGCAGCCGCTGTCTCCGTTCGTTGTGCAGTCACGTTTAGATCCCATGGGTGTCTTTGCAAGCAGTGAGGTCCATGCGAGGGTTGACGAAGAGACCTTATGGATCAATCCGCCTGTTTTTATCCAAATTCAGGATAGGGTTAAACTAGTTTGTTTAACCTTGTTTAATTGTTAGGCCTTTAGCCAATTAATTTGTTTGTTTGTCTAGGCAGTGACACCAAGACAATTTCTATGACACAACACAAGCACTTGTAACTTGGTTATATGGAGAGAGAAAAAACCAATCAATTGTTTTGATTAATTAATTATTTCTGTCTTTATTAATAAAAATCTGGTTCTTATATACTATTTAATAGATACAAATAATAACAACAAATAAAAAAAATGCAAAGTTAGTAAAAGCAAAGCCACAGTTAATGACCGATACAGTTTGTTTACCTTTAATCAAAGTAAAGAATATACAAAAAAAAAACTTGCAGTTTAAGCATTAAAGGTTTGTTAACTTGTGGCCTAATTAATTTAAAGTATTCAGCAATGCAAGGTTGTTCACTCAAATTTCGTGCAGGCATATGTACGGTGGTATGTTTGTATGTTGAATAAACGTTCCCACGTACATATGAAAGAAATTCGTTGTGAAAGTTTGAACATACACCCCGCCGTGGAGCTATGCTCAACAAATTGCAGCTGCGACAACCTTGTACTGCTGTTATTTTAAGTTACTGATACCTCAAATTCTGCAGTTGAGATATGTTGGCGGCTTGCTGGAGTCGGTGGTTGGTGATTTGGTTCACTCCCTTTACAATGTATTCTTTTCCAGGCCATAGTTATGCAGATCAGAATTGTGAGACCTAGAGCGACATAGGCGATGGTTCCGTGGTGGTATTGTATAGTTTTGATTTGTGATGGAAACTCTGAGGATACCATTTTGTGTAGTTTGCCTTGTAGTTCGGAGATGTTTTTAATTTGATCACCATAAGTCTTGAAGTGAATTATTTTGTCTTGAACCTCGTCTGGATAAATGATTTCACTGATGTTGCTTATTGCTGTGTATGACGTCTGAAGAGATGTAGAGACAGTCTGATGTCCCTGGATAGTAATTGAGTCGAGCTTAAGAGTGCAATCTGGTGATAATTTTAGAAAGCCAGAACCTGTGATGGTAAGCTGTGACCTTTCTTGTCCACATACGGAGCTTACTCGGGAGGGGTGCGGCATTGTATATAGCCATTGATTGCTGTGTTCCAATTGTATAAATGACTTGTTGTTTGCAATAGGACCAATGTTGCAATCCTTTCGGGTGTTATATTTGAGAAGTGAGAGCTCGCATAGACATTTTCCAGCGTCTGCATTAAATCTTGATTGTAAGTGTTGACACAAGTGCTCGTTCTCCTTAATTATTGAACATGTGGTCCACTGTCTTTCCGATAAGATGAAATACTGATCCCGGTGAGCGTTTATAGCGAGAAAATCGGAGCAAGGACGTATGGCGAGCATTGTACCGTTTATCGATACTGGGATTGGGTGCGGTTTCAGAAGCTCGAATGGTTCGGGATCAGCTAATGGAATAGAGATGTGGAAGATGACGTGGTCCTTTGTTATTCCTCCTTTGACACTCATGATTTTGTATAGTTGCAGAATGTTGTCCCCGCCCACTGGTACTTCTAGAGATGCTGGAAGATAATTTTTTACCTGTACTAGCTCGGTTTGAAGTTGGGATGGTGATAGAAGCATTGGGCTGATTTTTCCATGGTGTGCGTCCGTTAATGATAATATTATTTCTGATTGGATTCGGTGTAGTCTTGCTGATGTTAATGAAAGTTGAATGGGTCGTAGCATAAGTATTTTAAAGAGGTTTGCTTGATAATGTTCCCTGTCGTTTTCGTGCAATTTGGATGTGATTTCTGTTAATTGATTATTCATGCTGTCAAATCTTTGTTTTACGCTTTCTTCATCATGTTTAAGTATGTTTAAAGTTGCGTCAACAATAGATGTTTGATTCATGAGGAGATGTTTCAAGTGATTTTCATTTTTGTTCAATGCATTGATGGTGTTTGACATTTGCTCGGCATAATTGGAATCTAAAACACCAAACAATGAATTAGCCACATTACCAACCACATTAATTGCGCCACGTTTAAGTCGTCTTTTCAGCAACAGATTTGTATTCTTTAGACCTGCTATGCTTAAGTCGATTGCTTGGAGAAGGCTCGGAAAGGTTGTGTTTTGAGTAAGATGTTCGCATAATCGGTGTAGTTCCGTCGCTTCGATCATGAGTCTGCTTATTTCTTTCCAATACGGGTTCAAGTTATAATAGGAAATGATGTTCCATTCTGACCGTGATACCCGTGTGTTGCTGATACCTTCGAAGTACAAGCCGATATTGGGTTCAAATTGGATGATCTTAACCTTATCTGTGGATACGAGCGGAAGTAATAATAGTACTGTGAGAAGTGTGGTTAGGATTGAGCTTGCCAAGGTTCTGTGTTTTTTGGTTGGTGGTCTTTCATCAGTGGATGCCATTGATGATTGGGGTTCCGATGGCAATTCATGAGGATCCGTGGCTTCTGATGTTTGTGGAGGAGGGAGTAGTTCTTCTTCTTCAGCTTCTTCATTAAGTTTAGGCAATGGGGCTAAGTATTGGATGGCTCGTTTAAGGATGCCTGAAGAGGTCTGAACGTCGGCTACTCTTATGACTCCGTCTTGTCCCTTGTATGTTTTTATTACACGTCCCAAGGGCCATTTCATTACTGGGATATTATCTTCTTTGATGAGGACGGTTTCAGATTTTTCGATTGTTCCCGCCATTTGTGTCGGTATTGCAACTCATTTAGATAATCCCTTGACCATCTCTTCCAGAATTCATGCTTGAGCTGCGAAACTAATTTCCATCGTGTTTCTAATTTAAGGGTTGTGGGCTTCGTTTGAGCATCGATTTGGGCTGTTAATGGTTCACCAATCAAAAAATGCCCGCGAGTAAGTGCTCCTATGTCGTTTGCGTCATTTGACATGGGTGAAATCGGTCTGGAGTTTAGTATTGCTTCAATTTCCACAATTACGGTTTCGAGCTCTTCGTACGTGAGAGATGCATTTCCTAATGTTCTCACCAACAGGTATTTTGCTGATTTAACGGCTGCCTCCCAAAGACCACCAAAGTGTGGTGCTCTTGGTGGAATGAAATTAAATTGGATACCCTTTTTGCTGCATGCATTAAGAATGGTTGCCTGGGCATCTGATGAGTGTATTATTGTGGAAAGTTCTGGCAGTTTGTTTTTGGCACCGACGAAGTTTGTTGCATTGTCGCAATATAAGTTTTGGCAATGTCCACTCCGGGATATGAACCGTTTGAGTGCACCTATAAAGGCTTCAGTTGTCAGATCGCTCACAAGTTCTAGGTGGACTGCCTTTGTAGCAAAGCAGCAAAATACGGCAATGTAGGCCTTGTGTGGTCGTTTTCCCCGAAGTTTATAGTGAACCGTGAGTGGGCCGCAGTAATCGACTCCGGCATTAATAAAGGCCCGGGCTGGTGTGACGCGGGTTGATGGTAGGTTGCCCATTATTTGGTGAAACAACGCTGGTTTGGCTCTGCTGCATATCGTGCATTGATGCACAGTGGCTCTAGACATAATTTTTCCTTTTATTGGCCAAAATTTTTGTCTGATTATTCCCAGGAGCGTTTGTGCGCCACAGTGCTTGTTGTCCTTGTGAACCATTTTAAAGATTAGCTTTACAATCGGATCATTGTAAGGAATCAGGAATTGATGCTTGGACTCGTATTGAAGTGGTGATGCTTCGAGTCGGCCTCCAACGCGGATTAAACCATCTTTGTCTAGAAACGGTGATAGGTTACTTAAGTTACTTGTTCCGCGTAACTCTTTGTATTTTGCAAGTTGATGAATTTCTTGTTTGAAGTCCGATGCTTGAATTTGTCTTATGATCAACTTCAGTGCGTTGTCTAATTCAGTTGTCGTTAGTGAATTTTGACTAGGCCTTGAGTCTCCCTTTCCCTTAATTTGGGTGATGAAGCGCAGAACGTATCCCACGATGTTCTGAAGACGCCAAAAGGAGTTCCCATGGTTTATTTTATAGATGAAGTCTGGTTCCGTGGACGTCACTGTTAGTGTTTGCTTAACCTTCCTCTCCAGGTCAGTTGGCATGGCATGGGTTGGATTATAGTTGGGAGGCCAGGCTGCGTCTTGGCCATGTAAAAATAGAGGGCCAAAAAACCACAAGGAGCAATCTTTCAGGTGTCTGGGTGAGATTCCTCGTGACAATATGTCTGCGGGATTGATTTTTGAGCTGACGTGTCGCCATTGGCTAGCTTGCGTTGTTTGTAAAATAGTTGATACGCGGTTTGCTACGAAGGTGTTAAGTGCTGCTGGTGAATTTATCCATGCTAACACAATTTCCGAGTCAGTCCAAAACCAAACTTGGCTTGATAATTGAAGATCGGTAGTGATTTTGGCGTCCAGCTGGGCTCCCAACGCTGCGGCGCAAAGTTCTAATCGCGGTATGGTTTGAGTTTTTATTGGAGCGACCCGAGATTTTGCGCAGAGCAGCCGTGTTGTAATTAACCCGTTTGTTGTTGTGGCTCTAAGGTAAGCTGCTGCACCATATGCCTTTTCTGAAGCATCGGTAAAAATGTGTAGCTGGACTGAGGTAGGGATTCCGCCATTGAAAATGTGCCGTGATAGCTGTAATGTTTTTAATTCATTTAAGTCTGTGCGGAAGTTCATCCATTTGGTGTGCAAGTGTTCAGGGAGTGACTGATCCCAATCGAGTTTTAATGCCCACAGTTCTTGGATGAAGATTTTGGCAGTAACTGTTACAGGCGATAAAAGACCTAGTGGATCGAAGACTCTTGCAAGATCCGATGTGGCTGTCCGTTTGGTAATTTTTTTAATACTCTCAATGTTTACCGTGATTCCCAATTTGTCATCCTTTGGTAGCCAAATGAGCCCTAAGGTTTTTATTGAATCAACCTTGGTGCTTTCGAAGTCTAAATCAACCTCCACGTGTCCTTGTGGTATATTATGCAGCAATTTTGGATGATTAGCGCACCATTTACGTAATGTGAAGCCACCTTCCTTCAGAATTTGCACTAGCTGTTGTTGTACATCTAGTGCGGTTATTAAGCTGTCAAAACCGCCTAGGCCGTCGTCTACGTAAAAATTCTCTTGGAGAAATTTGGAAGCTAGTGGATAACGTGTCGCGTTTTCTTTGGCCAGTTGCATTAGGCACTTTGTTGCTAAATATGGAGCAGATCTGGTACCGTATGTGACCGTGTTGAGTTGATAATAGGTGATGGGCCTTGTGGTATCTTTTCTCCAAATTATTAGCTGAAGCTGCCGGTCCTCAGGAGCTACCAGTACTTGTCTGTACATTTTTTCGACGTCGGTGGTGAATACGAATCTTGGCATACGAAATCTTAGAAGTATGGAGAATAGTTCGCTTTGAAGGGTTGGTCCTGTGAACATTAGGTCATTTAGTGAGCATCCGGATGAGGTTTTAGCTGATGCATCGAATACGACCCTGAGCTTGGTGGTTGAACTCTCGGGCCTCAATACGCAATGATGTGGGATGTAGTAGGTTGGGGAGATGCTGGAATTTGGTTCCCATTTTGTCATGTGTCCCATTGATTCGTACTCGTCCATAAACTCAATGTATTTGGCCTTCAATTCCGGACTCCTTTGCAGACGTCGTTCGAGAGCAAGAAATCGGTTAAGAGCAATTCCATGTGAGTCGCCTAGAATATTCGGGTTCTGATGAAATGGTATTCTGACGACGAAGTGGTTTTGATTGTTTCTTGTTGTGTGTTGTGCAAAGTGCTCTTCACATTGTTTGTCGGCTATTGATAGTGGCCTTGTAGTTGGTTTGACTTCATCTAATTCCCAAAGTCGAGCGATGGAAGCCTCAAGTCCTTCATCTTCGGTGCAGATTCCACAAAGTGCTTCTGTTGAGTGTTCCTCATCTATTTTTCCTCCTACAATCCAGCCCAGAACTGTGTTCTGCAACGTCGGAAGGTGTGGAGATAGTTTTATTTGCCCAATTGCGAGCAGTTGGAGACAGTGTTCTGCCCCTAGCAATATGTCAATTCTATCTGGTTTGTTAAATGCTGGATCCGCTAATGTCAGGTTTTTTGGTAGTGGCCAATCATCAATGTTGACAAATTGTGATGGTTGTGGTGCCACGATTTGAGGCAAGACAAGCGCCTCTAGGCGAGTTGAAAACCCATTAATTCGGGAATGCAAGGAAACATTGACTCGGTATCGTGTTTTGGTGTTACAATTACCGATTCCTTTAATGTTTGTTGATGATGGTTGTTTTGTAATGTTAAGTCGTTTTGCCAAGCGCTCGGTGATGAAATTTACTTGAGATCCGGCGTCAAGTAATGCGCGACATTCAACTTCCTGTGTTTCAGTTTTGATTCTTACTACAGCTGTGCTGAGAAGAACGTATGAGTTGAACGTGTGACCACTTGCTGCTGTTAACGATGACACTTCTGGAGTGATGGTTGGCGCCTCATGGACGTTGGGTTTTGTTGATGTCGTCATCTGAGATGTCCCGCGGTTGCTTGATCCTTGGTTAGTTGATTGCTTGTTGTTCAGATGAAGCAGCGAGTGATGCAATTTCTTGCATATTTTGCAAGGTCTTGATCTGCAGACTTTTGCCGTGTGTCCTGGTTTTAAACAGTTGACGCACTGGTTCTGGTTCTGAACGAAACTCAGGCGGCCTTGTGGTGATAGTTGTTGAAACTTCTGACATTGATGAAGTGGATGATGGCCGGTTTTGCACAGAGGGCACGGGGATTCTGATTTGGTAGCCGAAACGCATACCCTTGGTGATTTCTCTTTTTGGGTTGTAACTTCCAAGGATTGGAAGTGAGTTTCCAAAAACTTTAGAAAGTCTTGGAGGTTTTGTAATTCCTTTGGATTGCTGATGGTCCTCTCGTACAGAATAAGAGTACCCCGATCTAGCTTTTTTATCAGCAGGTGAAGTAGCATGGGGTCCCACGAGGTCGTATCGATCCCGATGTTGTTTAATGCATGTATACATTCTTGTGTCGTGTCATGCAATAGTTTTATAGCAGCGGCTGATGAACCAGTGTTGGGTTGATCCAGTAACTGTTGCATTATAGTTGACACGATAATGCGCTGATTATTGTAGCGTGCTTGTAGTAGGTTCCAAGCAACGCTGTAGTTGTCTGCTGTCGCTGAGAGATGGCTTATTACTTTTTCAGCTTCGCCTCCCAAATTTGACTTGAGGTACCACATCTTTTGTGCGGTTGGGAGCTGTTGGCTGTCCACTAGTTGAGAGAACAGGTCGAAAAAGCCTCTCCACTTGAGATAATCTCCACAGAATGTTGGAAGGGTAATCTTTGGTAGTGGAAGCACATTGGGTTGCATGAAGTTGCCGCCCTTCTCTGAATCTTGTGGGATCGCCCTAAGAAATAGCCGTTGGAGGGACGCCATCATGACATTTTGTCTTCTTATCCGGGAATTTGCTGGTGTAGTGGTCGTGTTGGTTGGACCTGGCCTAGATGGTTCCTTTGAGTCGTCATTGGTTATTTGTTGACCAATGTTCGATGCTGACTCCTTCGGAGTTTCCATCATGGCCTTTTCAAATAATTCCCGGTAGTTGTTCGTGAGATCCGATATTTTGGTGTAGTAATCTTCGGTAAAATACTTGTGATTTAATGGGGGTGCCTCGAGACATCGTATTTTGTTGTCGATGATCTCAAACTCAGCCCAAGCCGCATCTATCCGTCTGATTCGTTCTTCATAGTATTGACTGGTTTTTCTTGAAGCCGAATCTTTTTTAAAATTTCTGATGATACCTTGGATTGCTTCGCCTGTCACGTTCTGGGCAGCCGCTAGTTGTTCCATC
This sequence comes from Linnaemya tessellans, assembly GCA_951800035.1. NCBI lineage: Eukaryota > Metazoa > Arthropoda > Insecta > Diptera > Tachinidae > Linnaemya > Linnaemya tessellans. Next base: position 18,212,188 of record OX637537.1, read on the forward strand.
ATGGTATCGTCGTTTGTAGCCATCTTGTAGAAGATTCCTGTTGACTGTTTTCAAGTCCTTACCGCTGGAGGGGGGAACTTGAAGAATCACGTCGGGGTCACCAATGTTTTTATCCAAATTCAGGATAGGGTTAAACTAGTTTGTTTAACCTTGTTTAATTGTTAGGCCTTTAGCCAATTAATTTGTTTGTTTGTCTAGGCAGTGACACCAAGACAATTTCTATGACACAACACAAGCACTTGTAACTTGGTTATATGGAGAGAGAAAAAACCAATCAATTGTTTTGATTAATTAATTATTTCTGTCTTTATTAATAAAAATCTGGTTCTTATATACTATTTAATAGATACAAATAATAACAACAAATAAAAAAAAATGCAAAGTTAGTAAAAGCAAAGCCACAGTTAATGACCGATACAGTTTGTTTACCTTTAATCAAAGTAAAGAATATACAAAAAAAAAACTTGCAGTTTAAGCATTAAAGGTTTGTTAACTTGTGGCCTAATTAATTTAAAGTATTCAGCAATGCAAGGTTGTTCACTCAAATTTCGTGCAGGCATATGTACGGTGGTATGTTTGTATGTTGAATAAACGTTCCCACGTACATATGAAAGAAATTCGTTGTGAAAGTTTGAACACCGCCAGAGCCAGATCCGTGCTAACCGGGAATCAACATCCGGACCTACACCACCAACTTAATGATGACGAACTTCAAACGTACTTTGAGACTTGCCAAGTTTTAATAGGACGGAGGCAGTTGTGGCATTAGCCTGAGAGCCATTTCTGTACAAATTCACTCATACATACTTAAGTCCCAGAATACCACATCTACCAGCCCAGGGTTCTACCATTTCAAATCGTTTTCTCAGGAATGCCATAATTAAGACCGTACTGGACTTGGTCTTAATGCCAGGGACTTCAAAGCCCCATCTCAGTGTGCCAAATAAAGGGCCACACTGAATAACAGGTCTTCTTGGGGCATCTTTGTTCAAGCCCTCCAACCCGTTATAATAACTCAGGGCCGCGGGGTCGTTACTCCCCGTTATCCGTACAAAATATCCTTATGGATTTTATATACGAATATCCTTGCGGATTGTATATATGTATGTATATATGTATGTATATATGTATGTATATATGTATGTATATATGTATGTATATATGTATGTATATATGTATGTATATATGTATGTATATATGTATGTATATATGTATGTATATATGTATGTATAAATGTATGTATCCACCTCGCTAGGTCTTTAATTTTGAAAGCATATCTGTTAAAAGAATTTATCAAAGAAAATAGCTAGTAATCAGTGATTTTTTGTAAAGTTAAGAATTTACTTTACCGGCGTTCCTCCGAATGAAACAAAATTTTCCTACGTAACAGAAAATTTAATTCTAAGAAAAAATGGGACTTCTAGCTTTAGCATTATTTTGAAGTTTTGCAAATATTAGACAATTTCTTGCTAAGTTTTTGATTCAGTATTACAATATATTAAAATTTTATGGCCAAAGGACACGCTGGATAGTAAGAAATTTCCAAATCCACTTGTTGTTCGAATATTTTATTTATTTGTTAATTAATAATATGCAATTATAGATATTTACATACATATGTTTATGTATGAGCTTCTAAATATAAAAATCAAAAGCACCATCACACCACCCCAACCAATAGTTCTCAAATCAATACCTCAAAAAGCAATTGAATAGTTTTAAAACTAAAAATCTTATGTACAAAACCCATCATTTCACTCCTGCCAGGAACATTACAACCCGAATATACGCCAGTCCAAGGGAATAAAAACTCTTGAGCTATAGTGCACTTGACATGCAGCGGTAGAATTAGGCCCAAATGCTATAATTTCGTGAGTGTATAAAATACTCTAACACGTATGCTATTAATCTGATTATCGAATGCCAGTTTGTCGTATACCACGACAAAGATATCCCATCTGCCTTACAATATCAATAATAAATTCGGTCGTGCTGAACTAATTAACGGTGCTAACTAAAAATTTGTATGTTTTCGAAAATTCGTCAGCGCTTCTTTATGGATAAATAATTATAACCAATTTATGCATATCTATATTTTAAACGCTTTTAAGAATATTCAAAAATTTAATCGAAAATCGGAGGTCAAAAACTTTGTGGTTTTTATAAAGCAAACAAACACAAACTGAAGTACCAAAAATTTGTAAAATATTTCAGAACAAATTGACAACAGATATTACTGGCCAATTTATCCATTTGTTTTGTAGTTTCCTTTTCATAACAGCGGTTTGAAAGCCATGTCAAGTAAATTTTATTTAGTGGACGCTTTTTATTTTAGGAGGTACACAGCTTTAAAGCTTAATCATATACAGGCGCTCACATTTAAAGTTGGGCAGACACGTTCATATATTTTTATTCGAACTAACTACGTTTCTATAAAAACACATATTTCAAAGTTTTTTCCGTTATATTACAGTAACTGTCTTATTAAAAAGAAAAAAAAAACAACAAAAACAACAACAAGTTCTAATATAATTTGTACAGCAAGACTTAACTAAAATAAGCACACATTCTCAGCTTACATTGAAAGTCGACCATTACAAAGAAGATCAATAATATTTTTTTATAAAAATAGTATTTATTTACAATTTTAAAAATATATAAGGTACAATGATTATGAGATTTTACAGACTCTCAACAATGAGAGTCTTATAATTAAATTTACAAAACTGATAAAAAATAAATGAAACGGTCTTATCGAAAATTTATCACAAAAACCTTTTTGATCTCTATGGAAGTTATATAGAAATTATTTAGGTAATCGCTAAATGAATTCTTTCTTACGAATGAATCATAGCGATCGCCTTGTAAACTTCTAATTGTCTCAAAGTTAGACAATCTCCATTTTACATAAAATGACAGTGTCAGTTCACTAACAAATGAGTTTATCATCTTATGTTCAAAGTTAATATGAAGTAAATTAGTCGGATACCTACGGAGAAGACCATGTATTACTTATTTTCAAATTCTTATTTTGAATAATTTGAAGCTTCTTTGTATGAGTTTTGGCAGTTTTATGAAACCAGACTTGACAACCGTAGGCCATAATTGGACGAATACACATTTTATAGAGTGTAAAGGTATAATGTGTAGGGAGAAAATATAAATTTAATATTCTAATTATGCCGGCGTCTGAAAACGTCACTGGCAAGATTTGATTCTCAGGCAGGTTTATATGCCTAGATTAAAAGAGCAGATTGTCATGCTTTGTTTTGCGAAATGCGAATTCCCTTTATTTTACAAATACTTTCCTTATGTACTACTTATGAGAAGCCTTAACTTAACTAGTATTGAGTGACATTACTTATCACTCAATTGAGTTTCTATTATAAAGATCTACTTGCTACTTAAAATTAGAATATTGTATCAGGCAGTCAGTTTGTTTTTGTTATTGCTTTTGTTTTATATTTTGAGTCAAAAATGAAATAAACTGTAAAGTTGCAAGCTCAGCAAAATAACTATTGTACGTTGAACTTATTAATATATAAGCAGTCAATGACCATATTAATATCAGATTGCTTCTAGCAACAATTTTTAATTGCTAAAACGTGAAGCAATCGAATTCGTCACTGTCTTATCACAACAAAATTAAACAATGTTTTGTATTACAGGATGTTAATTTGCGAAACTGCAAATTATTTTTTATTTTTATATTAATAAATGAACGTGATTACATTCTATTTATTTTGAGAGTGGAATATTAAGAATATTTTTCATAGTCATTAAACCAGCAGAACGGATCAGTACTGATTTCGAGGCCGCTACGCCATCTCATCAGCGTTCTTTGTTCAATTTTTCCACTTTTGCAAGTGGTGCTAGTTAGTAGGAATATCAACTATTTAACCAATGTTTTTAACGAAAATTGACTATGAGAAGTTCTCACATCCATTTTTACAAGTTATTACTTTTTTTGGTTAGTACGAAATTCCCCAACACTGACGATTAATATTCCCAATATTCCATATATCTCTTTCGCTTTTTCCAGAGCCATCGGCTGCTGATATCTAAAGCTTTTGTTATTTTATGTTCAAGGAATTGCATTTTAGTTAAAAATTTGCAATGAACATGTAAACAAGTGCGCGTGCCCTCGCAATGTTTTAAATTATGTATGAATTTCTATTTTAATAGTGAACCTTTATCTATGTAAATCGTATTACAGGATGTTCATTTTCTCAACATGGGGTGCTGTTGGCTGAAGTAGTAGAACACGAGACTATGAAGCAGAGGGTTCTGAGTTCGAGCCCGCGCTAAGTCATGAAATATTGTGTTGAATTCTTCTGATCAGCATTAGTGCGTGGTTGTGTTAGTTGTTGCCAGCCTGTGTTAATGATGAAGGCATAGTCACTGGTCACTGAACATAATTTGCGCCGACTGACACTATCGTGTACTAAAAGCAGAGTAATAGCACTCACCTTCGTCGGCCCTGTAGCGAAAAAAATTAGCCGGCGAAGTAAAAAAGGTTGAAATAGTTAAAAAAAAACTATCTTCTCATATTTCCTAATCTGTTCCCTCAATACTATCCCCTCGTTTTCAGTTCCGGCGCAATGCATTGCATATATAGTGGTCATCCCCTGAGTGCTGGTCCAAGATAAAAAAAAGACAGGCTATAAGCTGAAATCTGCGAAACTGCAAATTATTTTTTATTTTTATTTTAATAAATGAACGTGATTACATTCTATTTAGTTTTGAGAGTGGAATATTAAGAATATTTTTCATAGTCAATAAACTAGCAGAACGGATCAGTACTGATTTCGAGGCCGCTACGCCATCTTATCAGCGTTCTTTGTTCCATTTTTCCACTGTTTCAAGTGGTGCTAGTTAGTAGGAATATCAACTATTTAACCAATGTTTTTAACGAAAATTGAATATGAGAAGTTCTCACATCCATTTTTACAAGTTATTACTTCTTTTGGTTAGTACGAAATTCCCCAACCCTGGCGATTAATATTCCCAATATTCCATATATCTCTTACGCTTTTTCCAGAGTCATCGGCTGCTGATATCTAAAGCATTTGTTATTTTATGTTCAAGGAATTGCATTTTAGTTAACAATTTGCAATTAACATGCAAACATTGCGAGGGCACGTGCACTAGTTGAGAAAATCAACATCCTGTAATACAATTTACATAAATAAAGGTTCACTATTAAAATAGAAATTCATACATAATATATGTTTTTTATGTTGATAAATAGATATGGATATACTACACCCTCGGCCTTTCAGAAAATATTTCACAATTTTGTGGTTGGTGCAAAATTTTGAAATATTTATATTATATTTTTTGTTTGTTTTGTTTTTGCTGTCTGCGTGATACAATATTTTTATTTGATATATATGTATTTTAAAAACGAATGAATACATTTTTATTAAATATTTCTTTTTGTAGTGTATCTAAATACACTTTTTTGTTTATTTTTTTTTATTTAAATATAAATTATTTTGTAAAACTTTCTTTGTATTAAATTTGTTACATACTTGAGATTTTTCTTTTAAAATTACAATTATTGTTAATTAACATTTATTATTAAAATAATTCCTTAATGCTCTATATGGTTTTAATTGGTTATTGTGTACTTCTTTATTTATTCCATTGTAATCTATTATAGTATTTACACCTTTACGCCTAATTATCTTATGTGGTCCCTTATATGGACTCTGATTCTTTCTTCTATTTTCCATTCTTATTAATACTAAATCTCCTACTTTTAGGTCTAACCTATTTGTCTAGTTATTTTTTAAAGTTCTGTTCTCTTTTGCCTTTACTAGTAATTCTTTGGCCCTATTAAGTGAGTACTGCAGTTTACTCTTGAGCTCATTGGCGTATTCATCATAATTATAGATTCGAGTTTTCTTCATGTCATGAATCTCAGATGGCAGGCATGGTAATCTTCCATATACAAGTTTGAATGGCGTGTAGCCTGTGTCTATATGTGGTGCTGTATTATAAGCAAATGTATAATATGGGATCCATTTATCCCATTCATAGTCGTCTGCGGTTGTTAGCAGGAATTCATTAAGGACTCCTATGATTTCTTTCAATTGATGGTATGGGATTGAAAATACTTGTTTGATTTCCAACAATGAACATATGTTTCGCATTAATTCATTCACGAATTCTGTTCCATTGTGCGACTTAAGTACTTTAAATTTACCATATTTTAGAATCAACTGTTCGACTAGTGTTTTTGCAGTCGTGAGTGCATCTTTTGTCGGCATGGGGTGTGCAACTACGAACTTTGTTAGTTCACATTGCATTGTCAAAATATATCGGTATTCATTTGAAATACGAAGTGGTCCTACGGTATTAATTAAAATTATCTCAAAGCTGTTTCCTGGGGTGTTCGTGATTGTAAGAGGTTACTTTATATGTTTGGTTTGTTTATTTGTACTACAAATGTCACAGTGTGCTACAAATTGCTTTACCATTTTGTACATGTTTTTCCAAATGTACCGTTGTTTCAAATGGTCTTTCTTTCAAGTGACTTGCATATTTTGCATTATGAAATTCGTCAATCAGTTTATATTTTGCGATGTCATTAGTTATTCTTCTTGGGGCATTATATACATATAAGTATTTTCAATTGAGGACTTTTGTTGTTTATTTTTATATTTTTATAAGTTTCTTTTAAAATTTTCTTTGTATATATATATATCAAATATTCTATCATCACTTGCAATTGCTAACTCATTTATATTCTCTTTTTTCGTTTTAGATATCAGTTTCTTCAGTATCGAATCTAGTTTCGCTGAACTATCACTGAATTCTGCATGCATGCTATTATCTTTTTCATTCATATCACTATCTTTGGTACGAGATTTCTTCATTGTCGAAACTGGTTTCGATGAATTATCGTCTCGTCCTATGTGCACAATATTATTCTCAATAAAAATATCATTATCTTCTATATTCTCAAATTTGTTAAATTCTAATTTCTTCATATTCTTGACGTCATTAATGGATGTGCAGTCCCATATATGAAGTTGGCCGGACTTCTGAGAGATGCATTTATCCAAACTATTTTCATCCTTTCGAGCTCTGTTTTTACCGTTATTCTTTTCATGTACATGTGTATTATCTATCTCAATTATATCACTCTTATTTGCCTCATTATTTTTCTCTTTCATTGCCCTTGTTGTTATTAATATATTTTTTACTTTTTCATCATTTTCTATCGGTATCATTTGTTTTAGCACACCTGTATTATCTTTATTCTAAATAATGCGTTTGCATTAGTGTTAATTTCCCTTTTTGTATATTATTGTAAAGTCATAATTCTTGTTATCTTAGAGGATGGATTTCTATGTGAAAACAACGAAATTAATGGTCTATGGTCTATTACTACTATAAATTTTCGACCGTACAGGTATGGTCTAAAGAAATTTATTCCCTAATGTATTGCAAGCAATTCTTTCTCAATAATTGGCTTATTTATATCGTTTTTCTGTAGCGACTTACTTGCATATGAGATTGGCAGGTCTTGACCAATTTCGCCTTGTGATAGAACTGCTCCTAGTGCATAGTGTGAGGCATCGGTAGTAAGAATAAAAGTTTGGGTATCGCAAAATAGGTTTGGGTATCGCAAAATAGGAGGATTCATAAGTTTTTCTTTCAAGGTGTCAAAGGCATTCTGGCATTCACTTGTCCACAGAAATTTGCAGATTTTTTTTAACAGTGCGTTAAGGCTTTTAGCAATTTTAGCAAAATTTTGTATAAATTTTCGGTAGTAAGTGCAGAACGCAACAAATCTTCGTACTTCGGCAGTGTCTGGGTATTGGGTAGCTTTTTATTACTTCATACTTACTAGGGTCTGTCTTTACACCGTCCTTTGTTATTAAGTGTCCTAGATATAGTACTTCTGGCTTCAAAAAACAACATTTCTTGGGGTTTAGTTTTAAGTTATATTGCTGTAGTCTGTTCAGTACCTTGATGAGATTCTGATTGTGGTGGTTCAAACTGCACCCATATACAATTATGTCATCCACATAAAAAAGCTTCTGAATCGAATCCCGACAGTGCAATTGTAAGCATTCTCTGGAAGCTATTTGATGAGATTTTCAGTCCAAATGGGAGTCTTTTGAATTGGTAATGTCCTTGTTGTGTAGAGAAAGCTGTAATTGGTCGTGAAACTTGTCTAGTTCTATCTGATGAAATAGTCATATCAAGATTGGAAAACCACTTGGCTCTACTTAGTTTGTCCAAAATGTCCTCTAACCTGGTTAGGGGGAATTTGTCATTAACTATTTTGTCATTGAGTTTTCTGAAATTCACCACAAGTCTCCATTTTCTTTTGTCTTCAGTATTCTTCTTGGGTACTAAAAGTAGTGGAGCATTGTAGGGGCTTGCTGAGGGTTCTATTATGTCGTCGTTTAGAATTTTCTGCACTTGTTGATTTATTATGTCAGTATGTGCATGTGGTAGTCTGTAATTTTTTATATACATATACTGTCTGTTGTTGTGATGTTTTGATTATAAAAATTGTTTACAGTTTATCATATGTTTATCAATTCAGATTTTGCGTATTCATCGTTAATGTTCAATTGTAATTTATTTAGAACACGGTGGAGGCGTTCGTTACTGTTTAAATTGTTGTAATTCAATATATTGTAGTTTTTCAATGGATCAGTGTGGAGTTTAATGCCCTCTAAAGTTATGGTTTCATTTGTTGTGCTCAGTATTTTTATATGTGTCATACCGTTTTTTGGTGCTATAGAATTACTCAAAAATATTCCTTTTAATTCATTATTAAGTATGACGCAATCTTCATTGAGGTTTAATTTAATTGGTTGTATAATTTCTGTTCGAGGGGGTATAGTTGTTTGTGATGTGTTGTATGGTTTTGTCTGCATTGAAAATGTTATGATTTTGTCATTCGTAAATAAAGAAATTGTAAATGTTTCATAATCTATCTTGCAAAGGTACTTTTTTAAGAAGTCTCTTCCTATTATTCCATCTGTTTCTATTGGAAAGTTTTTCTCTACTAAATGGAAAGTGTGTCCACATGTTTGGTTAGCTAATGAAGATCGACTATTCCTAATGAATACGTTTCCTCCGAAGTGATGCCTTTTAATTTTCACTTGTTTTCTGTATTTAATGTTTCATGCTCCAAATTTATACGACATAATGATATGTCAGCGCCTGTTAATTGTTCATTTTTGTACTTAGCGATTATGTAGTTTGTGTTGTTATTTGAAATTTTGTACACTCCTAATTTTGGTTGTCCGGAATACTCGTGTATTCCGAGCCTAATTCTTTTCCCTCATTTTGTATTGTACGTATAAATCTTCTGTTGTTGTTGTTATTGTTTGTATTCATGTTCCCAAAATTTTTGATTCTTCTATAATTGTTACTATTATTCGATCTATTGCTTTTCTGGTGGTAATTATTTCTGTTGTAATTATTATTTCTATAAGAATTAGTATTATAGTTATTATTATAATTATTATTATAATTATTATTATTACTAAAGTTTCTATGTTTTTAACGATTATCGTTTCTGTTGAAATTTGTGTTGTTATTGTTATTTCTATAAGTACCGTTATTGTTATGGTTACTATTGTTCCTATTGTTGAACTACCGTTTTTATTAAAGTTTGTGTTGTTATATGTTTGTCTCCTTCGAATATGCATTATATTACTATTGTTATTATTATTGATCTTTTGTTCGTTTTCTACCTCCAATGCAAGTTCTACTGCTTCTTGCATTGATTTTGGTCGTGCAGCAAATAATGTCGTTTTTAAATTCTCATTTATTCCTTTCTTGAATGATTCAAGAGCTAACTTATTATTAAGCCTTATTATAACATTCTTTTCTGCTTCTGTGGCTTCATTTCCCAAGTCTTCTATTCCTAGTTTATTTAGGCTATCTATAATGTTTGTTAATTTTTCTTTATATGAATCAACCGATAGTCTACCCTGATATATAATACTCAATTGTGATTGTAATTCAGGAATTGTTTTTGTATATCTATATCTTTGCTCCAACAGTCCTTTTAATGAACTAAAATTTTCTGGCTTAACGTAGCTTCTTATTGCTGTCCTTACTTTGGAAGTCAGTTTAGCGTGGTAGATATACTGTAGGAAATGTTTTTGGCTGCATCGGTGAGAGTCCTATTAATAAGTTCCGCTGTTACAAGGAAACATTCTAGTTCCTCATAGTTACCACTAAACAATGGAAGTGCCTTCGAGGTCGTGTCTAAGTTACATGATGACATTCTGTTATCCCTGTTATATTCTTCCTGATTACTTTCTAATGATACCTTGATACTTTTGTTCAAATAATCTTTAACAATTTTGTAAAGGTTATTAAATTCTAACTGCAATGCTATTAGGTCTTCGCTATCTTTCTTATCTGGATCTATTGATTGCAATTCGATTCTTAATTTTCAATATATTCTAGTTTATTTACAATTGTAGTTTCTGTGTATGTCCTTCCTGAACTTTTCTTTAAATTTTTCCAAAAGTCTTTTAATTTTTCTAACCTATCCTCCATCTATGGTTATATCCTTCTTAAACTGCAGTTATTGCATTATTAACATTATTTGTATCTCTATGTTTATGTACATAATCTTTTAAATACCTATTAATCTTATAGACTACATATAAAACTAATCCTACAATTATTAGAGTTATTACAGAATCGGGAATTAACGGCATATCTATTTCCACCGAGTTCTTTATGTTTTGTTGTTGGTTATTATATTTACCCATCGGATTTCAATAAATAGGTCCTACCATTGAGTGTGTGTGTGTGTTTATATAAAAATTATTTATTATAATTTTATTTTGTTTTTTTATAATTTTTCTTTATTCTTGTATATATTTTCAAAATAATTTTTCATTTGTAAAATAAAAATTTCATGCGTAAAAAAAAAATTTTGTTATATTTTCTTCTTCTTTCTGCCATCTCCTCTTCCAATTTATTTATTTGCGTCCAAATTTTGGTATCCTGCTCCCATGATGGTGGAGGGTCGGCATTAACTGTTGCCCTCATAGCTACCAGCTTTCTTCTTAATTTGACAAGTTTGCCTCCTCTCTTGTGAAATTTAAAGTTGGTCTTGATGTGTGTTAGGTTTGCCTCCAGTTTTTTGGCTTTCCTCTGTTTATACTCCTCTATCTAATCCTGGTAATGGTTCTACAGATTTGTTCGGCAGGATCGCCATGTAAAGGTATAATATGTAGGGAGAAAATATAAATTTAATATTCTATTTATGCCGGCGTCTGAAAACGCCTCTGGCAAGATTTGATCCTCAGGCAGGTTTATATGCCTAGATTAAAAAAGCAGATTGTCATGATTTGTTTTGCGAAATGCGGATTTCCTTTATTTTACCAATATATCCTTATATACTACTTATGAGAAGCCTTAACTTAACTTAACTAGTATTGAATGACATTACTTATCACTCAATTGAGTTTCTATTATAAAGATCTACTTGCTACTTAAAATTAGAATATTGTATCAGGCTGTCAGTTTTTGTTTTTTTTTGGGAGTAAAACCAGCACTCAGGGGATAACCTCTACATATGCAGTGCATTGCGCTGGAACTAGGAAAATAGATTTTGGGAAGGAGGATAAAGGGAGTAGTATCTGTGGATATTCGACTTGAACCCCCTCAAATTGTAAGTAGCGGGGAAGACATCTGCAGGTAGTTTGTTCCACAGGCAGACTGTTCGGCCAAAAAACGAATTTTCTCTGTAATGCGTAGTGCGATTCGTTGGAATATCGACCACAAACGCAAGCCCTCTTGATGAAAAACGCGTTGAGCGTAAGAAAGAATGGGTTTCAGGAACAAGTTCCCTAATTTCACCATAGCACCTGCCATTATAGTAACGATAGAACAACGATACGCACCCCACATTGCGACGATGCTCAAGATAGTCAATAGAGTTAGCTACTGTCTCCGATGAGTTTTATCGCCCTCTCCTGTACACGGTCGAGTAACTTCAAAATAGACTTTGAAGCACCGGCCCAAACATGAGAGTTGTATTCCATCTTCGGTCGAATGTAAGTGGTGTAAATATTAAGAAGATCAGAAGGGGTGAAGTATCTCTTGCACCGTCTTAAGAAGCCAAGGCACTTGAATGCTTCTTTTGCGACCTGAAAGACATGTTCTGTCCATCTGACATCACACTGCACTTTCATGCCCAGAACATCAAGAGCCCCTGACTCCATAATACTTACACCACCCATAGAAACAGGTGAAGCAGCATTGTCATACGTACGTCGACCCTGTTCGCCTGACCCCAGAAATATCTAGAGCCACCACTTTACTTTCGCCAAAACGGTGTATGAAACTACACCAGTTTTCCGAAAGAAGGGCCAATAGGTCACCCGTAGAGCGGCCATTGCGGAAACCATACTGGCGGTCGTTTAGTAAACTGTTGGACTCCAGATATTTCACAAGATGGAAGTTAAGCATAGTTTCCATCACCTGCGATATAGCAGAACATATTGCAATCGTGCGCTAATTTTCAGGGTTATTAGCCACTCCCTTTTTGGGGATTGGCGTTACATTAGCAACCTTCCAGCACATTGGAAATTTACCGGAGTGGTATAGTGTACTGAAAAGTTTGGCTAATGGACGTGCTAACGTCGAAGAGCACTGCTTCAGGACCAGTGCAGGGACTCCATCCGGCCCAGGAGACTTCCTTGTGCTGAGTTCCGCAAGAACCTTTTTAACTGCACGCGCTCGAAAAAATATCTTAGGCATAGTTACGGATACTCTCTCGAGCGCGGGGAGTGGTCGAGAGCTATCAGGCAAGTGAGAGTTACTTGCAAATATTTCAGCCAATATATTAGCTTAATCTACCGGGTCAGTAAGTATTTGGTCATTCTTCAAAAGAGTCGGAATTGAAGAACTAGCACTTTCCTTAACACTTTTGACGAATGACCAAAAACTCTTGCTACCCGTGGGGGCAGTGAGAATTCTAGTGCGAATACGCTGCTCGTATAAAGCCTTTTCGCGTCTTAACACTTTGGCACACGAAGATCTTGCCTTCTTGCGTAGCAAATCAGTATAGGCATTTTTGTTATTACGCCGAGTACTGAATGCTGCCTCGCTGGATCGCAACGCATCTTTACATGCCTGGTTAAACCAAGACTTCCCCCTAGGTTTAACCGAAATTTGCTTACAGGGAATAAAAGCTTTCATCCCCAGTAGAATTGTGTTTTCAACCATTTTCGCCATGGATTCGACATCATTGTCAAGAAAACATAGTTTCCAATTAAAATTCCGGGAGAATTCGTTGAGCTCGGCCCAACGACCCTTTTCGTAAATATATTTACTACGCTTCGTGGCTGCACGCGAAACGTTGCGAAGTTTGGAGAACGGAAAGGTTGCGGAAATGGAGAAATGATCCGAGTTACCGAGAGGTGCATTGACGGTGACTTCATACTTTTCAGGATGTGAAGTTAGAAAAAGGGCAAGCGTATTCTGTTGGTGCCCTTCAACACACGAAATATGTGTTGGTTCATTAACTAATTTCACAAGGTGATTGTGCGCGGCGAAGTCAAGATGTGTTGTGAACATTGAAATCACAGCAAATACAATTTCACTGCTCAGACAACTATCAAGAATCTTCGATATAGAGTCGGAAAGAGCATCGAAGCCATATATGGTAGCATCTCTTTCCGCGTTCGGACTTCTATAAAGAAACCCGAAATGTAAAAAGTTTGTACCGATTTTTAATTTAACCCAAAGACGGCTAAATTCTGCGCCAGACATGCCTAATGGTTGCTCGCATTGGTACACAACTTCATTACGTACGTATATAGCAAGGCCCCTATGAAGAGTAAAAAGCGACAGGAGGTGATACCCAGGCAAATGAAAGTCCTGTGGATCAGCATCCTCATGTACCTGAGTTTCACTTAAGGCGAAAACATCCGGCCGATGGAGACAAACGTGAACATATACAGAAAAGAAATTCGCTCTTAACCCACGTATGTTACAGAAGTCGATTCTAAACTTACCCACCATCACAAGATGAAAAAGAACCGAAATCCAAACTCTAGATTAGCGAATACGATGCAATGACAACAACTGCAGTGACCATTCACTAGCCAGTGTTATGCCTTCACTAGCGAATGATCCAGCCGCTATCAGTACACCGCACCAATAAAATAGAGTTTTTATTTTATTTTATTTATGAGAAGAAGGATGGGAGGCGCATAACACTGCAGAAACACAGGTCATAAAAGTCCTGGTCTGGTCCACTTCCATTTTCCCATAGTGGCTCATAGTGCCAGCACTGGTATGGGGTGTCGTCACTGGTGGTAAGGAATGCACTGTTTATTCTTTATTGTTTTGTTGTTTTTTCTTGTTTGAGTTATTGATTTTGTATATTATTATTGCAATATGTTTAAGTTGAAGGTATTTGTTGTTTTTATTTAGGATTTGGTGCGCGCGTATTTAAAATTTAATTTATTTGTTTTTCTTTTTTTTTCTACTAATTGGTTGGATTTTTTGTTCTTTATATGTTTGTGTATATATTTGTATTTTTTTTTTGCTTATATGCTTTCAATTAAGTTTTTTAATTTGTAATTTTCTTAAATAACTAAACAGCCCGGACTGACAGACATAAAGACGAAAAACGTGTTAACGGCACGAGAGACAGAAAACTACTTGTTCTTGCGTTTGTTTTTGTTATTGCTTTTGTTTTATATTTTGAGTCAAAAATGAAATAAACTGTAAAGTTGTAAGCTCAGCAAAATAACTATTGTACGTTGAACTTATTAATGTATAAGCAGGCAATGACCATATTAATATCAGATTGCTTCTAGCAACAATTTTTAATTGCTAAAACGTGAAGCAATCGAATTCTTCACTGACCTATCACAACAAAATTAAACAATGCTTTTTATGTTGATAAAAAGATATGGATATACTACAAGAGCAGTGATTTGTTTTTCATGTTTACTGTAGATCTCCTGCTAAGGATAGGGTACAATACGCGCCCACACTTTTTTAATATTATTAAAATATTAGTAATATTAATGCGTAAAATGCAGCTTCTTGATTTCTACGTAGAGTTATCTCTGCTGTAAATAATGAATAAAGTGTTGGAGGTAAAACCGAACCTTGCGGAAGACCCGCATGTATACCTCTTTCACTGGACAACTTGTTATCTACGTAGACTACAAACGAGCGACTCATTAAAAAACTTTGGATTATTTTTTGTAAATATATTGGAACACTATAGGAGTTGAGTTTAGACAACAATCCATTATGTCATATTGTGTCGAAAGCTTTTTCAATATCTACAAATATGACACCTGCACTTCTACGACTCTTTTTATTCGTTTCAATGATATTTACATCTCTTTTTATTTGAAGTACAGTTGAGTGCTCCTTCCGAAAACCAAACTGTCTTTCATTAATAACATTATTCTGTGCAGCAAACTCAACGATTATTTTGTGGATAATTTTTTCAAATACTTTGTCTAATAAACTTAATGTACTTATTGCTCTATAGCTGGAAGGCAATTTATGGTCCTTTCCGGTTTTGAAAACGGAAAAAGGCTTTAGCCTCTTTGAAAACCAAGTGACCATTTTTTAAGCAGTAATTAAATAGTTTGCTTAGTGTTTTAAAGAAGTATTCAGGCATATCTTTTAAAATAATACAATTATTGCCATCGTTATTATCACAGAATTTGAACTTGGCTTCAATGCCGACTTTTGTAATACTATTTTCTAAATTTGTCATCAAAATTGTTTCATAAACGTCCTTATTCATTATTCCATTAATGAAGTGCATGTTGGCAACTTCCGAAGCTCCCATGCACCCCCAAATTATCACCCACCCATCACCATGCTTAACATCTGTTCTTAAATATTTGCATCTAAGTTCTTTGTTTGGTTTGCGCCATACTTTACCCCTTCCATCACATCCAAATAAATGGAATTTACTTTCGTCAGTAAGTAGTACATTAAAATTAATGTTTAAGACCATGAATATGCTATTTTTGGCCATACTTACAGTTCTCCAAGAATCCAAATCCTTAGTCATGTATGAAAAAACAAGTCAATAATTTTGTTTTTTCTCGAGTCTTATTGTTTCTGGATTGATCTCCGTCCCAGAAGCCGATGTAAAGGAATCTTTCTTATCTATGGATATAATATTATGTACAGTTGATTTGCTTTTTCCAACCAATTTTGACATTTGGTTGTCATTAAAAACTAGTTTACGTTCTTCTATGGTGGACCGCGTGGCATATTACAAAACACTAACAAAATTCACTAACTGACTGATAGGAAAACAATAACCATTGACTTTAAAAATAAATGCAGAAAACGCAAAAAACGACAATTTTGGTTTTTTTATGCCCGACTTTTAATGTGATTGTTTAAATGATTGTTTATTGGTTTGCGCAAGTTGGAATCGCGTAGAATTCTCCAATCAGCATTGCTTGTGTATTACAATCTTAATGGTTCTATTGATTGCCTTGACTGGCCAAGCTATTTGATGTGCTTCTCCATTGCACTAATTATGCGTGCAACGATTCTTTAACCCGGATTTTCATCTTAATGAAATTAAATTTCATCTGCAGAATGTTTAATATCTTTTATTGAATTCGGCACTGAGCAAGGCAGATTTACTAGGTACTCTCATTAGTACAAGAATTAACAACACCAAAAACCACACGTATTTGGTTACTAGAAAATTACATGCTAATGTCAAAATTAAGAGAGAGGAAGCATCATTAAAAAGGCAGATTTAGGAAAAAAATTTTATGTAGCTTGTAAATAAACTTTTGACAATACGTACCAAGGCAGATTTAATACACAGCTGCGCTAGTGAGAGTACCTGTTAAATCTGCCTTGGCACTGAGAAATCGGAGTTACAACTAGGGTTCCCACCCTTTTTTTGCGATTAAAGTACATTGGGTTTAAAAGGTTAAGAAAAAAAGCTACACAGTATAAAAATAAAGTACACTTTATTTTTATTTATGGTTATATATAAAAACGTATTTTTTATTGCTTTTCGCAAGTTCTTTCAAATAACTATCACTGCTAAACAATTGCACAGCATCTTTACAGTCTATATTTAAATTAAAGTATATAAATAATTCATTTTTTATCAGGTTCAGAGTAGCTTTGTTTCTTTCGTCTCTCCACTTGCTCTTCATTGCAGAAAACACTCTCTCTGTAAATGCTGACGTGGCAGGAATAGAAAGTAAAAATGAAATGACTTGAAACAAATTTGATAAATTATCATTGTTTGTGTGTGTGGTATAAAATTTATTAAATAAAATAAAAACACAATATTTTCATTGAAATCCGTGATATAATTTCCATTATTAATTAGATTTTTTATTACCTTGACTAGCGAGATTTGGTTCTGAAAAAGTTCACAAAGCAAGTGCTGAGACTAGTAAAAATTGAAGATGGCGAAGACAATGTTTAATCTTCCCGTTAGTCTGTGTTTACACCATGAAAGTCTTATTTTTAAGATTGCTAGTTTGTAGGCAAGAGAGGCGAGGGGAACTGAAACGAGTACACTATGATGTACTGCCAACACGTTTTGCTTTCTCATTCGCACACATTCCTACACACAACTATGCACAACATATATGTCGCCAACAATAAGACTTTCATTGTGTGAACGCCGAAGATAGTTTAAAGAAGAATAAATAAGAATCTTAAAAATAAGACTTTCATGGTGTGAACACAGACTTAGCGGTTTACTCGTTGGAATCCAAGAAAATATTCCAGACTAACAATGTTGATAACAAAGGAATAGTATTTGGATCCCTACAGAGAATTCCAATAAAATATAAAGACGTCAAACTAATAATTCAATCATATAAACAAATATATCAAACGTAAAATTCAGCTTAAGCATTGCCGACCACCTTGCAGGAACATAGTTACATGCAAGACAGTGAATTTTAAGTATACATAATAAAGTAAATACTTCGATATAATACAAGGTATATATATAATAAAAGTATATTTTGTCATAATACAGATCCAAAATTAAATTTAAATTCAGATCCATAAACTGAATATGGTTTTTACCACAGACCCATAAACTGAACCCGTGCGGGATGGTTTTGGTCAGATCCATGAACTGTGTTAAGGCACGATATTAGAATGGGGATTGGCCAGAAATGACCCACTCAAATATCGTGTGTTGAGCCATCAGACAACCCGGACTCGTCGTTGATTGGCCTGTGAATACTTGGGCAACTACTTCTGGCCCCAAAACCAGTGCCACCTGACCGGAGTGGTAAAATGTGGGATCCGCCAACTTGAAATCAGGAAATTGATTTCCAATTGTTGGCGATACGTCTTCGACGGGCGTTTTCACACCACGCATCGCAGAAACTTTAGCGGTTAATGAAATCCGCTTTAATGGGTCATATATCGATTCAATATTCACACGACAATATGAATCTGCAACAGGAATCATTAGCCGCTGCATCAAATGTTGGTAAATATAGCTGTGGCTGCAGCAAAGGTCAATGACTCCCCGCAATTGAATCTGTTTATTCCCCATGCGCAATTTCACCTGAAATGTTGGTGAGAACGCTATCACGTCACGAAGAGGCAGCATAGGCCCAGCCGACGTGCTTGGGAGCGGCCGTGAAGATGCAGGCACTAACATTTACCCTGACATTTACCACACTTCCGAGTGCTAGGACAATCTTTCCTCGTGTGGTGCTCTGACAAACAGCGCGAGCAGTAACCAAAGGTAAGGATATGCCGCAATTTTTTGTCATGGGCCAAGCGTTTGAGCCGAAGGCACCCTCGTAAGGGATGCGGTTTCTTGCAAAGTTTGCATTGCTTGGCCTCAACCTTTTCTACGACGTTCGGCAACGTCGACAAGTCTGAGTTGTCAATAGGCTGGCGGTCGACGGCGACTTCGATAGTCTTTGTTGAAGAGGCAGGACCATTCTCCTTAGTAATGGCCGCAGAAGCCCCTTCAGACAGCGGTGCCTCCAATGAAGGGCTCGATACTTCCATCGCCTCTTCGTATTCCTCCAGAAATACAGCTTCCGAAAAAATTGGTAAAGCGTCCATATTACTAGGAACGAATGAAGTTTAGTAAATGCGATAAAATTAGGTGGTCAAAATGACCAGTTTTGTGATTAGTCGTATTACAGGCCCATTTTGCGTTCGAACGTCGGCGACGCGAACGTGGTGATCAGTACCTGGATACGTTTTCTCGACCAGACCTAGCTTCCAGGCAGTAGGCGAAAATTGGTCATGACGAATAGCAACTAAATCATTTGCAGCTATATCCCGTTCAGGAAATTTCCATTTATAACGTTTATGTAAATTCCGTAAATATTCTTCTCTCCATCGGCGATAGAAATCATGCGTAACCGCCTTAACTTTTCAGTATCTATTTATCAAACCTATTGCTTACTCATATATTGAAGGTTCGTGGGGCGCGAATATTGGCCCGCCTATCGAAAAATGACCCGGAGTAAGAGCCACTGGCTCAATGGGATTATCCGATATGGGACGCGCGAATTTAGGCACTCCTCTATTCTCGCAAGTACAGTCGAAAGCTCGTCAAATGTATACTTAACAGGTTGAGCCTCCTTGCGAAAATGATGTTTAAAATTTTTGACAGCCTCCTCCCAGAGCCCCCCCCCCCCATATGGGGCGCACCAGCTGGGATAAACCGCCACGAAAGACCCTGAACTCCAAATGTTGAACACATACGAGCCTGACTTTCCTTAAAAAAGTGCGAAAATCCTTTTCAATCTCTCGAGAAGCACCTACGAAATTTGTGCCATTGTCAGAAAATACTGTTCGTGGGCAACTTCGTCTAGCAATAAAACGATCAAAAGCAGCTAAGAAGGCATCCGATGACAAATCTGTCATAGCCTCTAGTTTAGTGGAGAAACATACAAATATACAGACATAGGCTTTTGTTATTCGACAAGATCGACCTGTAAAACTTCTCAGGTCAAAGTGACCTGCGAAATCTACGCCAGTAGTGGTAAAAGGACGATCTAAAGTAGTTCGCTCTGGAGGGAGTGCCGCCATGATCTGATTGCACGTGTGTTTCCTATCCAAAATGCAACGTTTGCAGCGGTTCACTGTAGTGCAAGAAACCGCATCACTGTAGTGCGAACTAACACTTTGAGCCGTGGGACCCAATATTCAATGCGTATTATCCACAGCATCAGCTGATTCCCGCCATGAATCGAAATCCGATGTACAAACTCTGACACCAAAATCGTAAACCGACTCGAATATGGTAGAATAATTGGATGTTTTTCAGTGTAGGATAAAGAGGGACTATTTAACCTCATTACTCCATTACTGTCTAAAAAGGGATTGAGGGACTGTAACGAACTTTTTGTGGAAATCGATTTTCAAAAGACACTGATACTCAATTTTACCTTTGATATTTCATCACCTGAAATTGTTGTCGACTCAAAAGTATACTTGCCCCTATGTGCAGAATGTGTCCGATAATAAAAACGAAACAAATATGATATCGCTCTGAGAGCACGATCAAGCTTAGAAAATCTTTTCAACACATCTTTGAAATTTGAAAAGAATACGGAATGCGTCTTAACAGCTCTGGCCTCGACATCTGTGCCCATAGGCAAAGGAAAGATCCTTTATGGTCCAATTAAACTTAGAATTACGCAGCCACGTTGATCCATGCCACCAGAGATAATTTTTCGCCAGATCCGAAGGTGGAACTCCTCTACTAGCTAAATCCGCTGGATTATCTTCCGACCTAACATCATACCGACATTCTCCTGAATTCTGCACACTCTATTAGCAACAAACTTCGTCCAACTACTTGCCGTTTTTCTCAACCGACAAAGCACAATAGTAGAATCGATCCAACAATATACCTGTCTGATTGGAACACCAATTTCGCTACTCACTGTTTTTAAAAGCTCAGAAGCCAAAACTGATCCACAAAGTTCCAGCCGAGGCAAAGAAATAGATTTAATAGGAGCGACTTTCGTTTTACAAGACAGTAAATGTGCCTTAATTGCCCCCGCGTATGCTTTTTCTGAGGCGTCGGAACAAACATGAATTTCCGCTGCAGTATCCGGAGAATAATGTACCCATCTCGGTATCTGAATACTCTTCACATCCCTATAAAACTCAACGAATTTTCTCCATTCCCTTTCCGTTGACGAGAGCAAGAAATCATCCCAATTAATATTGTCGAGCCAAATCTTCTGCATAATCATTTTTGCGACAACAGTTACCGGAGCTAACCAACCTACAGGATCAAATAACTTTGCAATCGTAGACAAAACCTCTCTTTTTGTATACCTAGACCTTTCAATAATGGACCCACTTTGAATCCAACCGAGCATTCCACTGAATACCCAGTGTCTTCGAACTACTAGACTCCACAAAGGTCAAAAGCTTTGAATCCACCAAGTAATCTGGCGGTAAATCATCAACAATTTTGATCTCATTCGATGTCCATTTCCTTAATTCAAATCTAGCTGAAGACAAAACAGTTTTCAATTCATCCCGGGCCCTCAAAGCAGAAGAATTATCGTGAGCCCCTGTTAATACGTCGTCAACGTACATTCCTTGCGTAAAATATCAGCAACAAGGGGGTACTCAGCCTCCGAAACCCCTGCCAACTGTAACAATGGCTAAGTAAGGAGCGCAATTGACACCAAACGTCACTGTCTGTAACTCATACGTCATTACCTCTTCCACGGGAGAAGATCGAAAAAGAATACGCTGAAATGGCGTATGAGCGAGATCGAGACTAATTTTTCTATACATCTGAGTAATATCGCAGTTAAATACATATCGAAACAGCCTCCAACGCAAAATCAACAGAACTAAATGTGATTGCAAAGTGGGTCCTATATAGAGACAATCATTTATACTATTTCCATTAGAGGTTCTGTTCGATGCATTAAACACTATCCGCAACTTTGTGGTTTTCCTGTCAGGCCTAATCAATGGGTGATGAAGGTAACACGAAAGAGAAGGTTTAGCAAAATCATTCGATACAGGCTTCAGACGACCCAAAGTTAAATATTCTTTAACCACATTATCATATAATTCCTTGACATTAGGTTTACGCAGTAAAGACGACTCATTTCTCAAGAATTGTGCCATGACATTCTGTTTTGAAAAGCCTAAACTGATGGAGTGAGGAAATTCCGGCTAAAAAGGTAGCGTCACTACATAACGACCGTCAGAGTCGCGCCGCGCCGTTTGCCTATAATTATCTTCACAAAATTTATCCATCGGTGAAACAACTTTTCTCCTAGGAGTGTCCTCAAGCTCGCAGAAGCGAAGAAGATTTCTATTTACATTGTCTTCCACAGATGCCTCTATTCTGGTCGAATAAACCTGACCGCGTGATTCCTGAACAGATCCTGTAACAATCCATCCGAATACGGCTCGTTGCGCCACCAAAGATCAGAAAATATCACGATTAATTTCGCCCAAAATAATCTGTGGATACAAATCATCCTCTAAAAGTATACCAACAGGCCGAATTTGGCAAACACGAGCTGTAAATTCGAAAAACTATTACGATAACTATAGCCTACAACGAAGGAAGGCAGATGGCCTGATATAGTAGGTAGTATCAGGGCCATGGTTTCCAATAGGATAGATGAATCCAATTTTTGAACTACAAACTTTTCTAGTAGTGGCAGAAAGAGTTTGATTGATTCCTGGAACTCTGACATTCGTAGAATGTGCAAATAGTTTCAAGCGATTTTGTAAATGCTCAGAGATTAAAAGGGGACTCTGAAGCTGGGTCAAACAAGGCTCGAGCTGGATTAGTCATACCATCGTGAATAATATTCACCGTAGCCGTTCCCAGAAGCACTCTTCGGTTCTGAGAGACATGAAATACTTACCTGTCGAGTAGGATTACTGCTCGAAGATATGCCACTCGACGTAGAAGACAGAGAGTAATCTACTTGAGTATTCTGGGCTAAATCGCCAGACGTGGTAGCAAAATTATTCCTAGGGGCAACTTCCGAGGTAGCATTATCCCGATGTAGTAAAGTGTGATGTCTGTTATTGCAATTACTGCAATTAAAAGCACTCTTGCAACGCTTCACTTCATGTTCATGTGATAAGCAATTCACACAACAATAAAATTTTTTCACAGTTGAAAATCGTTCCGAAATTGAAGAATTCTTGAACCGCTTACACCCTCTCAAGAGGTGTCCCGAATTCCGACATAAAACACAAGATGTACAAGCAGAACTTACAACATGAGCCCTGACTTTATGACCCGAATTTTTTACATATTGCTGCGAATCTCTAAGATCATGAACGCATTCTAATGTTTGAATCCTTTCCGTCAGAAATTTATCGAAACTTTTCCACGAGGACAAAACTGATTTATTACTTACACTTTCTTCCCATAAACGAACGGTAGAAGTGGGTAAACGTTGAATCGAAAGGAAAATTAAAATAGGATCCCGTATTAAATAGCAAAGACGTTCTATATTACTGAGACGCGATCTATTTATATATGTATATGGCTGTAAATAAATCTCTAAATGCAGGCCATGATATATAATGTCCTTCAAATGTTTTTACATCAGAAGGATGTAATTGGGGTATTCACACTTCGTGCGTTTTAGTCATATTGTCATAAAGTCATAATATTTTAGATCAGTTTAAAAAGTTTTTGTTGAGCTGCATACAAAAAAGTCATAAAATAATAGCACTCTTTCAGGTATGCTTTTGTTTTGTCATAAAATAGCTCTAGAGATCTGAGTCGAACGGTTGAAAATCTTTAGGCGAGACGGCGATAGTATATGTTTGCCGCCGTTACTTATAAATGATTTACAACTAAAAAACGGCTAAAAAATTATTCATACCTATATGTCTGTACATTAAATCACATATCTATAACAAAAAAAATTAAAAGAACTAAATCGCAAAAATTAAATATATAGATGTGAAAATTTATTCTCGTTTAACTAACGTAGCTGGCAGGCTCTGAACGTTGTTCCGTATGCCGCCGCAAAAAAAAATTATTCAGCATCATTTAATAATTTTAAATAGAAAAGAAGTTTTTAGACTTTTGGCATTTTAAATCAACTTTATTACAATTATCTTAATTATCTTTTGCTTTGATAACATCTAATTACAAATGTGTTTTCTTATCAGCTGATCGATGTTTGAAATAGCATACTAAGTTATGACGGGTTGTTCATACTAGTCATATATATCGTGCTATTATTTTATGACTTTATGACTACTGTGTGAATCCCCCAAATGTTAAATTATGTTCTGAGTTGCCTAAGTGTGAGTTTTTAACAGAAGATTAATTTACTTTTGGCGTGTTAACCTCTAAATATTGAGACTTTTCATTAATCAAGGCTAAATAATCAAGGTAAGCCATATAATTATCCCGGTTTGCATCGCTAATTCGGACCGGAGAAAGGCGACGCAAACCGAAACGACGCAAACCGATGCACGATTTTCCATACCCATACATTTGTACTGATTTTCATTTGATTGGTTTCGAGATTCATAATTTTAGCCGCAAAAATATATTTTTTAATAAAAAAATACCATTTGTTTTTTATTTTTTAACAGTTTTTATTAAAAATATAACAATTCATTAGAAAAACGTAAAAAAACACGACAAACATATTATAATTTAAATTACAGTTCGTATGATGAGCAAATTATTTGTCTTGACAAAAGTCAAGAAGAAGTAGCACTAACATTTTTCAGAGTTTTTTATAAATGAAGTTTGACAAATGTTGAAACAAAAAATTTGTTCGTCAAGACGCTCTGTTAAAAATAGAAATTCAAAGTAAAAAGCAAAAGTCTACATCGATGTGTTGATTTTTTTATTCTGAGTTTGTGTCATCTAAATCGATTACCATTTCTATGGTTGGATTTCTCAATCTTGCTGATTTTTGTATGAAGTTATCCAAATTTTTTTGGATTGTAACAGCTTTTTTTTCCAAATAAATTTCCTTATAACAATTAATAGCGTCGGCCACATTTCTAGACACTTTTAAACTGCGATTTTCGTCCCGGTCATTGTTTTCAAAAATGTCCATTGCATGCGATATCAACTGCATCGCTTCAGAAATTTTAGCAGCAGTAAGTTTTTTTTCTTCTGTTTCGACCTCAAGCGGAAGTGCTTCATCAACCAGCGCATTGTTACTCTGAATTGCAATCAAACTTTCATTATTTAGCTCTTCGTCGTATAATAAATAGGAGCTCGTTAATATCTTGTTCTTCCATTCCATAAAAATTTGCATTTCTAGCTGACTCTGCAAGTTCTTTACATATGTGTGGAACATCA
Organism: Linnaemya tessellans; assembly: GCA_951800035.1. Lineage (NCBI taxonomy): Eukaryota > Metazoa > Arthropoda > Insecta > Diptera > Tachinidae > Linnaemya > Linnaemya tessellans. The sequence continues at coordinate 18,237,497 of OX637537.1, forward strand.
TTAATATCTACCATATCTTTGAGAATGCATTCGGGCCATAATTGACGCCAAGTTCCCTTCATGCACCATTCTTTTACTTCTTTCCAGGATAGGTTTATATTATCAATAGCCATCATGATATTGTAATTCTTCCAAAAATCTTTCATGGAAGGCAAATTATCTCCCGTCAGTTGCTTTTAGAAGTTGACTAAAAGTTCGTCGCAGATAGTATGACTTGAAGTTGGATATAACACCTTGATCCATTGGTTGTATCACAGATGTGGTATTTGGGGGCATAAAAATAACTTTAATATTTTCCGAATAATCGTCAGAAAAAACAGGATGACCTGGTGCATTGTCAAGTAACAATAGCACTTTAAACTCAATATTTTTTGAACAACAATAAGCTTTTAGCTCGGGAACAGCACAATTTTCCATCCAATCTCTAAATAAGGATACAGTCATCCATGCTTTTTTATTTGCACGCCAGTGAACAGAGGGGTCGCTCTTTTTAACATTTCTAAAAGCTCTCGGGTTTTCAGAGTGGTAAATTAAAAATGGCTTAAATTCAAAATCTCCCGCTGCATTTCCTCCCAAAAGAAGTGTAAGCCTATCTTTACTAGATTTATAACCAGGCGAAGATTTTTCGGACTTAGAAATGTACGTTCTTCTTGACAAACGCTTCCAAAAAAGTCCCGTTTCATCAGCGTTTAAAACTTGTTGTGCAGAATACCCGCCTTCTTCAATAATTGCTTTTAATTCAAGTTTGAATTTTTCTGCAGCTGAAGTATCTGCACTAGCAGATTCCCCTTTTAATGCAATGCTGTGCAAATTTCCACGGGTTTTAAAACGGTCAAACCAACCTCTGCTTGCTTCAAATTCTTCCGCACATTCGGTACTTGTTAACGGATAACTTTCTTTCAAATCTTCAAATAAAATTAAAGCTTTCTTTTGAATTACCATTTGACTTAATGTCATTCTTCGCCGATTTTGGTCTTCTATCCAAATACTAAGAAGTGACTCCATTTTTTCCATTAAAGGACTTCTCATTTTTCTGACCTGCTTATGTTGTAACGATGTTGCGGTTTCAGCAAATTTTTTAATTTTATCAGCGTCTCTGGAACAAATGGATTTTATTGTGGAAGGGGCAAGTCCAAGGTTTCTTCCAATATTAACGGCCTTTTCCCTGATTTAAAACGTTTCAAAATGTCCAGTTTTTGTTCTAAGCTTATTTGCTTTCTTTTTTGCCTCATTGTTGCAAAATATTTACATTAAACTTCACTTCACCAAATGGAATTTGAAACTGCTAAAGATCTTCAACTTGCAAACAGCAGACAACCTTCACATATATACAGGGTGTTTTTTTAAAGGTATAGAACTTCGAATTGAAATAAAACGCAAGAAAATCGTTTTAATGTCCATCAATTTGGCTTTATTGGAAGGATAATTTTATGCCATTAATGTTTAAATATGATTTCGGGCATGTGGCCGCCGCGGCTGGCTCGAATAAAGCCAATTCTACAGGTCCAATTTTCAACCACTTTTTCGAGCATATGGGGCCGTATGTTGGCAATAGCGCCACGAATGTTGGCTTCCAAGTCCCCTAACGTTTCTGGTTTGTTGGCGTAGACGAGCGACTTTACATATCCCCAAAGAAAATAATCCAATGGTGTCAAATCACACGATCTTGGTGGCCAATTGACAGGTCCATTCCGCGAAATTATGCGCTCATCGAATGTTTCCTTCAATAAATCGATTGTGACGTGCGCTGTGTGGCATGTAGCGCCGTCTTGTTGGAAACACAACTCATCCACATTCATGCCATCCAATTCGGGAACAAAATAGTCGGTTATCATGGCTCTATACCGGTCTCCATTAACGGTAACTGACTCTCCAGCATTATTTCGGAAGAAGTATGGCCCAATGACTCCACCAGCCCATAGAGCACACCAAAGCACTGTTCGACGTCTCTGCGGATGCGTATTATCACATAGAGTAAACGTAGTGCGAAAACGATCCATGGTTAACCGAATTAATTGCTCTGATGGACGATTATGTCGACCATAAAATGGACGGAGCTTGCGGTAAACTTCGCGAACTGAACCATTACTTTCGAAATAAATTTGCACGATTTGCAAGCGTTGTTCTTTTGTCAACCTGTTCATGATGAAATGGCAAACCAAACTAAATATTAATCACTTGACAGCTGACAAAATGGCCGCCAGTTAAAAAAGTGATGCCAACTTAAAGTTCTATACCTCAATAAAAAACACCCAATATTTGCATTAGACTTAAACGGGATTCCCCTTTTTCTGTTTTGGCTTCGTACAAACATTTTCATGTTAACGACGCAGCCATGCGACGCAAACTGAAACAAAAACGGCGCAACTTCGAAATCACAGAAATCTTAAAAAGACGCAACTTCGAAACAACGTAAACCGAAGCGACGCAGACCGGGGTATTGGTGTACTCGTTTCAGTTCCCCTCGCCTTTCTTGCCTACAAACTAGCAATCTTAAAACTAAGACTTTCATGGTGTAAACACAGACTATGGAAATCCTCATAGCAATCATTAAAATTTGCTGCGAATTTAATGAGGGAATCCGATACGTGCGTAAATTTATTTAAATATTTATTCGCCATGATATATTTTTGAATATATAAATTAATCGTAAATTTATGTGAGAAAATTAATGCACACACGGTATGATAGTCAAAGTGACCAACGGTAGGGTGTATACCAAATAAAGTAAAAAAAGAAGGTGAACAAATAAACAACTTTGAAATTATAAAATAAAGCAAAAAGAAACCCACACTTGTTGTTGTACTCAGTTATAATAATATATAAGTTATAATAATTTAATTTAATTGTAATAATTTAACACTCAGTAATTTAAGATATAAAGTGCAAATATTCTATAAAAAAATTATTTTTATTTGCAATTCCGTCCGTCCACGTAAATAAAACCACTGACAATTTTTTTCGTACCGACCGAAAAATAATTAAAAGAAACGTCAAAAATAATGGTTAATTATTCCTACTAATGAGGGATGAAACGCGATCAATCACAAAATCAATTTATGAATATAATTATATATGTATGTATATACAAATGTATGTATGTGTATATTTTATTTCTTTTATTACTATACACACTTTCTTTTTTCACTTTAACACAATTAAAACAAGAATTTATTTTACGCACCTTTAATTTAAATATTTGATATTTTCCAAATAAACGAAGAATATTTTGGTGGTTCTGATGAATTGTCAGCGATGAAATTCCTTGGTGCAAGTCAGAAATAAAAAATAATAACTCATCTTGTTTTCTCTTTCTTACAAAAATTTCAAAGAAATCCGGCTTATTGGACCAAATGTTTGTGTGTGGTATAAAGTTTATGAAATAAAATAAAGACACAATGTTTTCATTAAAATCCGTGATATAATTTCCTTTATTAATTCGATTTTTTATTACCTTGATTAGCGAGATTTGGTTCTGAAAAAGTTCACAAAGCAAGTGTTGTAATTAGTAAAAATTGAAGATGGCGAAGACAATGTGTAACCTACCCGTTAGCGGTTTACTCGTTGGAATCGAAGAAAATATTCCAGGCAAACCATGTTGATAACAAAGGAATAATATTTGGATCCCAACAGAGAATTCCAATAAAATATACAGACGTTAAACTAATAATCAATCATATAAACAAATATATCAAACGTAAAATTCATCAGTCTTATTGTATACTAGCTGCCATTTACTTGCAGTCGATAACTCTGCAAAACCTTCAGAACTGCATATCTGATCGTAAAGTTTACAATTTCTCCATAAATATCATTTATATTTATATTAAGTTTCTGTTGATTAAACTGTTCGATTATGTTGACAATAATATCAAATTCAATGTTTCTTTTTAAGTTTATATCTAATTTTAAATAACCAGTTTGTGCTTGTAAAATCAAACCATTTATTCAGGTATTCCGGGGCTTTTTCAATAAATAATGAAAAATTCATTATCAATAAATAATAAAAAATTTTGCTAGTCAATTCCGTTGAAGACAACAACTTAATATTTTTGCTTGTTTCATATCCAAAGAAGAGATCTTGTTTTCTTTTTAATAGTCCATCTCTCAAATTTACTATTATCCCATGAATATCTAAGACTGTTATACAATTGCCTTCTAGGCATTTTACAGCTTTATTAAATAAATTCAGAAATTACATTTTCTATGTCAAGCTCATGGCATGTTTCACACAATTATGCACTATGTGTGCATGACAGTTTCCTTTTATCAAACCTGGTACCAAATCTCGCATATTTGTAAATAAAGAATGGTTGACACCAAAATTAGCATTTGTGTTGTCTGCTCTTAGGGCAGATAAATATTGAAAGGATAATTGGTTTTGGTCCAAGGAGTTTTTAATTGCTTCAAACATACCATCAGCAGACTCGTTACTATTTTCATAGAAATCTAGTAACTTGTTTTGAATGCCAATTCGTGCTGTAAAATATTGTATTACTAATGGAAATAGTTTTATATATTTTTGTCCGAAGCGTCTGTTTGTAAGCAGTAATATACATAAATTCTCTTTTTTTGCATAATTTATTACATTGTGGATAGCATACGGCCCCAACATCTCTGTAACTAGTACTTCCATTTTTGTTCCAGCTAGACGAATTCCTGTAGCTGCACTTAAATTGGAATAAATAGTCTTATTCAATTTTATAGTGCAATCCATACTATTGTAGGATAAATTATATTTTACAGTGTGATATGTTAGGGCTAGGTTAGGTTAGGTTAGGTTGAAGAAGAGGGGCATAAGCATCCCAATCCGTCATGGCTTACACTTAGGCCTCATAGGCCTGTTGTGCGCTCTATAATAAGGAGTTCCCATTCCACTGTAGGGAGCCTCCACCGATACCATGGAAACCTCTGAGTTTGATTACGTCAAGAACCTAGTTTCTTCAATGTACCTCCTTAAGTCTTTCCAATTAGAGCCCCTAAGGAATTCAATCTCCTGTATAATCTCCTGATTAAATGTTTGTCTTCTAATTTGACTAAAAGCTGGACAGTTGCACAAGTAGTGCTCCAGTGTCTCGTCCTCTTCCTGGCAGGCCCTGCATGTTATATCGCCAACGATACCCATTCGTGTCAGGTGAGTCCTTAACTCTGTATGTCCTGTTATTAAATAAACTAACCTCCGTAGTGTTGGCCTACACAATGTTAGGACCTCCTTTGTCCTACTACCATCTGGGTCCCCCCATAGAATTATAGTCACCCTACCTACGGTAGAGTGCTGCCAATCTCTTGTATGCAATTCTATAGCCCATCGCTTTAGTTCGTTCTTAAAAACCTGAAATGGCTTCGGACTATCTAGTGTGATGTTCGCCATTAATGCTCCCATCTTTGCTAGCCTATCTGCCTCAACATTTCCAGGTATCCCCTGATGTCCTGGAATCCATATTATCTCTATACCCCCACATTGCGCGTATGAGTTAATCTCATCCTTGCACTGTAGTACACACCGAGATTGAACCACATGATTCCTTAGGGCCTCGATGGCCTTCCTACTATCCGTGAATATACGAATTGGTAGTCTGTTATCGATTTCCTTCAACCATTTTATCCCTTCCGTAATAGCCACGATCTCACTCTGAAATACCGTGCTATGATCCGGCAGGCGGAAGTATTTGCTAAAGTTACGACCCATGTCACAGAAACCTCCACCCGATCGGTCACCAATCCTCGACCCGTCCGCGTATAGGTTAGTTATGGGGTTCATTGTATCTGCATCCTCCCACTCCATACCTTCCGATATTATGGTGGTGCAGTGTGACTGTACATATCTAATAGGGATTCTATCGCACGTGACCGTGCGAGCGTTGTTCCCGGGTAAGACGTGTACTATACTCTGGTGTTTGGTTGTGTGTTCCCTAGTCAGCCACTCACCCATTACCATCAATCTCGTAGCAGCCAGAGCTGCTTCATATTTAACCTGTATATCAATAGGCAGTATTGATAGAATATTTTCCATCGCCTTAGTTGATGTGGTTCTCGTCGCGCCACTGATGCCGATACAGCACTGTCTTTGTATCCTTTGAAGACGTTTGATATTCACCTTCCTCTCCAAGGACGTCCACCATACTAACGAGGCGTACGTCACAATTGGTCTTACCACACTCGTATAGAGCTAGTGTGCCATCTTTGGGCTCATTCCCCATTTGGCCCCAATTGCCCTTCTGCAGTTGGTCCAGACTCTTTGGGTCTTGATCACCCTACTTTCTATATGGTCCTTCCAGGATAACCTCCAGTCGAGTATCACTCCTAGATATTTGACCTTTTTATTAATCTGTATCGTCCTATCTCGAAAAACCGGTGATTCCACATGTGCAATCTTCCGTTTCCTTGTAAACATACAAATTTCTGTCTTCTCTGGGTTGACATTGAGACCCCTTTGTTTAGCCCAGTTATAAGCTAAATTCAGGGCCTCTATTGCCCTTTCGCAAAGAACCCTAGGATTGTTTCCTCTTATCAGTATCGCTACATCGTCTGCATAGCAGACGGGAGCAAATCCTTCTTGGGATAATGTCTTCAGTAGGGTATTTATGGTCACCACCCACAGCAAGGGAGAAAGTATTCCCCTCTGTGGCGTTCCGCAACACACATTCCCCGCTACCCTTGTGTCGTTAACCTCGCAACTTATCTTCCTGTTCCTTAGCATATGACTGATCCATCCAGTCAATCTCTGGTCCAAGTCAAAGTTACCCAGCGAGTCAATAATGCTCGAGGTCCATACATTATTGAAAGCCCCTTCTATATCGATAAATACAGCCATGGTGTACATACCCAAATCGAAGGTTCTCTCTATATGATATACAACCTCTTGTAGGGCCGTCTTAACAGACCTGCCCTTGATATAAGCGTGTTGTTTAATTTCAGTATATCGTGCGGTATCCTTTCCTTCAACATTGTATCCACAATTCGTTCCAATGTCTTCAGTAAGAATGAAGTTAGGCTTATCGGTCTGTAAGCCCTCGGATGCGCATAGCTTGCCCTACCCGGTTTTGGAATTAAAACAACTCTAGCCTCCATCCATACCAGGGGGGTATATGCATTTGTAAGACAGATTGTGAAGATATTAGCCAACCTGTCCTCTATCAGGTCCATACTTCTCTGAAGAAGTGCCGGGAAAATGCCATCAGGCCCTGCTGCGTTATAGGGCGAAAAGCTCTTCACCACTCTACATACCATTCGAGTATCTATTGTTATCCTTGGATTGTCCATATTTCTCGAGGGGTGTATCGCTTCCGGACGGTTCTCCTGCACCGTACGGAAGTGTGCCTCCATAAGAAATCCTAATAACTCCTCCATCGTCTCTGCCCTCCTGCCCTCCGAGTCAACAAGTGTCTCAGGTTGAGTGTGGGTTTTCGACAGCAGTTTCTTTATTTTGGAAGCCTCACTAACGCTGTCTACCTGTTCGCAGAAAAGCTTCCAGGATTCGCGTTTGGCATCCCTTATTTTTTTATTGCAAACGTTAAGTTTATCTTTATATTCTTCCTAGTGTATATCGAGTCCCTTCCTACGGGCCCTGTTAAAGAGCCTTCTGGTTTCTCTCCTGAGATTTATAAGTTGACCCGTCATCCATGGTTTTTCTTTTGGGTTTCGCCTATTTCTGAGTGGACAACTGTCCTCAAAGGATTCCCTAATATCAGTACTTAGTCTTAGGAATGTATTTCCGACACGTGCCAATTGCTTATTTCATCAATTAAGTTTTAAGGCTAACTCAGCTGCAACATTTTCTTTATCGCTGCAGAATGAACTTTTAGATGACGTGGAAGCAGAAGTGTGTACAAATTTCTCAAGTAGTCCAGATGTTTTCTTCATTTCTGATTTCTTAAATATTGTTCCACATAATTTGCATTTTCCATTATATTCATTTTGGGGATCACTAGTTAACCAATCACCATGTTCAATTTCCCATAGATTTTTATACTTCTGCAATCGTTTATTCTTCTGCTTCGCTGTACCAATTTTTTTGATGTATTTTGTAGGTGTTACATATTCACTATCTATTTGATCCGCTTCATAATCAAAATTACGTTTTGTAGAAGTATTTTGCTTACTAAAGTTTTCGCGGTTCATGGTTTATTCATCTGATCTGAAATTTATAAAACCTATAAGTCGTATTCCTATTGCACTAAAACAAAACAAACGAATGAAATAGCTAATCAGTGCTGCCAGATTATTATTTTTAAATCGTCATGGTTTTAAGAAAGAATCGTCAATATTAATAAACGTGAACAAATGCCCCTGATTAAATATAATCTGAATTCTAGATAAACCAAATCATGCGAAATAAAGTATTCTCGTGTACTTTATTGTTATCGTAAAGTATAGAGTAAAATTACTCGAAGTAACGTACTATATTTTATTATTAAGTACGTGTGGCAAACCTAGTTACAACTCTTAGTTTTTAGCTGTATAAAACAGCCGTGTTATTGTGATGGAATGAATGTCTGTGATGTTTGAGTTGTTGGTTAATATATGTAAATATATATGTTTTGCCTTTTCTTCTTGTATGTTATTTTATACATGCTATTATATAGTGTTAAGCGTTTTTGTTATCTTGGTCTGAAAAGATCCTTGTCGATTGACTGAATTAAATAAATAAATGAACTTTTATCTTGAATGTGATTTTGGAGCGATTTTGGCCAATCAAGAATTAGACATGCATTGCCACTATATAGGGGATGATTATGGGAGTATTTAGTATTACGCAAAATAGGATACATTGTCAGTTCTCCAAGCTGAAATAAAAGCGCTACATTCCCCGCCAGAAAATGTGTAAATTAGATACTTTGGCTGTAATGTGACTTTAAATTTTATTTGGCCAACTTGGTTATTTTATTATTAACATAAGAATTTTTATTTAAACTCAAGTTCAAATCTGCAAATGATTTTTGTTATGAATTTTTATTAAATTCAAGTTATTTCAATTATTAGAATATTTAATAATTTTCAAACTAGCAGATCGGATCAGTACTGATTACGAGTCCGCTACACATCATCAGCGTTTTTTGTCCAACTTTTTCCACTTTCTATGGTGGTATTAGTCAATAGGAATATCATCTATTTAACCGATGTTTTTAATTAAATGGAATATTAACTTTTTATATTCAATTTTAAGTTAATTCACGAAATTCCCCTATCCTGACGATTATTATTCCAAATATTTTGTTTTTCTCTTTGCTTTTTCCAGATCCATCGGCTGTTTACATCAAGACCTTTTTGTTATTTATGTCCATGGAATTGAAAATGTTACTTAACAGATAAACGCGTGTCCTGGTTTTGTTAAACATGAATGTAAATTTTATTTATCGAACTTATTAAGTTTATTATTAAGATAACCATTTTTATTTCGACTTAACTTAAAATCTGCAATCTGCAAATTATATTTTTTTATAAAGTTTTATTAATTTGCAGATTCCAGATTTGAACTTAAGTCAAAGTCAAAGAAGGTCCAACGCGTGAGAGCCATAAAATAAAAAAAATTATTTTTGGACCCCGCCCCCTTTAGTCAGGGGTATTATATTCAAAAGTAGTGAACAAATTTAAAAAATAGTATTACTTAAGTCTACATTCCTTAAAAATAACATTTTTAAGCTTTTACGACGAAGTTGAGACTTAACGATCAAAATGATGTTATCGGTTACTTTTATATTTAAGAAAACATTTAAATTTTTCGGCTAGGAAGCTAAATGTTTGGCTTTTCTTATTTCTAATACCTCTGAACGTCTTTCCAAAATATTAAATATGTTTAATTTAAAAACAAAAAGTAAAAATCCGTTTCATGTACCCGAAAAAGTTCTAATTGTCTAACCGTAGAATAGTATTTTAGATTTTTTTGCTTTTTAATACCAATTTATTTCTTCCTAATATTTAAAGTAGGTATAGTTCATCATAAAAATCAAAAATTGCAAATTATATGGTTACTTTTATGAATAAAAAAATGCCGATATTCCAACCCTGAAATTGGATATTTAATTTTTTTGGTTTTTAATACCAATTTAACTCTTCCCGAAGTATAAAAGAGATTTCATTCACAAAAAACCAAAATTAGGTACTTACATATATGGCTACTTTTATGTACTAAAACATTTCGATTTTTCAATTCTGGACCCGAATTTATAATTTAAAAATTTTTAATACCAACTTAAATTTTCTTGAAGTATAAAATAGGTTTAATGCACTAAAAAACAAAATTTGGAATTTATTTGGGTATAAAAGTACCAAAAAATTTCGGTTTTCCAACCCTGGGACCGAATTTTTAATTTTTTAATACTAATTTAATTTTTCCTGGAATATCAAATAGGTTTAATTCACTAAAAACACAAAATTTGGAATTTATGTGGGTACTTTTATGTACCAAAAATATATAGATTTTCCAACTCTGGAAGCGAATTTTTATATATTTACCAATACAATTTTTAGTGATGTGTAACATAGTTTTACTTGACAAAAAAATTAAAATCTTTAAACTAACTGAAGATACCACAAAATATTTCATTTGTCCAACCTTGGAGTCGAAATTTTGATTTTTCAAGATCTTAATACCAATTTTGTTCTTCCTGAATTACAAAATAGTTAGCAAAAACAGCAACGTTAATTTCCTTTTGGGTTACTTTTATGCATAAAAAATATTTCCCAACACTGGAAATGAAATTTTAATTTTTTGCAACTCTTAATGAGGCATGCCATAGTTTTATTTAAGAAAAACTTTATATTTGTAAACATATTAGTCACTTTCATGTACTACAAAATATTGTAGTTATCCAAGTCTGGAACCTAAAATTTGATACCAGTTTTGTTTTCCCTGAACTAAAAATTTGTTTTAATTAGTAAAAAATCTACGTTAGGTGCCTTTTTGTTTACTTTTATCTATACAAAAATTTCAATTTCCCAGCCCTGGAAACGAGATTTTAATTTTTTTACCAATGCTAGTCTTCGTGAGGTATAACGTAGTGTTATTTAAGAAAAATTTAGAATTTTTAACCATTTTGGTCACCTTCATGAACTATAAAATATTGCACTTGTCCAACCCTGGATTCGAAATTTTGTTTTTTTTTTTTTTTAATTTTTTACGAATTTTGTTCTTCCTAAAAGAACAAACTTAGCAAAAACTTAAGTTAACAAAAAAACAATGTCAATTGCCTATTTGGTTACTTTTATGTATAAAAAAGTTTCAATATCCCAACCCTGGAAGCGAAATTTTAATTTTAAAATTTTTTTATCAATGCAAGTCTTCATGAGGTATAAAGTAGTTTTCTTTAACAAAAACTCAAAAATTTTGTAACCATTTTGGTTATTACATGTACTACAAAATATTGCATGTACCTAAAAAAAATTCCATTTTCCCAACCCTGGAAGCGAAATTTAAATTTTTATGTTTTTTTATCAGTGCAACGCTTTATGAGGTATAAAGTAGTTCTATTTATGAAGAATTTAAAACTTTGAACCATTTTGGTCACCTTCATGAATTATAAAATATTGCACTTGTGCGACCCTGGATTCGAAATTTTCATTTTTTTTTTAATTTTTTATACCAATTTTGTTCTTCCTAAAATATAAAATAGCTTTAGTTAGAAAAAAAACAACGTCAATTGCCTATTTGATTACTTTTATGTATAAAGAAAAGTTCAATTTCCCAACCCTGGAAGCGAAATTGCAGAGAGTTTTGAACTCGTTTAATCATCGCATTCGAGACTTTACCGCAACAAATAAATGCGCCATCGTCAGCGTAGAAAGCTACTTTATGGTCTTTATGAATTATGATATCCGAGGTATATATCGAGTATAGTGAAGGCGACAACACCGACCTCTGTGGTAAACCAGTGATCATTATTCGCCTCTCGCTAGAAAACGTGTTGTCGAGGCAGACAATAAACATGCGATCGTCTAAAAAAACTTTTAATAATCTTTTAGAAATACATAAATCGGAAAACCAAAAGAGTTGAGTTTAAATACTAGCCCAACATGCCATATGAAGTCAAATGCTTTTTAAAACACCAGTGCTTTTTAGTTAAGCAGTGGAGTGTTCCTTACAAAAAGCGAACTGTTGGCTATTTATTTTCGTCACAAAAGTGTAAAATCCTGTCATGAATAATCGTATCTATTAAGCTCAATATGTTGATTGCCCTGTAACTACTAGGTAGCTTGGGATTTTTTTCCTGCTTTCTGGATAGGAATTACTTCAGCTTATTTAAAAATTTGAGATAAGTGCCCATTTTCTAAACAAAAATTTAATAGGCTACTTAATGTTTCAAAGAAGTAATCAGGTATAATTTTAATAGAATTGACGCCATCAATGCCCGGGGCCTTATCATTTTTTAGCAGAAAAACTTGTGATTTTACCTCATTCATATTTGTTAGTTCAGCAGTTGAACCAAAATCAGACGCACTATTCAGACTACTAATGTAATCTGAGATCTTAGAGTCAAGTGGTGACGAGTAATATAGTTATGATATGGGAGCTACCGCAAACGTTAGCAAATGCATTTGCCATCTCAGCACTAGTTTTTAATATTGTATTATTAACGTGTAACTCTGTACATGGGGAATTATTTCCTTTGAGAGTTTTCGAAAGTTTCCAAAATTTTTTCGATCCTGTGTTCATTAATCTATTAATTGCTCTAATATGCAATTATTTGAATACGTCGTACATTTTTGGCATTCTAGCCGGACATTAGGCTAAAACTTAAAATTAAGAAATGTAAAAAATTTAAGTACGCATTTCGACAGGCAACAAAATTCTGCATCGCATAGTGAATTTTCAAAGGTTTTGCTTGAGATTTGTCGTTTTGCGACGCTGTTAAAGTCAGGAAACTCGAGTAAATTGCATACGCTTTTTTTTTTTATCTTGGACCAGCACTCAGGGGATGACCCCTATATATGCAATGCATTGCGCCGGAACTGAAAACGAGGAGATAGTATTGAGGGAACAGATTAGGAAAGATGAGAAGATAGACAGTTGTTTTTGTAGCTATTTCAACCTTTTACTTCGCCGGCTAATTTTTGGTACAGGGCCGACGAAGGTGGGTGCTGTTACTCTGCTTTTAGTACATGATAGTGTCAGTCGCTGCAAATTATGTTCAATGATCAGTGACTATGCCTTCATCATTGAAACAGGCTGGCAACAACGAACACAACCACGCACTAATGCTATTCAGAAGAATTCAACACAATATTTCATGACTCAGCGCGGGCTCGAACTCACGACCCTCCGCTTCATAGTCTCGTGTTCTACTACTTCAGCCAACAGCACTTTAATATAAATACGCTTTTACTGAATATTTACGAATTTGAGACATTTACAATATATTTTTTGTGGCTAAACAAATAAAGATTTTACATTGATTTTTTTTCTCTGCGAAAGGCTATATTATCAGCTACTTATATTAATTTTTAGAAAAAATTTTTTTTAAGTTTTTATGCTAAGAAAATTTTTTCGAAATTAAAAAAAATGTTTTTTTGTTAAATTTTTAGTAAAAAAAGTATCAAAAGGTATTTGAAAGCGAGTTCCACCGAGTTCGTAAAAATGTTATAGTTCACTATAAAATATGAAATCTCTACTTTTAGACAGGAAAAAAAACCTTGCACATTTTTGCGGCATTTTTTGGGGGGATTTTTTGAAAATTTCACCTCTTTTCTGCTTTTGATTATTTTGCAAAGGTATGTATGAGTAAGAAACCGTTTTGTCAGTCATAAAATGTTTTATGTAGTAAGTATTTTCACGAACATTTATATTGCTATATTAAATTGAATTAAGATTCATAGGCTAATTGTTCGAAATTTGTTTTTAAATATCAGAAAGACATGATAAATATTCCAAGGCACAAAGGAAAGTCAACATCAGTTTTATGCAACTTACACAGCAGAGCAGAACTGCTGTTTTCGAAAACCGCAACACCTTCATCATCAGTGCTCATGTGTATTGTGTTTATCACCACTTATTAGGTGGCTTAGTTGAATGTGATAACAGTTCCTATTTACACAAATTTTATTGTGAAAAAGAATACGAGAACTGTATCAAGCTGATGTTAACATGTTATTGTTATAATACCCGTGTTACCGTTTGATTATCTTTCTTCATGTCCCATTTTTCTGAATTTCTTGTTCCATCATACCTAAGTCAAACTTTTTTGGTTTGAATTTTTATACTTAAGTACATGTGAACGTTTTTTTCCAATTTATTATTGGTAGCTCAAGCCATAGCTTAAATTTGTATGTAGTAAGTATTTTCACGAACATTTATATTGCTATATTAAATTGAATTTAGATTCATAGGCTAATTGTTCAACATTTGTTTTTAAATCTCAGAAAGACATGATAAATATTCCAAGGCACAAAAGAAAGTCAACATCAGTTTTATTCAACTTACACAGCCTGTAAATCTTTCTGAGATTTAAAAGCAAATTTCGAACAATTAGCATATGAATCTTAATTCAATTTAATATATAAAATGTTTTAGTTTTTAATAATTGTACGTGTATGTTTGTTATCTAAATTATTACATATAACACTGTTGTTAATGTGTAAAAAAAGAAATGCGCGAAACAGTAATTCTCCCATACCCCTATAGCGATTTTTAGCTACCTGTGCAGCAGCGTTGTAATTGGAGTTATTTGATGGAGCAAAGTAAATGGACCTGTCTTAATTGAATTTTTTATTATTATTAAAAACAAAGACAAAAATAAACAAATCTAGCTTGCAGGAATATATTGTGGTTATTGAACAAAGTTATTGTCAGAGCTTCAAAAGGAGCTTCTAGAATGAAATGGAAAAAGTGTATACAAGGTTAGAGTTATTCCAAATATTACAGAAATCTAATGCTACGCCCGTTGTAGAGAAATTTAAATTTTTAGTCAGAAAATTGTGCGACATTTCAAAATGTCAAGGAGATGGTGATATACCAGCAGTAAAGCAGTGTTTAAAGAATTTCAAAATATATTGGCATTTAGCACAACGAAAAAGGACAGATTTTTAACCATGCATGTCACATGGCTAGAAGGAACTGTGACAATACCTGTGTTTAGGGATTGGTTTGGCATTGGGAAGACACCTTCCCTCGACATAAAAGCTTAAAAATTAATATATATGAATATATTTCGAAACTAGCAAAAAAAAAAAAATAAATAAAATAAAAATAAATTTTTATTTTGACAGGGGCATTTTGTGGAGAGGGGTTAGAGGGATACCTCCCCTTTCTTATAAGAACTGAAAAATTTGATTTTAATGGTAATAACGTGTAAGTAATTCATTCCTCTTGATATATACATTATATTTGCAAATAATATTTTATGTCACCACCCACACAAGGTGGGCAGGGAATAGTTGCATTTTACGATCTCCTGGGTCCATGTTTAGGTTTCTGAACTTTCACCGACGTTAACAGTTCCGTTTTCCAAACAAAAGTACGGGAAAACTTAAAACAACATTTAATTTTTCAATCCTAACAAGTATGTTAGGATAGGTTTCCAAATCGGAAAAATTAATTCTAGAGTTCGTTAATAGAATATCAACCGTGGAGGGCTGAACAAGACATAAATTCTGGCCAAATCGAGTAAAGACACCAAGGTGGTAAATGTAGTAGTTAAAACACACAATGATTGTAAAGTTCATTCCCGATAGCGTTGTTCGGCACACAATTCCAATTTGTATGATGTACATTCAGATCACCAAAAATAAAAAAATCTTTGGTAGAATTGGTTAATAAATCCAGATCCGTTACAAAGTCCACAGTAGTGACCGGCGGCATATACGCTGCAGTAAAAATTTCGGACCTTCAATTAATCATAATTTGTATCGAAATATTTTCCATAATGCGCGTTGAATATAGCAAAAATAAATTTATGGTGGGGTTTTAAAAACGTCTCGTTAAGGAGGAGAGTATCAACTCTTTTGTTACGTAACAGTTGCTCCAACTGCGAAGCTGCTGATTCAGTTGCTATGCCTTGCATGAACATTTTGTATAACATTTGAATTATATGGCACGTTTAAGCATGTTACCTAAAACTCTTAATTTGTCATACTTATTATGATAGTTCTGAAATGTACCTACTGCATCAAAAAATATTTGTAGCAGGCTCTCATTGAAGATATCATCATTGTTACTGGAATAATGATTATTTTTTAAGTCATTAATTCTGTTTATATCCTTGAGGGTGGGAATTACGTATTGGCACGAGCATCGCTTGGCAGTTGAGGAAATTTCTCATCGTCAATGATAAAGGAAGGGCTTTTGGTGCGTTTACCAACCAGTCTGAATTTTGAGGTAATAAGTTGTCGGATCTCAAGGTATTCCTGACGGCATGGACACCTGGGATTGTCCGCTTTGTGGTTGAAATGCTTAGCGCCTTTTTTACGCAGTTGTGACATTTAAACACCACACTATTGTCATTTGAACTTTTATTTAACTTATAATCAGCGTAATCATGATTTCCGTCAGAGACTGAACACACTGCAATTCTAAGACATTTAGTTCCATGACCATACATTGAGCATTTCGAGCATTGAGTAGGACCCCTATATCATCACCTTTAAGTGGTCTTCTCCAGTATACTGCGATATTACAAAGGTATTCAATATATAGAACTTTACTCTTCGCTACCTATTGACGATTGAATTCGATCATGTATAACGCATTTTCAGCAGATGATTTTTTCGTTTTGATTTCGGAAATGCTTAGAGGTGTTATGTTAAATTCATTGATAAATTCAGATTTGATAATTTCCGTAGTAAATTGGGGTAACCCAAAGAGAACCATTTTAAAATTTTTTACTTCATGAGTGTAATAATGGAAACTTCTGTTTTTAAGAATATTCAAAGCCGTTTCGTATAGCACCAACGTGCTAGACATTATTTTTCTACCAACAGACATTTGCTTAAAGGTGTATTCTTTACCTAATAAACTAATTACCTCCGAAAACTTATGAGTAGAATCCACAATTATTGGTGGAACTGTTTCTTTTATGGGGGTTTCCTCGGCATCGGCCAATAAATGAAATCTATTATCACTTGATACAGGTTCTTCATTTGTTTTCGGTAACTTGCATTTGGGGATGTTACCCCAGTATTTTTTCCTTTTCGTAGCAAACATAACAAAAAAGCACTTTAAAACTTATTTAAATGCTTTGTTTAAATATAATTAAAAAATTCAAGCACGATGAAAAAATACACGTTGTTTACGCTTTGAGGCAGGGAGGCCGAATCAATAAATTTATTCAATTAAACAAATTACGTATAAACATTTATTGAATTTGTTTAAAAAAATAAAAGTAGACTATAAGTATGAAGTTTGTTTTGTTAAATTTTGAAACACAAACGTAAAAACAAATGAAAATGGCAACAATAAGTACGAAATGAATGTGGCAGCACTATAAAAAGAAGCACTAAAAAGTGAGATTTGTTTCCTTTTTCTTTAAATCTAAAAGTTACGTTCCATAAAAATAAATTAAACAAAAAGTTAATAATAATGTAGGTATTGTTTAATGATATGGAAAGAAACTTTTTCAAGTTAATTTTCCTAGAGACTACACAAAAATAAAGCCCAAATCGAGATTTTTATGGAACAGCATATTGATATGGCTAAGGGGTTTGTTAAGGGTGACCGGGACTACCCACTGAGGAAGGCCCATGCCAGAAAAATGTATGTAAAAAAAATTCGATAAAACCGATCATCAACGTAATTTTTTAGGTATAGACCTAAGCATCGAACAAGGTTGAAGTTGGTAAAGCTCGGCTGACTCTTTCATAGATACATTGTATCTTCCAACGATGAACAGATTGCTGATATATGTGGGTTCTATGCATCAGTCGATGGTATTGAAGGTGGAAAAAGTTATGGTGTACCGAACAAGCTCTTACCCACCACATCACCCTCTTCGCAAACTTCTACCCCGCCCAAAATGCCAAATACTCCATTAGAATCCTTCCCTGTTGAAATACCGACTGCAATTTTTCTTAGGCTAACAACTCCAGTCAGTAATCGAAAGCGAAAAAGATAGGTTCGGGATATTCAGGACGTTTTGAAAATGGAAGACGAACATTTCACAAAAATGTCTGTTAGTTTGGAGAAAATGAAAGCGGAAATGAAAGAAAACAACAGATATTTAAAAGATTTAACTAGAGACAGAGAAATTAGAATATTAGAAGAAAAATAATTAAAAGCAACAATTAGGTACAACTATGTAGTAGAACAAAGCATGAAGGTAAGAAATGAAATAAAACCACAATCAGATGGATGTTGATCTCATTAATTTACTAATTATTTTTACTATTGTACCTGAATTGTTGTTTTGTTTCAGTTTTTTTTTTTAAAGAACTGAAATTTTATATAATGAAACTGTTCAAGCTATCAAAAATTTCCATATAGCACTTAAACTATCTTGAACTTGAGCTTGATTTAAGGATGTTCAATATAGCACTTAAACTATCTTGAACTTGAGTTTGATTTTCATAACAACAGCACTTTAACTGTGTTGCTTTCTCTTACTTAAAAGACTTTTTGCTTTCAAAATAAGAGAGTGATTTTATTAGTAATTATTTCCAACTTATATACTAATTTTACAATAAGGGTTATGCTTAATTTGCTAATAATATTTCTGTTGGGTTTACAATAAATTTTAAGTTTAATGTCAATAAGAAAATAAGTGAATAAGCGAATTGATTAAAGTTACACTAAAAAACCAAAGAACAAAAAATGTTAAGTATCAAGTTTCAATTATAAATAAACCAAAGCAAAAAAAGGTGTGCAATTCAATTAACTACAAGTAGGCAAAATATATGCAGAGGTTCAATAAACTTAAAATAAATAAAAAACAATAAAATTATGTATTAAGTAGGCAAAATATATGCAGAGGTTCAATAAACTTAAAATAAATAAAAACCAATAAAATTATGTATTAACGGAAACGTTTTTCCTTAATATTTTTGTACTTTAATTCAATGAAATAGCAATATTATCCCTCACAGCTACTGATGTGTTTTGTTCCATTGCCATTGCTATACTAACTTCTTCATCAAGTTATATATCATAGTGTTTGCAAATGTTATTGAGTGCACACCATACATATTAACGGTAGTAATCACTTAAGGGAGAATAATATAAAGAAATCTGAAGTTACTTTTCAAGACTCCTATTATTCTTTCTACAATATTCTTTGCTGATGCGTGCCTTTGGTTGAATATGTACCATGCAGTGTCATACTCAGGGCTTTTTTAGGATGTCATAAGATATGGCTTTAAAGGATACCCGGAATCTCCCAATAACCAACAGTTGCGAACGCCAGAATTATAAATTTTAGAGTAGTAACGCCCGGCGTCACTAATTTTCCATACAAAGGAATCACGACATGACGCTGTCCTGCAAGCATTTACCCCTAAAATGCATATTTTATAATTAGGCAATTGGCAAACACATATGTATATTTATGTATAAGTTTGCAACTAACCATCAAAGCATTTAAGCTATAAAAGCCCTTTCGGCTAAAATATGCACAATGATCGGATGGTTTCGTTATTCTTAAAAGCGTCCCGTCATTACATCCAATTACTCCGGGTATATCACACTGTTGATAAATATGAGATTTCGATTCTCTGCGTGCTTATTGATTTAATTCGATTTTAATCCAAGCTGGACACAAAGTTTCCTCCAATAAGCTCACTGTGTTCCATAAAATTTTGCAAAATGTTCATGATCCCATACTTATGTTCATTTATTAGCTATAACTCTATGATACAGATAGTAGTTGTATAATCTCCGGAGGAGCTTTGTTGTAACTTTTCTGCTTATTACCGAGTACTAATCGGAAAGCGCTCTTGTTAAGGTGGTGATGCGAAATAAATCTGAAATACCACTTATGTGAAGTCATTATCTAAAAATAAACTTAGCTGACTTACAATTTCTCCTCTAATTCCATAGGATTGGATAAATACCTTAAGTACGTTGGTTAAGCATACAAAATATAAACAAATAAAACTAGCTGTTAGATCGTGAATCACTACTAAAAGTTAAAAATATCTTGATATACTGAACACCCAAAAATCACTCTCGTGATTTCAAAATCGTTCGTGATTTAAAATCACCGTGATTCCAGAACATGCTTGTATGTTCGCCTGCGAACAGACTTTTTTTAAATCGAACCAGTACTCATGCAGATGAAGACTGAACCAGTCTAACAACATCTAACAACCATGCACTAATGCTGATGAGAAAAATTCGACACAATATTCATGGCTGAGTGCGGATTCAAACTCTATACTCTTCTCTTCATAGTCTCTAGTTATCTACTTGAGCCAACAAAGAACAACATTTTAATACTAGTGATCTGAAAAGCATATCTAAAATATTTTGAAAGTGAAGTTGAACTGTATTTTTTTGTATATTTTGTTCATTTGATTTATCCTCTTTGCTTTTTGAAGCTTTCTTTCCAAATAGTAGGCCGTAATTTTTACATGAAACTATACGCTAATAAAATTTATAGTTTTTATCAACATTTATACTTTTTGTAAACATAGATAAAAACAAAATTTTAAGTAAAACAGAAAGATCTAAAATTGGTGTTTTTCTTCTTAAAAAATTATTCTCGTTCCATCGGCAGAAAAATCGGACGAAATCACAAAGACCTGATCAGATACATGCTCATTACAAAAAGAAAATAACAAGTAAAACTGCTATATTCCGCTGTGCCGAATTTTAAATACCCTTCACAGATGTATTTGTTCTTTCTTTCTCTCTTTCTGAAACAGAAAGTAGGTTTAATTAAAAAAAAAAACAAAATGCTGTTATCAGCTACTTTTATATTTAAGAAAACGTTTAAATTTGTCGGTTAGGAAGCTAAATGTTTCGGTCTTTTTATTTCTAATACTTCTGAACGTCTTTCAAAAATATGAAATATGTTTAATTTACAAACAAAAAGAAAAAATCCGTTTCATGTACCAGAAAAATTTCTAATCTTCCAACCGTAGAATAGTCTTTTAGATTTTTTGGATTTTAATACCAATTTATTTCTTCCTGATATATAAAGTAGGTATAATGCATCATTGTGGGTGCTGTTGGCTGAAGTAGTAGAACACGAGACTATGAAGCGGAGGGTCGTGAGTTCGAGCCCGCGCTGAGTCATATGAAATATTGTGTTGAATTCTTCTGATCAGCATTAGTGCGTGGTTGTGTTAGTTGTTGCCAGTCTGTTTCAATGATGAAGGCATTCCAGTGGTCACTGAACATAATTGGCAGCAACTAACACTATCATGTACTAAAAAGTAGAGTAACAGCACCCTCCTTCGTCGATCCTGTAGCAAAAATTAGCCGGCGAAGTAAAAAGGTTAAAATAGCTACAAAAAAATTCTCTATCTTCTCATCTTTCTTCATCTGTCCCCTCAATACTATCCCCTCCTTTCCAGTTCCGGCTCAATGCACTGCATATGTAGGAGTCATTTCCTGACTGCTGGTCCAAGATATATAATATAAATATTGGTTTTTATACCAATTTAACTATTCCCGAAGTATAAAAAAGATTTCATTCACACAAAATCAAAATTAGGAACTTATATGGCTACTTTTATGTACTAAAAAATGCAGATTTCCCAACCCTCAAACCGAATTTTAAATTTTTAACATTTTTAATACCAATTTAATTTTTTGCGAAGTATAAAATAGTTTTAATTCAGTGTTTAAATTGCTGACGAACAAATAGCAATTGCAGACAAAAATTGACTAGTGCATACCGAACGCATAAACAGTTTTTGTCAAACGACTACTGCTACTGCTACTGCTTCAACCATGAACATGAATTGAAAAAAAAAATTAAATGAAACAGTTACACATAAAATGATTTCGCCTGCAACAACAATGACTTCGCAAACACTCAAGTCGATAGCAACAGCAACAATAATTCTGATAAAAGTGACTAATGGCTGACGGTAGTTAAGAGAATTGAGTTGTAGTTGTTAGGGAATGAATATGCGTCAGTCGTTTGATTTTGCTATTTAGTTGTTTGTGGAGTGCGAAACAAGCTGATATGTTAATAGTTAATTGCAGTTCAAAGAAAATTAGCATAATGGCAAACAACAACAAACAAATTGTTGTCTGCCAATAAATGTTAATAAATTACTGGATTAAATGATTACTAAATGAGACTTTATTTAACATGCTCAGATAAATTATAGTGAACGAAAATTAAGACTGTAACTGATTCATTGACTTCAATTTACAAAAATAACAATAAAGAGCAACTCGAAGCGAAAATAAAACAATTTTTCTAAATAGTCAAAATATGTTTGTCGTGGTCATTTTAGTCGTTTCATTGACAGTTCATTTTGCTATCAATAAATCTGCTGTGAATATTTCAGTTGTTAGTCGTTTTACTTTGCATGCTTGTGGCTATCGACTACGCATGTGTGTTTGCTGTAGTCGCTGTCTTTGCAAACACAATCATTTTGTGTATATCTGTTTCATTTCAATTTTTTTTTAAATCATTCCGCAGTCATAGTCACTAACACATTTTTGAAATGAATATGAGTTAGCAATTTTAAAGACTGGTTTAATTCACTGAAAAAACCAAAATTAGGAACTTATATGGTTACTGTATGTTATGTACCAAAAACTTTCGATTTTCCAACCCTTTAACCGAATTTTTAATACCAATTTAATTCTTCCTGAATTATATATAAAATAGGTTTAATTGACTAAAAAACAAAATTTGGAATTTATGTGAGTACTTTTGAGTACTAACACTGGAACCGAATTTTTAATTTTTTAATACCAATTTAATATTTCCTGCAGTATAAAATAAGTTTAATTCACTAAAACACAAAATTTGGAATTTATGTGGGTACTTTTATGTACCAAAAATATGTCAATTTTCCAACTCTGGAAGCGAATTTTTATTTTTTTACCAATGCAAATCTTAGTGAGGTATAACATGGGTTTACTTGACAAAAAATTAAAATTTTTAACCTTGTCTCATGTACCATAAAATTTTGCATTTGTCCAACTCTGGCATAGAAATTTTGATTT
>OX637537.1:18265549-18295549 GCA_951800035.1 Linnaemya tessellans
TGATCGGTAATGGAATATTGATTAAAAGTAACCTAATACCATTTGAAATCAGAGCACTAATTTGCGACGCGCCAGCAAAAGCTTTTGTTTGTGGTATTGTTGGTCATACATCATCGCATGGATGCACAAAATTAGACCAAATCAGCAAGAAAGTACGTAATGTGTTAACGTATTCCACAACATTGGGCGAACTCATTTATGATAGCGATTACGCACAGAGAAAATATTTGTAGCACCATCAGAAGGATTTCCACTCAAAGCCATCACCTTTTGAAGAAATTGGTCTTAAAATGATATCTCAAGTACCCCTTGATCCAATGCACCTTATTGATCTCGGAGTAACAAAGAAATTACCGATAAAATGAACTTTAAAATAAGTAGGGATTTAAAGGTACAAATTTCTAGTCACCTCAAATCGTTGAAGAAGTACATTCCTCGGGAATTTTGTCGTTTTCCAAAAGAATTGGATGAAATCAGCAACTGGAAAGCCACTGAATTCCGTCAGTTTTTGTTTTACACAGGAATGCTGGTATTAAAGGACAAAGTTTATGCTGATTTTTATTATGAATTTTTATTACTACACTGTGCCTGCCGTTTGCAGACGTGTCCGAGGACGTGTGAGAGAAATGTAGAAACTGCACAAGTACTATTGGAATTATTCGTAGAAAATGTTTCTGCAATTTTTGGGGAAAACAGCATATCTCACAACGTACATGACATTTTACATATAAGCGAATGCGTGAAAAAACTTGGTCCTCTTTATAATTTCTTTTCATACCCCTTTGAAAATTACTTATATAGGAAATTGAAAGTTAAGAAAAAGGACGGAGCTGTTGTTAGTATCTCAACAGCAGAGTATTTTTTTAATGATGTGTGTCCTAATAACTTTTGTGGTATTCTTCCATTTATACCTGTGAAAATAACGGGGTTCTCAATATCAAGATCAGCAATATTGGTCGATTCAGAAGTATCGAGAGTTTTTTTATGAGCCCTTGGATTCTGCTAATATGTTGGGTACTTGTGTAGTTGACCTGAATAATATGGGCGATGAAGAGTCATTTCCCAGGCTTTCCCAGTGGCAATAAATTTCTTTTGGTGCCTCTTTTACATGGCTGCAAATAATTAACATTTGAAGTATATAATGTTTCCAGCGAAAGGAGCTGCCCTAAAATATTTGGTCGCTCGTATCGCTTGAAATTTTACAAGAATATAACATAATATACAGATATCTCTCCCACAAATTAAACGTTACTTGTCAGGTTCACAACCTATGTTTTCATGTGAGTATAAATTATGTCTCATTTCAATAAATATATGAACAAATATGTATACATATTTTCAGATAACATGGAAACAAGTCACTGCCAAAGTTGCTCCAAATTAGAAAAACTTTTTGAGGATAAATTTAATGATATAAACAGTAAGCGATATGTATTCTAAAAATTAGAAAAGCTTGAACTAATTAACACGTATTTTCATTTCCAGATACTATACTAAATCTTAAAGGTGATGGAAAGATTTTCCATTCGTTAAAAAAATTCTAATCCAATTCACTTACTCTTCCATAGATTATTGTTAATCAAAATGACGTTATAATGAAATCTTTAGCTGAACAAAAAGTATTAGCAGAAATGGTACTTCACCAAGAAGTCACCAACAATAATGTGCGCTTGGTTTTTCTATTAAGAATATTACAGAATTAAATGAGCTAAACAAAATTATAAGTAAGGACAACCGAGAACTTTATGTGCGTTTGAAATTTTTCTCTTACAAATTTGCATAAATTTTAATTGAAATTAATGTTTTTATTTTTAATGCAGATTAATATGATGAAGACATTATTGAAAGGACGACTGTCAGAAACCCTGACAAGTTATTTCAATGAGTGTCTGCTTGGATGTAAATATGGATGGAGTTCATGGCAAGAAGCTATTGAAAGATTTTCAGGCATATTTCGAAGGTTTAACAGGTAGGTTATATATTGAATGTATACACGTTCGTAGTAATTCACCACCTTCTATTATTTCAACAGATGCCTGCCGATCACATGAAGTTGAAAAAGAAATGAGAAACGCATTAAAAATTATAAAGAAACGTTATATCCATGCAGATTGTATTAGAAAGAAAAGTATTAAATTACAGTAATATTCGTTTTATTGAATTAAATTATTATTATTAATTAGATTTATAACTAAATTACAAAATCTAATACTAAGAAACTAAGGAGCATTAGCAGCTAGGCCATCAGCTCTGGGTGTTACTAAAATAATATATACATTTCTAGTTTTGATTAAGATATCTAAATAAAATAGATTATTGCTCTTAAGCTAAATTACAATTCTAGTTGTTTTAATATAATCAAAAATTTTTTGAATGTTGTCCTCGGTGGGAGACTCTAACAAGTTCTTTGGGTTGGTAGATCCAAAAATCGATCGTCTTTCGGCTTGGTAATGTAAACAGTCAAATATGTGGTTGACTGTAACGATATTACCACAATTAGTACATAGTGGAGGTGGTTCATTTCGGAGAATGTGATTATGTGTGGGAAAGGTGTGACCAAGACGTAGTCGAGAGAAAATTCTAATTTGGTATTTACTGATGTTGGGTGGATAAACGGGTGCTATACAATTCTTATTGATCTCCTTATAGTGGGGATGATAGTAACCAGACCACGAATTAATTTGAATTTGGCGCAAGTGTTCCTTGATAAAATTATGAACGTCAGTTTTTTCGAGTCTGATTTCCATGATTATGGGTGCTATACATGCGAATTTAGCAGCTTCAGCGGCTTTGACGTTGCCTTTTATTTTGCTATGCCCTGGAATCCAAAAGATTTTTAATCTTTCATGGAATTGTATTAAAACGTCGCGAATTTCATTAACGATGTTCCATTTCAACGTACTTGGATTACAGATCGACTTGACGACTGACAAGCTGTCAGTGCATACTACTGTTTTCTGCTGTGTTCTAATAGCAATATAGATTGCATTGACTATGGCTGAAGCTTCAGCAGCAAATATTGATGTGAAGTTTGGTAAAGTTTTGAGTGCAAGGATCGTATCATGGGCATCAACAATAGCATATGATGTGCTGTTTCTGCTTTTTGAACCATCTGTAAACATAAATGACCAGCCTTCGTCCAGTAGAGTTTGTTGTTTCTCCAAAAAGTGCTTTAAAAATATGTCATCTGAGGTATCTTCTTTACAGTATTTGGACAGGGACACGTCGCATGAGCTTTCTTTAAAAAACCAGGGGGGATAATCTGGAGTAAAATTCGTTGTTGCAGTGTTTATGTGAAGGCTATTCCCTAATTGGAAAGCTTCGCTTATAGCTGAGGTGTATCTGTATGTTCTTTTTGCTGCAAGGTGTTTCTTTATATCATCATCAATTACTGAATTATTAGAAAACATCAGTTTTGTATATAATTTTAGTTTGGCTTCATTAATACGAACTTCGATAGAAGGTAATCCTGATTCTACAAATAGGTTTTCTAAAGTTGTTGTACGAAATGCGTAAATACTTGATCTAATTGCACGATGATATAACCCCTTGATAATATTAATATTTGATTTGGGTGCATTACCAACTAGGAAAAGACCATAATCAATTTTGCTAAGAACTAAGGTTTTCGTAAGATAAGTTAATGTGTTGATGTGTATAAAGCTTCTTTTACTTGACAGATACCCAACTATGTTCACTCTTGGCGTTAGAGATTTTTTCAGCGATAGGTAGTGTTCTTTCCACGAATAAGTTTTCGTAAAAGTTATTCCTAGAATTTTCAATTGGTCTATGTTATTTATATTAGCGTTGTTATGGTCAAATTGTGGCAATGATAATCACACAACTTTTTTCTACAAATATGTAACTTCTTTGACTTATCGGTGGATATTCTCGCACCAGATTTTAAGCACCAAGTGTTGATTTCGTTTACTACAGCTTGCAACATATTATTGGCTTCTAAGTTACAGGTCCTTTTACAAAAAATGTAGAGATCATCTGCATAAATACAATGGTCCAAGAATTTAAATTTATTGATTATGTGGTGAATTTCATTAAAAGCAATTGTAAAAAGTATAACAGACAGTGGTGAACCTTGGGGTATGCCATTGTTTAAGGTATGTGTAGATGAGCACACACCGTTTACTCTTACGCGAAAATTACGTTGTTTTAGATATGCTCTTATGTAGTTAAATATTTTAGGTCCAACCTTCCATTTATTAAGAGTCTCTAGAATTACGTGTGCACCGATTCTGTCAAAAGCCTTTTCAAAGTCAATTGAAAGAATCGATACATGATTCCGAGACGAGAGAGACTTAGAGATGTAAAAGTCAATATGTAATAACACATCTGAGCAGCCCCTGCCAGCTTTAAATGCTACCTGATTGCGAGAAGTGAGACGGTTTTTCTCCATAAACCAATATAAACGAGTTGCAATGATTTTTTCAAGCAGTTTTCCGATACATGGTAGTAATGAAATTGGACGGTAGTCATTTATTTTAAGGGAGCTTATCGTGCTATTTTTCGGGATTGGAATAACTAGTGCAGTTTTCCAGTCGATTGGGATTATACCAGAGTTGAAGATATCGTTAAAAAAGTTTTAGTATACGTTGTTTGGATTGAGGACTTATATGCTTTATCATTTTGTAAGATACACGATCAAAACCAGGAGTGGAACCCTTTACTTTGGATAAGCAACAGAGCAATTCTGTAAATGTAATATCTTTCTCTATGTAGGTGGCATTTGTGTTGAGTCTTACAGCGTAACTTATGTTTTCGGATGCGTTTTTAGCCTGTATGAAAGATTGTGAAAAGTTATGGTCAGAGGAATATTCAGACCATTTATCTGCAAAAGCTTCCCCTATTAAAAATGGTTCTGTGATGATTGTGTTGTAATTTTCGACTGCTACTATCTTTTTATTGGTTATGTTATTAGAAAGACGGTGGATTTTATTCCAAATGGCACTGATTGATGAATTTTTATTTATGGTGCTTGTAAATTTTTCAAAACTAATTTGTTTTTGTTTTTTCATTTCTCTTCTAAATATTGAGTTTTCCTTTTTGTATTGTATAAGGTTATCGGTTGTAGGAGATTTTTTAAATGACTTCCATGCACTTATTTTATTACTTCGCAGCCGGGCCAGTTGTTTATTCCACCAAGGTACATTTTTATTTATTTTTAGCGATGACTGAGGGATTGAAATATTGGCTGCTGTTCTTATTGCTTTTGTTATCAGAGAAGCTTCCCTGTTGATATTTGATGTGTAAGGTCTCTTCTGCAGTTCGTTATCAACGGTAAAGGTAAATTTTGGCCAATCAGCATAGTCAAATAAGAATTTTTGAACGAAGTTAGATTTAATTGATCCTTTTAGCGATATGTCAATGAGAATTGGGAAATGATCACTGCTATACATTTCATCTAAAATGTTCCATGATGTTTTATTTAGTAATGATGATGAACATAGCGAAATATCTACATGTGTTAAAGTCGCATGTGTGGAAAGATGCGTAGGGCGACCGTCATTTAATATGTACAAATCTGATGCCAGTATGGCATTTTCTAATGTGTGCCCCTTTGATTAGTGGATGGCGAGCCCCAAGAAGCGTTCCATGAATTAAAATCTCCGACTATTATCTTTGGAATCGTTACCGAGTCAAAAATGCCTGCTAGATCTAGCGTAGAAAAGGTTTGAGTAGGTGGTATATATAATGATATAATGGCAAATTTAATGTTGAGATGCACTTCCGTGATTATTGTTTGTAATGTTGAGTTTATTTGGACTTGTTTATGTGGAATGTTATTTTTTATCAGCACACATATGCCTTGCTTGGAAGTTGTATTGCATTGGGAATTGTGAAAATAAGCTATATAGCCTTTAGGCGGTATTGGGTTGAAATTGTGTTTACAATGGGTTTCTTGTATTGATATTAAATCTGGATTGTGCTCTTTTATTAAAAGTTGCAGTTCGTTGAAATTGTTGATGAAACCATTGATGTTCCATTGCAATATCCTAAAGCCTGCCATCTTCAACACTTTCATAACGAATTGTAAACTTATATTTACAACTGATAGAAAGGAGCACGATGCCATGTTTGCTACCGTTTTAGCTGTCTGAATACGTGTCCATTACGGACGTTGATAAATAGTATTCATTTTTTGAGATTAGTTCTTGGGTTAAAAGAGAAAGAGGGGAATTAGAGTTAGATGTATTTTGTACTGATGAGTTTTTCTGTAAGTCGTTTTTATATATTTCTATGTTTTCCTTGGAATTGTTAGGTTTATTTTGTCTTTTATTTTTTGGATTTGTTGTTTCTGATAGTGGGGAAGTTAATACGTGATGAGATGATGCTTGCTTAGAATTGTTTGAAAATGTCTTCTGTTGTTTTAATTCTTGTTGGTAGGGTATATTGTTTTTTGATGAAATGTTTTCTATTGTATTGGTATTTAATGATGATGAGCAACATGGTGTTTCAGTTTCTATTTCGCTTGATAAGGAACTGATGGATGGATCTCGATGTGCAGGTTTCTTTTTCTCTTTGCTTTTATTCGGTGAAGTGGCTGGTCTTTTTTGTATTTGTTTATTTGGCTATTTTTTTGAAAGTTCAGTGGTGTTTTTAGTTATTTCCGAGTATGACTGGGTTTCTTTTTGCTGGGGTACAGTTATGATATTGCTTTCATATTTACGTTTGGCAGCACCGTAAGAGCATTTGTTGATGGTTTTGATTTTGATTATTTCTTTTTGTTGAAGGTATCTGGGGCAGTTTCGATCTGACGCAGGATGTTTCTCATTGCAGTTTGCACACTGAAGTCTCGAGCAATCACTCGGGGTATGGGGTGGAAGGTTACAAGATACACATGTTTCTAGATTATTACATTTGTTTTTGGTGTGACCAAGCAGTTGACATTTTTGGCATCTCATGGGATTTGGGAAATACATTTTTACTTTTACTTTATACCACGCTACGTCAATAACCTTGGGTAGGTTATAAAGGTTAAATGTTAGAACCATAAATCCAGAGTATTCAGTTTTTTTTGGTTTTATTGTTATCTTCACTGATTGTTGTTGTTGTTTCCTGTTCTTTTAAGTTACTTCTCTTGTTTACAGCAAATTTGAACACGGATACTACTCCTTGAGGTTGTAATTCTTTCACTATTTCTTCTTCAGAAACATCGATAAGGCATGGAGCGTATACGACACCTTTTACAAAATTTAGAGTTTCATGTAATTTAACAGATATCGGG
This sequence comes from Linnaemya tessellans, assembly GCA_951800035.1. Lineage (NCBI taxonomy): Eukaryota > Metazoa > Arthropoda > Insecta > Diptera > Tachinidae > Linnaemya > Linnaemya tessellans. Next base: position 18,272,790 of record OX637537.1, read on the forward strand.
CAAATATTTAATAGCGTCTTAGCTTTCAAAAATTTATCGGCAATAACCTGGTTACGTACAAGCAGCAGGAGGTTACCATCTCTTAGTTGACTGATGGAATCTATTAAAGTGGAGATTGCATGTAATCCTTTGTAGATAATAAAAGGGCTTAGTGTTTTTAATTGATTTTTATCAGATGATATTATTAAATATTTTGGATCACTGAGCACATTTGTTTTCGGTTGCGGAAGAATAGGAAAGTTTTCTTGGAATGGTTGATCAATAAAGTCGCCTAATAAGGCAAACCTATTGGAATGTTTATCCGGTGGCCTACGGGCCATATCAACTACTTTTCAACTTATTATATATGTATGTATGTATATTTTATTAGTACACCAAATAATTTATCCACACAAATAATCGAGAATCGAGAGCAAAGCAAATAGACTATGAACCGTTATACACGTTTAATAAACAAGCACTGTAAAGTAAACGTCCGATCGCAACGAGTAATAGTCGATGAATGAATTAAATTAATTTTGTGCTTAGTATGTACATAATATAAAATAAATTTTTTTTTTGAGTTTTATTAAATAATGCATTTTGTTATCTACTATAATAACAAATAATTTGACTAAAAATGAATTAAAGAAATAAAAATACCATAAATACTTAATTTTAATAGTGCTATTTAATAAAGGGTAACTATAGTTCATATATGTAAATAAAAAAGGGTTTGCAGATAACTACCTACTAGGAAACTTATAGCTAACATTTAAAAAACTGACTTTTAGTTAAAAAGTAGTCCATAGATAGTCAGTAGACTACTGCCTAGGACCTCATAATGTTAAAATAGTCAGTTAGCTCTATGAAAAATAGTTCAAGTATCAACCACACCTGGTTGCGAAATAGTTAAAAGTTCATTAAAAGTCAGTTGAGTTGCCGGCAGAGTATATATATATATATATATATATATATATATATATATATATGTATACTTATAGATATATATATATATATATATATATATATATATATATGTATGTATACTTATATATATATATATATATATATGTATACTTATATATATATATATATATATATATATATATGTATACTTATATATATATATATATATATATATATATATATATGTATACTTATATATATATATATATATATATATATATATATATTTATATATATATATATACTATATATATATATATATGTGTACTTATATATATATATATATATATATATGTGTACTTATATATATATATATATATATATATATATATATATATGTATACTTATATATATATATATATATATATATATATGTATACTTATAGATATATATATATATATATATATATATATATATATATGTATACTTATATATATATATATATATATATATATATATATATATATATATATATATGTATACTTATATATATATATATATATATATATATATATATATGTATACTTATATATATATACATATATATATATATATATATATATATATATATATATGTATACTTATATATATATATATATATATATATATATATATATGTATACTTTATATATATATATATATATATATATATATATATATATATATATATGTATACTTTATATATATATATATATATATATATATATGTATACTTATATATATATATATATATATATATATATATATATATATAGTCCGGTCAATTTAGACCAAAAAATTAGAGTGAAGTTACATAAAGTCCCAACAAGCTGAATTTCAGTGAAATTGTTCAAAATATAATTATAAACAAGGTCTAGAAGTTCCCTATCATTCCCCTGTAAGGAAAAAATTTAATTCAAGTTTAAAGGTCAAAAAAAAAGAGTTTTTCGCAATTTTCAGCAAAACGGTAAGTTTTATCATAAAAGTACCTCAGACAAAAATTGTAGATCATAAAATTATCTATAAAAAATTTATCAATACTTTTTTTCTTACGAGCCACCGTTTCTGAGATATAACGATTCAAAAAGTTATAAAAGTTGTTATCGTCATAATATGCACACGTTTCCATGCCACCTATGAGGTAGTGTACTTATCGCGTTTTTTAACGTGGTTTCCCCAGTATTTTACCACAGTATTTTACCCAATTGGAGGGTTGTGCTCCCAAGGTGGTGCGTCCTGCTGGGGAAAGAGATGGTCTACAATTTCCTCCAGGATTGGCCCCTCACTCGGTTGCAACGGGGTCAGGCATTTAAGTTTTTTAGTGACCAGCTTATATGCGAGACCCCAAGGATTATCATCCACCTCATCACAGATATTAAGAAAACAGTGCCGCTTGCTCCTACGAATTGCATCCTTCAGGGCCTTCCTCTTATTCCTGTAATTCTGTTGGTATACGCTATGCTCTAACCTACCTCGAGTTCTTGTATACTGCCTTCTGGCACGTATACACTCCGCCCTCAAGCCGGCAATAGCATTATTCCACCAATAAACCGGTGGCCCCTTTCCGGATCCTTTCCGCCTCACCATAGATGCATCGCACGACCGCGTGATATGGTTTACCAATTGTTCTGCCATATCCTCAGCTGAACCATTTAATTCCATACCTTCCATACAGATGGCAAAAATATCCTTATCAAAGGTATTCACTTTCCATCCCGACAAACCTTGTGCACGGGGAGTCACATGCCGTATATCATCCTGTATATCCATAATAATGGCACTGTGATCGCTGTGAGTATAAACATCAGATACTCTCCAGTTTACACGGTTTATAATGATATCGCTGGCAAACGTAATATCAGTAATTGATCCACCATTTCCTCCTCTAAATGTTTCCTCATCTCCAGAATTCAAGAGCACAACATTCAGCGCAGAAAGGGCCTCTAATAGAATCCTTCCCCTTGCATTTGTCAAGGGGCAGCCCCATTCAACAGCCCACGCATTGAAATCCCCTGGACTCCTGGCTGCAGCGTCCATCACCATGTTATCTATAATAACACGAAAGTCATCAATAGAATATCTAGGTGGAACATAACAGCTGTACAAACAGATGTCGGAAACAGTGGCCCGCGTGTACCCACATTGCGGTGATAACCTTTCCCTCAATATCAAAGAACCGGTAGTTCATATAGCTGCTGCATCTGTATCATCAGTAACCCAATTTGCAGATACAATCTTCTTATATGGCTCGCTGAGTACAGCAACGTCTACCTTTAAATCTCGTACGGTTTGCCTAAGCAACTCCTGTGCTGCTTGGCAATGATTGAGATTTAGCTGTAATATGCGCATCCTGATAATTAAGTAGTGTTTAACCCTTAAGTTTTTGTAACGCCCCCTTGTAGTACGGGCAAACTACGCATCGGTGACATGGTCACCATTAGTACTTCCACCCTTTCTACAGAGCATGCACGAAGGGCTGTTGGAACATGTTGCAATCTTGTGGCCAGCTTCCCCACAACGCAAACAATTTCCGGATAGATCCTGGGCGCTACAATTCGTCGCCCTATGTCCAAAATCGAAACAGTTGTAGCACCTCTTCGGTGCTATCTTTTCCCCTATTCGACACACGACCCAGCCGATGCGTATCTTTGACATCTCTAGAAGACGTCTAGCTAGAGGAGCACTCAGGCCAATCGTGGCAGTTTGTGTTCCTCCATATGCTCTCCTCAGTGATTTAATTGCAGTCAACTGCAGTACCTTAAAATCGTCGGATTTACTAACTATAGCGTCATAGATGTCCTCCTTGAAAGTCACCTCGTCTATGTCCCTAATTTCAATCCTAACCTCTTGGGATAGTGCCCGTACTTCGGCAGTTTCACCCAGTACCGCTTCAACCTCCGATCTGAACACACCTATGTTCTGGTGAGCGGGTTTAGTGAGCTCCAGTTGCAGCTCACCCCTCTCGGTCTTCCGAATGCCCTTCACATTCTCCCTCAGATTGCTAAGTTTGGGGTCCTTCTTCACTTGCCTGAGAATCTCAGCATAGGAAGCGTTCCCACATGGTTTAATAACCAGGGCATCCGAACGTGACCCCTGCTTACTCCTAATCCTATTTCTATTCACTTCCCTGGGACGGACCTTTATCCACCCAGGTTCCTTAGTGCCTGGGTTCGGCAAAGCAGCACCATTCGCTGCCGCCGATCCCACAGAGCTACCTTCACTAATCCTGATAACATCTACTGCATCCTTCCTCTTCTTCTTAGCCCTATTCTCCTTTGGCCCAAGAGTACTTTCATCTCTCTTACGTTTCGGGGTCGCACCTGCAGGGACAAGGGGAGATGGTCTTACCATAACCCCTGTCTGCGTCTGCTTATTGCAGTGCACCTTGCAATTGCTAGCAGTTCCACTGCTCAGCTCATCTGCCACCTGCATATACAATGCCTGTATTTCTCGAGACATCGATACTATATCCTTGTGGACATTCGATCTTGTCTTGAGAAAGTCTAATAGCTTTGCTATCCTGTCTCCTAATTTCAGTATATATATGTATATATATATATATATATATATATATATATATATATGTAGTATATATATGTATATATGTATATATATATATATATATATATATATATATATATATATATATATATAGTATAAATATGTATATATGTATATATATATATATATATATATATATATATATATATATATAGTATATATATGTATATATATATATATATATATATATATATATTTATATATATATAGTATATATATGTATATATATATATATATATATATATATATATATTTATATATATATATATATATATGTATATACATATACATATATATTGTATATATATGTATGTATATATATATATATATATATATATATATATATATATATATATATATATATATATATATAGTATATATATATATATATATATATATATATATGTACTATATTCAGCATATATAGGTTTTTACTCCCAAATTTAAAATTTTTTAGAGCAAATTAAAATTTTTTAAATTCAAACGAAATATTTTTCAAAACAAATTAACATTTATTTCAAACAACTTAAATTATTTTTAAAATAAATTAAATTTTTTGCATATCAAATTCAACATTTTTCATATTAAACTCACTTTTTTTTAATTTAAAATTAAGTATTTTCATTTTCAAATTCAATTGTTTTTTAAGTTTGTTTAATTGTTGTTTAATACTAAGTTGTTTTATTTAAAATTTAAATATTTTGAAAATTATCTAAATTTTTATACATAAACTGATTTGTTTTTTAAATTAACTTAATGTTTTATATATTTTGTTTTCTTTAATATTGTTTAAAAAATTACAACTGCCTGTCCCATTGGAATATCTTCCAATCCTGTACAGTAAAAACTTTTGAATTACATTTACTACTAAATCTAAAAAATAAGTTCATTCGAATGTAATGAAATTTAAAAAAAAGGAACAAACCTTAAAAATTAAGTTAATTTATATTTTTATATTTATTCTATTAAATTTTAAAACTTAACTCAAATCTAGTTCATAGTACTAATCGAAAAGTTTAAAAATTAAACTACGACCCATAGAAATACGTTAAATAAGAGCTTAATACACATAAATTATTTTTTATAAACAAGGCCTTTATTTTTAAGCTTTTAATATTGAATTAAAAATAAAAAACAAATGAATTTGTATTTTAATAACTTCAATTTGAAAAGAAAAACATTGAATTATAAATGAAAAAAATTTAATTTTAAAATTAAAATGTTTAATTCGTGTTGAAAATAATTCTAATTACTTTGAAAAAAAGTTAATTTGTTTTGAAAAGAATTTAATTTAATTTGAAAAAAGTTGAATTTGTTCCAAAAATGGGTTAATTTGAGAGTAAAAACCTATATATGCATATATATATATATATATATATATATATATATATATATATATATATATATATGTGTACTATATTCAGCATATATATGCATATATATATATATATATATATATATATATATATATATATATATATATATATATATGTGTGTACTATATTCAGCATATATATGCATATATATATATATATATATATATATATATATATATATATATATGTGTACTATATTCAGCATATATATGCATATATATATATATATATATATATATATATATATATATATATATACATACAGTATATATTTAGTATATATATGTATATATATATATGGTATATATATGTATATATATGTACTATATTCAGCATATATATGCATATATATATATATATATATATATATATATATATATTTTTTTTTTTTTTTTATTCATGGGATGAATGGGATGAAATCATCGAAAGACCCTGGCAGTGATGGTGTTTGCCAGGAGTGCGAGACTCGTAACACGCTAAAACACCCCTTTACACTGACCCAAAACCTTTCCCTGTGGTACTGCCGTAAGGCTTTACATCACAGGGTGGGAATAGATCCTAGACCTAATCTAACCTAAAGAGATTCTTCTGCGAATCTCTTCTAACCTACGAAGTTCTAACAGAACGAATTTTGCAAAATTGCATACACACGTCCAGTTGTACAAAGATTCCAACATGGTTGGAACTATGTTGTCCGGCCTAATTCTACGCCCTAAATCTGCTTCTAAGCACTCTCTTCTACTATTGAATCGTGGACAGATGAAGAACACATGTTCGGCATCTTCCACGACATTACCATCACAGCTCGGACAAAACGGAATACTGTCATGTCCGAAACGGTACAAGTACGACCTGAAGCAACCATGTCCAGTCAAAAACTGTGTAATATAGTAGTTCAAGTCACCGTGCTTTCTTGATAACCATGTACTGATGTCAGGTATCAGTGAGTAAGTCCATCTTCCCTTATCAGTCGCTGTCCATCGTGCCTGCCACTTACGTAGGCACAAATCTGTCACACCATTTGTACTGTCCGATATCGCCTCTAATTCGATGGGCATCATACCGGCGATGACAAAAGCTGCCTCGTCGGACACAGTTCGGAATGCGCTACATACTCGCAGGGCGGCCAGCCTATACACAGGGGATATCAGATTCACATACGTAGGATATCTCAGTGAACCTGACCATATAGGGGATGCATACAGGATAATGCTTTTAACTACACTAGAGATCAATTTCCTCTGCAGATATTTCGGACCTCTCGTATTTGGCATGATCCGGGATAAAGCTGAGCAGGTCTTCGATGCTCTGGCACCTATATACTTAAAGTGCTCATGAAAAGATAGACGTGTGTCAATCATGACTCCAAGGTATTTTAGACATTCCCTGGATTCTATGCTACACGTACCAATATTAAGCCTAATGGTTTCCCTACGTTTCCGACTACTAATCAGAACCGCCTCTGTTTTATGGTCAGCTAGAGCTAGACCCATTGACCTGAGCCAAGACCTAACGATCTGAATACTGGCATTTGCAATGGTTTCCGCCTCTAGCAACTCTTTTGCTTCACATACTAACGCTATGTCGTCTGCGAATCCAACTATCTTTGCCTTCTCAGGTAGATTTAACCTCAATACTCCATCGTACATGACGTTCCACAGTAGTGGGCCAAGTACTGATCCTTGAGGCACACCGCCAATTATCTGGCGTCTCCTAGTACCTTTATCGGTGTCATAAACTAGCTCTCTATTTCGGAAATAATCCTGTATAATTGCCAGTAAATACCCTGGGATGTCTAATCTTGCTAAGGCTTCAACAATACGTCCCCAGTTTGCCGTGTTGAAGGCGTTCTTTACGTCTAGGGTTACGACTACACAATACTCCTTAGTTCCATTTCTCCACCGCTCCCCTTGGATAGCCCTAGCAGCAGTTTCTACTACAACCTTGATAGCATCCACTGTTGATCTTGCTTTCCTGAAGCCATATTGGTTATTTGATAAACCGTTCTTAGCTTCAACACAGCCTTCCAATCTTCTACAGATTATACCTTCTAGCAGTTTCCCACTCGTATCTATCATACACAGTGGACGATAAGAGGAGGGGTCGTCTAGCGGCTTATTATCCTTGGGTAACAGTACCAGCTTTTGTCTTTTCCACATTGTTGGAAAAATTCCCTGGCTCAAGCATGCGCTTATTACCTTCAAGAAGTTTCCCACTCGTATCTATCATACACAGTGGACGATAAGAGGAGGGGTCGTCTAGCGGCTTATTATCCTTGGGTAACAGTACCAGCTTTTGTCTTTTCCACATTGTTGGAAAAATTCCCTGGCTCAAGCATGCGCTTATTACCTTCAAGAAGTACTCAGGGTGGAGTTTGACAGCTTCTTTTAGCACCATATTTGGAATACAATCTAAGCCTGGTGCCTTATTGTCTTTAAATTTCGAGACAGCGCCTTCTATCTCGGAAATCGTAACCGGAGGAATATCGGAAAATGCAGCCGAATAGCTGTTTTGCCACGTAGGAATTTCCTGTTGGGGAAAGAGATGATCTACAATTCCCCTGAGAATAGGCTCCTCTCTTGGCGGCGATGGACCAAGACATTTAAGTCTCTTGGTTACCAGTTTATATGCAAGGCCCCAAGGATTACCATCTAATTCCTCACATATATTAAGGAAACAGCTGCGCTTACTCCTACGTATTGCAATCTTCAACGCTTTCCTTTTATCCTTATATATTTGATGGTGTACACTGTTCTCTAGACTACCTCGCGTCCTTGTATACTGCCTTCGGGAGGTTATGCACTCCGAACGCAACCTAGCAATTTCACCATTCCACCAGTAAACTGGAGGCTTATTTGGTGACCTTTTACGCTTCGTCATGCTCACATTACACGCACTCGTGATATGGCTCACTAATTGTTCTGCCATATCTTCAGCCGAACCATTCAGTTGCATGTTCTCCATACAAGCTGCGAAGATATCCTTATCAAAGGTATTTATCTTCCAGCCTGTCAAGTCTCGTGCTTGTACAGCCACATGGTGCTGTTCATCTTGTACATCTATGATTATAGCGCTATGATCGCTGTGAGTATAAATGTCAGATATTCTCCAGTTCACCTGGCTTGTGATGCTGCTACTGGCAAACGTAATGTCAATTACCGAACCAGCATTACCTCGTCTGAAAGTTTGTTCAACCCCATTATTCATGAGTACAACGCTCAATGCAGAAAAGGCTTCCAAGAGCACTCTACCTCTTGCATTCGTCAAGGGGCAGCCCCATTCAACAACCCACGCATTAAAGTCACCTGCTATTATGACTGGGTTCTTGGTGGCTGCATCTGTTACTATATTATCAACTATGCTTCGAAAGTCCTCTATAGAATACCTAGGGGGAATATAGCAGCTGTACAATGTGATACCAGAGATAGTGGCTCGGGCATACCCACATTGTGATGTTATTCTATCCCGTAGTGTTAAGGTGCTGGTGTTCCATATCGCCGATGTATCCGTGTTATCAGAAACCCAATTTACAGATCCCATGGTCCTATATGGCTCACTCAGCACAGCGACGTCTACATTTAAATCTCGAACGCTTTGCTTAAGAAGCTCTTGTGCTGCCTGGCAATGGTTGAGATTTAACTGTAATATACGCATTTTGATGTCTTAAGTTTGGTTTTAAACCTTAAGTTTCTGTAGCGCCTTTTTGTAGTACGGACAAACTACACCTCCGGTGACATGATCACTAGCGGTGTCTGTTGCATTCCTACAAAGCAAACACGACGGTTTTTTGGAGCACGTTCCAATTTTGTGGCCGGTTTCGCCACACCGTAAGCAATTATTAGAAAGGTCCTTCCCCTTACAATTTGCGGCCCTATGTCCATAATCTAGGCATCTAAAGCACCTTATCGGCGTTGCCTTTTCGCGTATTCGGCAGACGACCCAACCAATGCGTATCTTCGCCATCTGCACAAGACGGCTAGCTATGGCAGCACTTACGCCAATGGTGGCAGTTTGCGTTCCTCCATACGCTCTCCTCAACGATTTAATTGCAGCAGGCTGCAGAGATTTCAAATCGTCGGATGCTTTTATGAGGGCTTCATAAACGTCCTCCTTAGAGGTTACCTCATCTATATCCCTAATCTCGACTCTAACCTCATGGGATATTGCCCTTACTTCGGCGACCTGACCTAGTACCGATTCTACTGTCGCCCTGAATTCACTTGTATCCTGGTGCGCGGGTTTATTCAACTCCAACAACAATTCACCCTTACCAGTCTTCCTAATGTTCCTCACACTTTGGCCCAGATCATTCAACTTTGGGTCTTTCTTCACTTGTCTGAGGATATCAGCATAGGAAGCATCCCCGCACGTTTTAATTACCAAAGCATCTGGTCTTACTATCTTCTTCCTACTTCTAACTCTGGTATGGACCTTAACCCAGCCAGGATCTTTAGCATTCACGCCTGGTTTCCCAGCCGTACTTCTGCCTGCCTCACTTGGTGTATGATTCCCGCTATTCCTATTGGGGGTTACACCCTTCTTCTTCTTAGATTTGTTCCCCTTTGGGCTAAGAGTGCTTAGATCTCTTTTGCGCTTTGGGGTTGCGTTTAGCACAAAGGTTGGCCTTGACGGTTCTTCCGTCTGCGTCCCCTTATGAATTTGTGACTTCTTGTCACTAACAGGTCTGCTGCTCAGCTCATCCGCTAATATATATATATATATATATATATATATATGTATATATATATATATATATGTATATATATATATGCACATAGTATATATATGTATATATATATGGTATATATATGTATATATTTATGGTATATATATGTATATATATATGGTATATATGTATATATGGTATATATGTATATATATATATATATATATATATATATATATATATATGGATATATATCTATATATATATATATATATATATATATATATATATATATATATATATATATATGTAAACTTATACATATATAGATATATATATACATATATATATATATATATATATATATATATATATATATATTATATATATATATATATATATATATATATATATATTTTTTTTTTTTTCTTGGACCAGCACTCAGGGGATGACCCCTACATATGCGATGCATTGTGCCAGAACTAGGAAAGTTGGTTATGGGAAGGAGGATAGAGGGAGTAGTGTTTGTGGACGTTCGCTTTGAACCTCCCCAAGTTAAAACTGACGGTTCTTCCGTCTGCGTCCCCTTATGAATTTGTGACTTCTTGTCACTAACAGGTCTGCTGCTCAGCTCATCCGCTAATATATATATATATATATATATATATGTATATATATATATATGCACATAGTATATATATGTAAATATATATGGTATATATATGTATATATTTATGGTATATATATGTATATATATATGGTATATATGTATATATGGTATATATGTATATATATATATATATATATATATATATATATGGATATATATCTATATATATATATATATATGTAAACTTATACATATATAGATATATTTATACATATATATATATATATATATATATATATATATTTTTTTTTTTTTTTTTCTTGGACCAGCACTCAGGGGATGACCCCTACATATGCGATGCATTGTGCCAGAACTAGGAAAGTTGGTTATGGGAAGGAGGATAGAGGGAGTAGTGTTTGTGGACGTTCGCTTTGAACCTCCCCAAGTTAAAACTGACAGGAAAGACCTCTGCTGGAAGTTTGTTCCACATACGAACCGTTCGGCCAAAGAACGAATTCTCTCTGTAATGCGTGGTGCGATTCACTGACAACTCAACCACAAAAGGATGTGCCCTATTTGAAGAGCGGGTAGCTCGCAGAAATAAACGGTTATCCGGCACAAGCTCCCTTATTTCACCAGAACACATTCCGTTGTAGTATCGGTAGAACAGTGAAACACACCCCACGTTGCGTCGATGCTCCAGTGAGTCAATAGAGTTGGCTACCCTACTGTCACCGATGAGCTTCTTCGCTCTCTCTTGTACGCGGTCGAGCAACTTCAAAACAGACTTTGAAGCACCGGCCCATACATGACAGTTGTATTCCATCTTTGGTCGGATATAGGTGGTATATATATTGAGGAGATCAGTTGGGGTGAAGTATGTCTTACACCGTCTTAAAAAGGCGAGACACTTGAAAGCTTCTTTTGAAATATGAAAAATGTGATCTGTCCATCGAACGTCACACTGTATTTTCATACCAAGAACATCAAGAGCTTCTGATTCCCCAATACCTATACCATCCATAAACACGGATGGCGCAGAACCTTCGACCAGCCGCCTATGCGTAAGCACGCAGCACTGCGTCTTATGAGGGTTAAAGTTAACCCTGTTCGCGAGGCCCCATTCGGAGATTGACACGAGATCACTTGTGAGTGACTCGTTCATCCTTTGTCTCCTGGCGTCAATCACCTCCAGGCTTGGCCGGATGGTAAAAGAGAAAAAATGGATAATGCTGCTATCATCCGCGAAAGAGTAGATAGGGTTTGAAGTCTGACATAGGTCATTTATAAAGATGAGGAAGAGAGTAGGAGATAGAACAGAGCCTTGCGGCACCCCTGAATTTACCTTGAACTCGTTTGATGAGACCCCGTCTATAACAACTCGTATAGTGCGGTCCCTGAGGAAGCTCGCTATGAAGCGAGAGAAATCATCACCGACACCAAAAGCAGTCAGTTTTGACAGAAGTGCATCATGCCACACTCTATTAAATGATTTTGAGATATCTAGAGCCACCACCTTACTCTCGCGCGAAATGGTGAATCGAATTGCACCATTTTTCTGTTAACAGAGCGAGCAGGTCTCCTGTAGAGCGAGCTCTGCGAAAACCATACTGCCGGACAGACTGCAATTGGGCGGTAATTTTCGGGGTATTGCGCCTCTCCTTTCTTAGGGATCGGCGTTACATTGGCTAACTTCCAACACATCGGAAATTTACCGGCATGGTACGATGCACTAAATAGCTTAGCCAATGGACGCGCTAGCGTCGAAAAACACTGCTTCAAGACCAGTGCTGGAATGCCATTCGGCCCAGGAGAATTGTTTATGTTGAGATTCGCTAAAACCTTTCCACCACAGGCAATTGCTGATTGCTACCTGGCAAGCAAGAATTACCTGCAAACATCTCAGCCAAAAGGTTAGCTTTATCAACAGGTTCAGTGAATATTTGATCATCCCTTAAAAGAGTTGGAATTGATGAACTAGCTTTATCCTGTACTCTTTTAACGAATGACCAGAAGCTTTTACTACCTCTCGTGGCGGTAAGAACTTTAGCACGAAGGCGCTGCTCGTATAAAGCTTTTTCACGCCTTAGCACTCTGGCACACGAGGACCTCGCTAGTTTGCGCAGCGCATCAGTATTTGCGTTTTTGTTCTTCCGCCAAGTACTGAATGCTTCCTCCCTGGATCTGATTGCCTCTTTGCAAGATTGGTTAAACCAAGATTTTTGTCTCGGCTTAACCGAAATTTTTTTGGATGGGATGAAGTATTTCATTCCCAGCAAAATTATATTTCCAACCATTTCCGCCATTAAATCGATATTTTTATCTAAGAAACATAGTTTCCAATTGAAAGTACGATAGAATTCGTTGAGCTCTGCCCAACGAGCTTTTTCGTATACGTATTTTAAACGTTTCGTGGTTGTGGGTGAAACGTTTCGAAGTGCCGAGAACGAAAAAGAAGCGGAGATGATACAATGATCCGAATTACCGAGAGGTGCACTGACGTTCACTTCATACTTTTGGGGGTCTGAAGTTAGGAACAAATCAAGCGTATTTAGTTGGTGCCCTTCAACACACGGTATATGTGTTGGTTCATTCACTTAGTTGCGCTAGGTGATTATGCGCGGCGAATAACTCAACATATTGGCCCTCTGAAGTTGTGTGGCTCGAATGGCGAAGCCACGATGAGTTGTGGACATTGAAATCACCAGCAATAACAATTCCACTGTCCGGACAACTTTCGAGGATTTTTGCTATAGAGTCGGAAAGGGAATCGAAGCCCGATAAAGTTTGTTCCCTTCCCGCGTTTAGGCTTCTATAAAGGAATCCGAAATGCAAACTATGTGCCCTGATCATACAAGCCTAGTGATTGCTGGCTTTGGTACACAACATCATTGCGTATATATAATGCAAGACCGCGATGAAAGTGAAAAAGGGACAGAAGTTGATACCCAGGCACATAAAAATCCTGTGGGTCAGCATCCTCAGATACCTGGGTTTCACTTAAGGCTAAAACATCCGGCCGATAGAGACAAACGTGAGCATAAACTGAGAAGAAGTTCGCTCTCAAGCCTCGTATGTTGCAGAAGTCAATTCTGAATCTACCTGTCAAGAAATAAGTCAAGGGAAATCCAAATAGTCGTCTATTTTGTTGATATTGATTCCAACGATGGTGATTACTGCTTTTCAGTGGCTACCAGGTGGTCAGTGCTATGCCTTCACCACCAGGCAGCCAAACAGCAACCTCCAAGCCGGAATCAACAATACAAAATTATTATTGTTAGATAGGGGAGGGGGAGAAGCACAATCGCAGAAGTGGACATAAAAGCCCTGAGCTGGTCACTTTGTTCCACGGTGCCATCACTGTTACAGATGACCGTCACTGATTAACACAGAAAAAACTGCCGTTTATTTTCCTTTAATTTATTGCTGTGTTTTTGTTGTTTTATTTGTTATTAAATTGTATCGATTTTTTGTTTGTTTTCTTGTTTTAAATTTTAATTGTTTTCTTGTTTTAAATTTTTCTTTGTAAAATTGTTTTATTTTATTAATGTGCATGTAGTTTTATGTTGATATTTTTGTTTCAATTAAACACAAATAATTTTGGTAAATATAAATAACGAAACAGTAGACGTGCGGACTACAAAAAAGAAAACGCGTGCGGACGGGACGAAGCACAAACACTCACTCACCATATATATATATATATATATATATATATATATATATATATATATATATATACATATATATATATTTATATATATATATATATATATATATATATATTTATATATATATATATATATATATATATATATATATTTATATATATAGATATATAGATATATATATATATATATATATATATATATATGTATATATAAGTATACATATATATATATATATATATATATATATATATGTATATATATATATATATATATATATATATATGTATATATGTATACCATATATATATATATACTTTGTGTTATATGCAAAATATAAAATAAATAAAACAACCATTTATTTTAGTTTTTTGCGATGTGCTACAAAAATTACATCTTGCTCGCCAACGTTCTATAATTTGAAGTTCGGTTATGCTACACTCTTTAATTTGAACTCCTAATCTGATTTTGTTGCTATTTTTGAAAGAAATTTAAATCGTTTGCATTAGTTTCTGTGCCACGATTTTAGTATACACCACTACATCGACAGTTGCTAAAAAGTTAAATTTCTTTGCTTTGCTGTTGTGGAATTTAGTGCGTGTAAATGGTTTTTTTTTATGAAAACTCTTGTTAATTTAAATTTTTTTCTGTCTCTCTTGTGTTATTTTGAAGTCTCGTTAAAATGAAAACTCGATTATTTTATTATATATATATATATATATATATATATATATATATATATATATATGTATATATATATATATATATATATATATATATATATATATATATATGTATATATACGATTCAAATGTTTGTGTGTGTGGTATAAAATTTATGAAATAAAATAAAAATATATTAATTAAAGTTTGTGATATGAGTTCCTTTATTTTTCAACTCTTTGTTACCGTGAATAGCGATATGTGGTTCCGAAAAAGTTCGCAAAGCAAGTGCTATAACTAGTAAAAGTTGAAGATGGCGAAGACAATGTTTAACCTACCCGTTAGCGGTTTACTCGTTGGAATCCAAGAAAATGTTCCAGACAAACAATGTTGATAACAAACGAAAAATATTTGGATCCCAACAGAGAATTCCAATAAAATACATAGACGGTAAACTAATGAGTTAATAATATAAACAAATATATCAAACGTAAAATTCAGCTTAAGCATTGCCGACCACCTTGCAGGAACATAGTTACATGCAAGACAGTGAATTTTAAGTATAAATAATAAAGTAAATACTTCGATATAATACAAGGTATATATATAATAAAAGTATATTTTGTCATAATACAAATCCAAAATTAAATTTAAATTCAGATCCATAAACTGAATATGGCTTTTACCACAGACCCATAAACTGAACCCGTGCGGGATGGTTTTGGTCAGATCCGTGAACTGTGTTAAAGCACGATATTAAAACGGGGATTGGCCAGAAATGACCCACCCAAATATCGTATGTTGGGCCATCAGACAACCCAGACTCGTCTTTGATTAGCCTGTAAATACTTGGGCAACTACTTCTGGCCCCAAAACCAGTGCCACCTGACCGGAGTGGTAAAATGTGGGATCCGCTAACTTGAAATCAGGAAATTGATTTCCAATTGTTGGCGATACGTCTTCGACGGGCGTTTTCACACCACGCATTGCAGAAACGTTAGCGGTTAATGAAATCCGCTTTAATGGGTCATAAATCGATTCAATATTCACACGATAACATGAATCTGCAACAGGAATCATTAACCGCTGTACCAATTGTTGGCAAATACAGCTGTGGCTGCAGCAAACGTCAATGACTCCCCGCAATTGAATATTTTTATTCCCCATGCGCAATTTCACCTTAAAGGTTGGTGAGAACGCTAGCACGTGGCGAAGAAGCAGCATAGGCCCAGCCGAAATGCTTGGGAGTGGCCGTGAAGATGCAGGCACTGACAGTTACCACACTTCCGAGTGCTAGGACAATCTTTCCTCGTGTGGTGCTCTGACAAACAGCGTGAGCATTAACCAAAGGTAAGGATATGACGCAATTTTTTGTCATGGGCCAAGCGTTTGAACCGAAGGCACCCTCGTAAGGGATGCGGTTTCTTGCAAAGTTTGCATTGCTTGGCCTCAACCTTTTCTACGACCTTCGGCGACGTCGACGAGTCGGAGTTGTCACCAGGCTGCGGTTTTCCGGCGACTTCGGTGGTATATAATATAATATATGATATATGATATGATATGATATGGTATGATATGATATGATATATGATATGATATGATATATGATATGATATGATATATGATATGATATAATATGGTATGATGTGATGTGATGTGATGTGATGTGATATGATATGATATGATGTGAATGAATTAGTGGTTGGTGGTCTAAACACATAAATTTAGGCCTTCACTAATTTACGTTTTGTTCCTTGCAAGGACTTGGAAACTTGAAGAGCAGTGTTGAACAATAAAACAATAGAATTTCCGTATCATAAAACACTAAATAAAACTTTATTTTACTTCTCTTTAAATATAATTAAGACATTAAAGAAAAATGCTTAGTTAAACAAATTGGACTAAAAAATGCTTAACTGATTTTTTTAAGTAATAAATAATACATTATTTGGTGACCTATATATTAAACATGACATGCAATTGATATTAATATGAATAGTCAATAGGTTGAGTAAGCAAATAAATAAAATTGTAATTAAAGTTTATTGCCAGTTGGCCTATATATTAATAAAAAATATATATAAGCAAATTTATTAAATAAAGAAAATAATCACTAGAATAAACAATAACTAGGTTAGGTTAGGTTAGGTTAGAGGGCCGTTGTCCCTGGCGGGACAATCCACTTGCGTCCGTCAATTCGGTCCCTTTGTGATGCCCTTAAACAGAGGACCTCTTAAGGGATGTCCTCCGCCGTTTCAAACCATCCTGTACCCCTGAGGAAGGATGATATCCCTGAAAGCTCCATGTTTGCCAGGCTGTCTAAGTCTGACAGGAATCGGGAGCCCAGCGCCGCTGCCCTTGCATTAGCGAGGGCAGGACACTGGCACAGAAGATGGAGGACAGTTTCTTCCTCCTCCTCATCATTGCAGCTTCTGCAATAGTCGTTGTATATTAGACCCATCCTCCTAGCATGAGTCCCAAAGCTACAGTGTCCTGTCAGAACAGTCACCAGTTGACGCATGCGCGCCTTGTCAAATTTGAGAAGGTCGCGCGTTTTGCGCAAATCGTAATGGGGCCACGTGGCTCTTGCCACGAGACAGTTAGCCACACTATCCCACCTAAGTTGAGCTAGTTTGTATGATTCGCTTTGAATCAGAGACTTGCATCGCGCTAATGGAATGCCAGTGAAGTGACTGATCATTGAACTGTTCAATTCAGTCCCTTGTCTGGCAATCTCATCCGCAGTATGGTTGCCTGGACATCCAGAATGCCCTGGCACCCAAACCAGTGTCACCCTCGAATGTCTCGCTATCTCGTTTATAGACAGTCGGCATTCGACCACAGTTTTTGATGTACTGTACACACCACTAATAGCAGAGATGGCTGCCTTGCTATCGGTAACAATGAAGATAACATTCGATATCCTATAGTACCTTAGCCACCTCGCTGCCCGAGTAATAGCAGAGATTTCGGCCTGTAAGACAGTACAACCGTCCTGGAGCCGGAATGGAGATCTAACATTGAAGTTCTCCACATAGAAGCTTCCGCCCGTTCTTATTCCTCTTTTGGATCCGTCAGTGAAAACTCTAACTGAATCCTCGGGAAAGGAAAGCCTGTTCCCTGTCAACGACAATGGAACGGAAAAGTCCACCAAAGAAGGGTCTTGGTACACAGTAGTCAATGTTGGCATGGATTTCCGAGTGCTCTCTTAAAATCCTAGCATGCCCATAGTCAGTCCTAGTCCATGGACATACTGTATTCAACCTGACCGCTGAGAATAGAGCCAGTTGTCTGGCCAGAATGTCAACCGGGAGCCAGTTTAGCATTGCAAAAATTGCTCCGGTTGGTGTAGATCATAGTGCGCCTGTCATCAGTCTCGCTACGACCCGAAAGACTTTTTCAAAGGTCCTGCGATGAGCCTGCTTGTCCATCGCATTCCACCAAACCAATACCCCGTAAAAGAGTACTGGTTTAATAACAGCCTCAAGGATCCAATTGATCCCCTTAGGGTTGATACCCCATTTGAGGCCTACTGCCCTTTTGCATGTATAAATAGCCACTAAGGCCCTTTCCGCTCTCGCCTGTATGTTCTGATTCCATGATAGCTTACTATCCAGAATCACACCCAGGTACTTGGCGGTTTTAGATAGTTCCAAGGAGGTGCCGTTAAGCTTTGGGTGTATAAAGCTATCGGTCTTGTACCTCCTAGTGAAGAGCACCAACTCAGTCTTGGCTGGGTTGATGCCGAGCCCACAGCTGACGCTCCACCTACTCAGCAGAGCCAGCGCAGACTCCATACACTGAGATGTGGTATCCAAGTGCTTACCCGATATCGCCACCGCTACGTCATCCGCGTACGCGACAGTCATAATCTGTCTGCGTTCTAGACTTAGCAAAAGCGAATTAATGGTCAGGTTCCACAACAGAGGTGACAGAACACCTCCCTGTGGAGTGCCCCGATAGACTGCCCTATACTCAGTGACATCCCCAATCGAGGCCCTGACTACCCTGAAAGTTAGTAAGTTTCTAACAAACCGGCATAAATTGTCATCAATCCCTACCGCTGCCATCCTATTGGTAATGGAATCGGGGTTGACATAGTTGAAAGCACCCTCTATGTCCAGAAAAGCCCCCATAGTAAATTCCCTATACTCAAGAGATTTTTCTATGTGGCCCACTAGAGAATGTAGTGCCGTTTCCACAGATTTGCCTTTAGTGTAGGCGTGCTGTGATTTGGAGAGAAGCTCATTCGGAATGGTCATTCTCAGATGAATATCAATTACTCTTTCTAAAGTTTTGAGTAAAAAAGAAGTAAGACTTATCGGTCTGAAGTCCTTAGGCTTAGTGTGTGACGTCTTACCCCCTTTCGGGATAAAGACAACCTTGCACGTACGCCAAAATATAGGTATATAAGCCCTCCTAAGGCATTCACTGTAAATTACCGTGAGCCAAGGTAGGACAATGTCCGCATTTCTCTGTAGATCCGCTGGAATTATTCCATCTGGTCCCGGAGACTTGAACGGATCGAAGCTGTGTACAGCCCAGCGGAGCCTATCCATATCCAATGGAGTTGTGACTGCTCCTGTCGCCAAGCTGCCATCGGCAGTGCCTGTTAAAGGTGCCGCCTGGCTGCCAGGAAAATGAGTGTCGAGTGTCTTGACTACTCATGGTCCAGTTACCACAGGGTTTCTGTATGTAGCTGGGTACAACCGGTGCGGTTGATAGCATCTTACGCAGCCTGTTGGTTTCAGATGAACCCTCCACATTACTGCAGAAAGCCCTCCAAGACCTCCTTTTTGCGTTCCTGACAAGATTCTTGAAGCGATTCACGGAGGTTTTGTATGCCGACCAGTCGCCTGATCGTTTAGCCTCGTTGAATAGCCTACGACATTCCTTTCGTGAATGTGCAATTTCCGGGCTCCACCATGGTGGTCTGGCCCTTCCCCTGCAAACCGTTGGTTTGCAAGCCACATTAGTAGCACAGCGGAACGATTCACTTAGAATCTCCACAGCAGAGTCGATGTCCCCAATATTTCTAATAGTTGGAGACGTCGATAAGGAGTTGCAGAGTACATTGTTCTGTAGCTCCCAGTCAGTCTTCTTTCTGTTAACTATAGGATTGAATCTACTTACACCTAACCCTATGTTAAAGTCAATATAGCGATGATCGGATAGGGAGCAGTCATCCGCAACCCTCCAACCGCTAACCAGATTGGTGTGCTCTGCACTAACCAATGTTACATCTAAAACCTCTCTACGGTTAGACACAATAAAAGTGGGTTCTGAACCCCTGTTGACAATTTCAAGATTATTATTTAAAATGAAATCGAAGAGACACTCACCCCGCTCGTTAGTATCGCTACTACCCCAGGAGATGTGGTGTGAATTGGCGTCAGCACTTATTATTATAGGCGTCCTCGTGCTTATCGCCCTTGACACAAAGCCACGCACCTTGCCATTTGGTGGACTGCCCTCATGGTCATGCGCCATATAGCTCGAGACCACCCAAACCGTACCGGACGGGGTCTCCAGAGCAGCTGCTACAGTATCCCCATCACTGAAATCAGATAGGATAAAGATACGCAAAGAGTTTTTAGCCAAGATACAAGATCTAATATTACCTGTGCCTTTGGCAAACAATAGCTTGTAGCCCTTTAGTGTCAGTCCATGAACCCGTCCTTGGTGGACCCAGGGTTCCTGGACCATAACCAGCTCCTCCTTCCTCTCTACCACCCGGAGGAGCATCGCAGCGGATGCTGCTTTAGAGTGGTGAAGGTTTATCTGCGTCACCTTCACCATCATGTAGCGCAATTATGGTGGTGTTGGCGTCCTCTTGGCTGGATTCCAAGAGGGTGTCAGTGTCCTCATCCGCGACTGCCATCCGTTCAAAGAAGCCACCCACCATGTCTGAGACTGAGTGGGTGGCCTCTTTCCCGCATGAAGCTGCGTCCGACACACCAGCAGCAGCGCAGTCAACAGCGCCGTTGGCAGCGTCATCCCCTCGGTTGCGGTTCTTCCTGACATCGGTCCGGTAGAGGCGCAGCAGAATCGTACTGAAACAGTAAAAGATTTTGTTGCCCCTCTTACGGATCGGTGCCAGAGATTCTTTGTTAAGAATCAGAACCACCTCCCTTCTAGACCTCTCGGGTGCATTCACCTTAGCTACCCTCCAGTCATGGGTGGGTAGATCCGGGCTACAGTCCTTAAGGATCTCAAGGATCTCCTTCGGGAAAGAAGGTTCAGCAGGAATTATGGTCAAGGCTCTTGGTCTTCTGGGTATGTCTTCCACGGAAACCACATCCAGCCTAGAGCCTTCCCACACCTCGCCAATAACTACATGTCTTAACATTCTGCCGCGCGTTGAATCTTGTTCAAAATATTACAGCAATGTCCTCAGGGTTTTGCAATATCAACCGTGACTCGTGGAGCTGGTTTGGGTGTATATTGTTTGCCATTATAAAATTTTTGATGAAATTTCCAGGACAGTAGACCGATTGCAAGTATTATGGAAAGAGTTAGTGCGATGTAAGTCACAGAGTGATGATGTTGGCTGTTAGAATTGATTATTTGCGGTAGTTGTACTAGCGTTGATTCTTTTAGTTGCCTTTGTAGCCTGCTTAGCTGTTCTAGTTAGGTCTTGTACTGGTGATTTTTGGTGTTAACCAATACCTTTTCTATTTCTTGTGGTTTACTAATCAATTCTATGTGTTTCAGTCTTGTGTATGACGTATGCACATAATTTGATATGCCAAATGAAGTTATTTTTGATTACACAATTAGGAGCAATTTCCATCAACCCAGTGTTTTTTTAGTATGATAAATGTGGTTTCAGTGCCACACACCAGCGATGTCTCAACGTCTGTGGTAGTAGCAAAAACCCATTTGTTTTGATCATACAATTGGTTCCACGCTGTCGTTTCTGGTATTCTATTCAAGTTGCAATTGGTTGTTGATCGATTGTTGAAAATATTGATCTCGCATGGATTGACATCAGAATTCTTTTTCAATTTTGATTGCTTATTTTTGCAAATATATTCCTTCCTATTTGATTTTTGTTC
This sequence comes from Linnaemya tessellans, assembly GCA_951800035.1. Lineage (NCBI taxonomy): Eukaryota > Metazoa > Arthropoda > Insecta > Diptera > Tachinidae > Linnaemya > Linnaemya tessellans. The sequence continues at coordinate 18,295,319 of OX637537.1, forward strand.
AGATCAACCATTCTTAATATATCGTTTATCCTTTGCTCTGTGTTGATCTCATTTTGTTTAATAATATTAATGGTTGAGTCAATTATTGATGTTTGATTTTTTAAAAGCATCACGATATCATTTTTTTCCATTTTGGCATCGTTTATTGTTTTTGACATTTCTTCTGCGTAATCTGCATCAAGAACTGCAAACAGTGATCTGGCAATGTTTCCGACTATATTAAATGGTGAT
>OX637537.1:18300549-18305549 GCA_951800035.1 Linnaemya tessellans
TTACTAAACGAGAACCGCCGTCAACATCCATTCTTTGAACAATGGCCGTTTTCTCGTCATAAGACAGCTTTTCGGAAAACAAGGCAAATGCAACTAGCTCATCAGATAAGTTCCACAAGTGACGCTCTAAGACAACCCTTGCTGCTGCACTGATTTTGGGGTCAATGACTTCGTATGATTTTAATCTCTTCCAAAGTTGGAGGTCATTAATCGCTGCATCTGTTGCCAAAGGCGCTTCTATCCATATCTTCGTATATATGAGTGCACCGAAACTAACAAATCGAACAATTTGTTTTTCTTCTCTTTTGGTTAGCTCAAATGCTTGAGAATTATTTCGAAAGAGAAATATTTTTATAGCATACAGCAGTTTTGCCATCCATCGAGCATGATGTATTGGTCCCGGAGTACGCCAACTAATCCTTCCAGGTGGTTTGTTCAGCACAATCATTGTGAGTTCTCTTAGCTCGTTGTAATCACCACGAACTTGTTTTTTTCTACCTATATCAGTCGTAAGACTTCCAAGAGTATTTTCGGCAAACTGTTTCGCGCTAGTATTGAAGTCGAGACAATCGTAGTGATCTTTTGGTATTCTATCCCAAACATCGCTGAATCTTTTGAATAATGGAATCTTAGGAGAGTTTGGTGGCCCAAAGCAGAGTATAAATATTTTTGAAAGCATTATTTCAAACACGTGATGACGACAAGCAAGCCATAAAAGATCCCGGCCCGTTTTTACTTCGAGGAGAGTGCACGCTCCTTCTTTGGCACCGGTGTTAGAGGCAGTATTGTCAAAACTCATACCTCGGACTTTATTTGTGACATTCCACTGTTCCATTGTGTCAAAAACAGCATCAGACGTGTTTTTACCCGTTCCTGCAGTAAGTTTGGGAACGCCTAACAGTTTTTCGCAACCATTACCGGAGACAAGAATGGGAAGGCGTTCTACTTTCTTATTACCTGTTATATCAGGCAGTATTTTCCCATCCCAATGTATTACAAGTGGATATTTGGGGTCGAATAGTTCTTTTATATTCACATTGAATTCTGTCCTTGCTTTTTTTCTTGCACGTCGAATTGTGCTTCGAGAGATTGGGAGTGCAGCAGGATTACAACCAAGTGCGGCAGACAATGGAATAATCAGTCGCACTGCTTCTCTGTCGGTTATTTTGTTACGATGAAGAGCGCTGGTAACAGGTTGTGTATATATACCACTAGACGATGGCACAACGACACTTTTACTTGTAGCGACCTGTGTCTTTTTTGGTAAAGTAACCACAAAATCATCTTGCTTATCCTTCGAATTTGTAGTTGCACTCGAAGTGCTACTGCAGCTTAAATCAAGATCTATTTCTTGACTTGACACCGTTGAGATTGAAGCATTATGTTTAGCGGCATTTTTTCTTAATTCTTCAGCTCTTTGTTTTCGTTTGGCAGAACGTTCTTTGGTATTTTCTAGCTTCTTGTCAATCGATGTCATGATCATCTTACGCTCGCTTCTTTGGTCCATGAGAAACTCTCTGTCTTCTGCAATTTTGATTGAATTCATAGCGTTTGCATGGGCGATATCGAAAAGTGTATCCAGCGCTTCTGTAAACAAATGCTCTCTAATTTTCTGGGCTTGCGAATGCCTTGTTTTATTTTTCTTTAAAAGCAGCCAGTTCTTATGAATTTTTATAAGTTTTTCAACGCAGTGATTTGGTTGCCTGGTTGGAATACCAGATTTGCTCCACACTTCTATGACTTCTTTAATTAGCATATGCGCAGAATCTTTCACATTCCTTGACTCATTTAATATGTGATGATAACGAAGCAGAACTTGCCGAAGAGTTGGAAGTTGGTTTATCCTTACCAATGACTCAAGATCCCGACATCCAAGTAGAAAAATATCGAATTTTTTTCGAGTCGATGAACTCATTTTATTGCTCTTATTCACTGAGTCTGACCTATAATAAAACAAGAATATAAAAACAATTTTGAAAATATGCTTTTAGGTTAACCGCGAGAAAAAATCAAATCGTGTAAAAAATAATGCATTGTCATATTTACCTAGTCGGGAAGGTAGTGAAAATTCGACCAACAGAATCCGATACAAACACAAAAACAAACAGACAAGGAGAGTTAAATAAAAGCATTTAAAAATTAAAATCAAGCATTTTTCTCAAAATTTTCAAAAATAGCACTCGATTGAGCACCCCCTTCCAGTAAAGCTAGCCAACTGAAATTATACAATGTTATTGCTATGGATACATGTTACAAATTTGCGGGGTGGCCAATCTGAAAAACAAAAAAAATTTTTTTTGGACCACTCTAATATATATATATATATATATATTTATGTATATATCTATATATAAATGAATATATATATATATATATATATATATATATATATATATACATATATGTATATATATATATATATATATATATATATATATATATATATATTTATATATGTATATATAAATGTATATATATATATATATATATATATATATATATATATATATATATGTATATATATATATATATATATATATATATATATATATATATATATATTTATATATGTATTTATATATGTATATATGTATATATATATATATATATATATATATATTTATATATGTATTTATATATGTATATATGTATATATATATATATATATATATATATATATGTATATATATATACATATATACATATATATATATATATATATATATATATGTATGTATATATATATATATATATATATATACATATATACATATATATATATATATATATATACATATATACATATATATATATATATATATATATATATATATGTATGTATATATATATATATATATAAATGTATATATATATATTTATATATATATATATATATATATATATATATATATATATATATACTTATATATATATATACATTTATATATATATATATATATATATATATATATATATACATATATATATATACATTTATATATATATATATATATATATATATATATATTTATATATATATATATATATATATATATATATATATCAGAGTTCAGAAAAGTACACACACCGTTCAAAAATCTCGTACATAAATGTTAACGAGCACAGTTCAAAGCAACGAACACATATTTTTCCTTTCATAACATTTATTTGTGTTTCAAAATTTTTGTTCGTGTTCAACACAGTCGTACATGTTCTTTGTTATATTTTGAACACGATCATAAAATGAACATGTTCTGTTCGATTGGAACACACTTCAAACACACACTTTCAAATGTTCAAAAATTTTAAGTACGTGTACGTACGCCGCAAGAAAGTGCATGTTCAATAAACAGCTTCGCGTGTGCCTACACATTATGTTCATGTTGTGTTCAACAAGAAAAGTAAACGTGCAATATGAATATACTCGTGTTCATAAATTTTAAGTACATGTTCATGTTTGAAAAAAGTACATGTTCGCTAAAAAAACGTACATATATGTACGAACATTTTTTTTTGTTTCTCAAATTACGTGCGGCAACTACATGGTATGTTTGAGTATCCAGAGAAAATAGCAATAGAACTGGAAAAATCTGATAAATGTAAGTAAAAACAACAATAATTATTTCTATAACTTTAATTTTTTTAAATGAAAATATGTATATAATTTATTGGCAGCAAACACGATAAGATATATATTAAATTAAACTGTTATTCAGTTTTTCTATTTTAAGAGCTGAGCAGTCAATTAAGTCAAAATTTAATTTTGTAATTAAAATGTTTGAAATTGACTTATTTGAGAGCTTAGATCTTAACTTGATCAAGACTATAGTAAGTGCACTAAACGCACGTTCAACAGAAACTTGTGTTGCAGGTACAGCAAGTGCGACATCGGCAAGCTTACTTGGTTTTAAATTATATTGTGACCAAAAGCATTTTGGTAGATTTTTTAATAATTATGATACGAAACCAATTACTTACGCGGCAACGTTTGGGCTGATGAGTCGAACTGAATATAATATAATGACTTAATTAACTCTGTTTGGTTTTACCTCTATTATGTTTCACAAGTTGAGTTGTGTGACTAAATAAAGAGTAACAACTACTTCTCTAGTTGACTTGTAAGTCTTAAAAATATAGAAAACAATATTGTTACATTCCAATGCTTTTTTTATCAGGAAAAAACTATCTGCAATAAAATGCAATGTAGGACGTTTTCGTTATTGTAATCTTGTTGTGGAAACTACCAGCACTTGATGTTTCAAACACTATTTCTGAATGCTGGGGTAATAAAATAGGTTTGCATTTTCTTGATTCCTGGAAAAATAAATTTAAGCAATTTTTTTTTTGCCACAGAGTCTTCCAAATAAAAAAATAATTATAATATTGGAATGTTTTTGCAAAGGGTTTTCCCCTTTGAAAAACTATCTGTAATAAAATGGAATGTAGAAAATATATTTCTCAATAAACCCACAAGAAAACATTTTTGGATTTTCCCAATTAAAAGTGGCGTCCTTTTTTAGGGTAAATAGTCAGTTTTCATGGCTTCTTACGAAAATAACTTTTAAGTAATATCATTCGTATTGTGTCGTTCAAAGTGCATTGGTGACTTTTAATTGAAAAAAATTTTAAAAACAGTAAATATGGAAAACAATAACCGAAAAAAGTTTTGTTTTGAAAATTTCGCAACTTTGAACGAGAAGAGGAAAAAATTTATATGTCTTGTTGAAACATGCAAAAAAGAACTAAGTGCAGCAAATACATCAAATTTAAAACGCCACTATAAACTGGTGCATAATATTACTGTTGATGAAGTGAACACAATTCCAAAGAGTATTGAAAAGAGAAAGAAAGCAATAGCTAAGTTAAATACTACATTAAACAAAGAAGATTTTTGAAATGTTGCATTGGACTAGTATCCAAAAAAAATTTGCCATTCCGAATTTTTGACGACAAAGACTTTTTTAAAAAAATTATAGAGCCCTATGAATTTTGATATAATT
>OX637537.1:18310549-18313049 GCA_951800035.1 Linnaemya tessellans
ATCTGTGCTAATCTGCGAAGTTCTATTAGAACAAGCTGTACAAAACTACACACTCTGGTCCAATTCAATAAGGATTCCAGCATGGTCGGAATAATATTCTCCGGGCTGATCATACGCCCCAAGCCTTCCTCTAAATACGACCTCCAGTTGCTGAATCGTGAGCAGACAAAGACGACATGCTCAGCATCCTCAACCACATTCCCACCACAGTGTGGACAGAACGGAGAGTCGTCGTGCTTAAAACGAAATAGATATGACCTAAAGCAACCATGTCCAGACAAGAACTGTGTTAGGTAATAGTTCAGATCACCATGTTTCCTAGTCAGCCATAATCTGATGTCGGGTATTAATGAATAAGTCCATCTTCCCTTTTCAGTGGTTGACCACCGTTCTTGCCATTTTTGCATACATAAATCAGAGTTATCCCTATTCATGATTTCTAAATCGATAGGGATCATACCCGCAATGATAAAAGCCGCCTCGTCCGACACTGTCCGAAATGCACTACATACTCTTAAAGCAGCTAGCCTATACACAGGGCATACCAGCCCCACATATGTGGAATATCTAAGTGAGTCTGACCATACCGGGTGTGCATATAGGATAATGCTCCTTACTACTCCAGCGAGCAGTTTCCTCTGAAGATACTTTGGCCCTCTCGTGTTTGGCATGATCCGAGATAGCGCCAAACAGGTCCCTGATGCTTTGGATGCTATATATCGCAAGTGCTCGCGAAAAGATAGCCGTGTGTCAATCATCACACCCAGATATTTCAGAAATGCCTTTGATTCTATGGAACAGGTGCCAACATTGAGGGTAATAGTTTCCCTAGCCTTACGACTACTAATCAAAACCGCTTCGGTTTTATGATCAGCTAGAGTCAATCCCATTGCAGTGATCCAGGACTTTACTAATTGTACGCTGGCATTTGCAATGGTTTCTGCCTCCAGCAATTCCTTAGCTTCACACACCAGCGCTATATCGTCTGCGAATCCCACAATCTGCACTCTCTCAGGTAACCTCAACCTTAGTACTCCATCGTACATTACGTTCCACAACAATGGTCCAAGTATCGATCCTTGGGGAACACCACCACTAATCCTACGTTTCCTTATACCCGCATCTGTACTATAGATCAATTCCCTATACCGGAAATAATCCTGCACTATCCCTATCAGATATTCTGGGATGTCCAATCGAGTTAGAGCATCAACAATATACACCCAGCTCGCTGTGTTGAACGCGTTCTTCACATCCAGCGTCACAACTACACAGTACTCCTTTGTGCCATTCCTCCAACTCCTGCCATAGATAGTCCGTGCAGCAGTTTCTACTACCACGTTTATAGCATCCACTGTTGACCTCGCCCTCCTGAAGCCAAATTGGTTGTCTGATAGACCATTTCTGTCATCAACGCAATTCCCAAGTCTTCGGCAGATCACACCCTCTAGCAACTTCCCACATGTATCTATCATACACAGTGGCCGATAAGATGAGGGATCATCTAGGGGTTTATTGGCTTTTGGTATTAATACCAACTTCTGCCTCTTCCATCTTGTTGGAAAAATTCCCCTACCTAAGCATGTATTCACCATTCTTAAGAACTGCTCGGGACAAAGCCTGACGGCCTCCTTTAATACTATATTTGGAATGCAGTCGAGTCCAGGTGCCTTCTTGTCTCTAAACCTAGAGACAACGTCCTCAATCTCAGCTATTGTAACCGGGGGAAAATTTAATGTCCCAATTGGAGGGTTGTGCTCCCAAGGTGGTGCGTCCTGCTGGGGAAAGAGATGATCTACAATTTCCTCCAGGATTGGCCCCTCACTCGGTTGCAACGGGGTCAGGCATTTAAGTTTTTTGGTGACCAGCTTATATGCGAGACCCCAAGGATTATCATCCACCTCATCACAGATATTAAGAAAACACTGCCGCTTGCTCCTACGAATTGCATCCTTTAGGGCCTTCCTCCTATTCCTGTAATTCTCCTGGTATACGCTATTCTCTAACCTACCTCGAGTTCTTGTATACTGCCTTCTGGCACGTATACACTCCGCCCTCAAGCCGGCAATATCATCATTCCACCAATAAACCGGTGACCCCTTTACGGATCCTTTCCGCCTCACCATAGATGCATCGCACGACCGCGTGATATGGTTTACCAATTGTTCTGCCATATCCTCAGCTGAACCATTTAATTCCATACCTTCCATACAGATGGCAAAAATATCCTTATCAAAGGTATTCACTTTCCATCCCGACAAACCTTGTGCACGGGGAGTCACATGCCGTATATCATCCTGTATATCCATAATTATGGCACTGTGATCGCTGTGAGTATAAACATCAGATACTCTCCAGTTTACACGGTTTATAATGGTATCGCTGGCAAACGTAATATCAATAATTGAACCACCATTTCCTCCTCTAAATGTTTCCTCATCTCCAGAATTCAAGAGCACAACATTTAGCGCAGAAAGGGCCTCTAATAGCATCCTTCCCC